>CM073463.1:6125000-6217500 GCA_037074535.1 Gleditsia sinensis
CTGAAAACTGTTAAATGAAAATAATTATGAAAAATTCCTACAATAGAATATATCTACTCATCATTTATCTCTTTGAACTTTTTTATTTATTTTATTTCACTTTTTTCTTTTCTATAAGTTTTTCAAGATAAAATCATCTCCTATATAGAAAAGAATCTGTATAACGTGGGAATAAAAATTATAGTCACTTATATCAACCAAACACAATAAATTAATGTAAGGGAATATTGATTTTCATTATATCAACTTATTTTTACAAATTAAGTGGGACTTAAATTTATCTCCTAACGATTATTATTATTATTATTATTATTATTATTATTATTATTATTATATATATACACACACGAACATAATATATACTACATAATCATTGTAACAAAAATTATATTATATTCAAAATTAAGCATACATATATTTATTAGGAAGACAAGTCTTTATTCTTCATGAATGTTTATTTCTTTTTAAAATTATTAAATCATTTCTCATAATATTAATAAAATATATCTACTCATCAATTCTGAAAAATGTAAAATGAAAGTAAATATGAAAAATTTGTAAAATAAAATATATTAATAAAATATATCTATTCATCATTTATATATTTTAACCTCTTTTTATATTTCATTATACTTGTTCTTTTTTAGAAGTATTTCAAGGTAAAATAATTTTTATATAGAAAAGAATCTGTATATCGTGGGAATAAAAATAATAGTCAACTATATCAAACAAATACAATAAATTAATATAAGAGAATCTTAATTTCTATTCCATCAACTTATTTCTACAAATTAAACGAAACTTAAATTTTTTCATAAATTATCTAAATTCCAACTAATTTTACTAATAATTTAAATATTATTTCGAAAATTTGATATAAAATGAGAGAAAAAAATTTATATACACAAATATATTAAAGACGGAATTAGAGACGGAATATTCCGTCTCTGTCCCTCTCTGGAGTCAGAGACGGAATATTCCGTCTCTGATACAGAGACGGAATAGTTTCGGTCTCTAATTCTGTCTCTAAATGAGTTTAGAGATGGAATTCGAGACGGAATATTCCGTCTCTGCCCCTCTCTGGAGTCAGAGACGGAATATTTTCCGTCTCTAAACTCATTTAGAGACAGCATTATAGACGGATTTTTAGAGACGGAATATTTCCGTCTCTAAATTCCGTCTCTAAATTACAAACATTTCCTTCCGTCTCTAACTTCCCAAATCCGTCTCTATTTCTGTCTCAGTTAGAGACGGAATTTATTCCGTCTCTAATTTCCGTATCTAAATGTCATTTTTCTAGTAGTGAATTTAAAGAATAAAATTTATATATTGTTAATAAATATTTAAATTAATATGGTTCTATAGTAATTTTTATTATTAAAAATTAATTATATAATTTCTTTCAATACATTAATATAAAAACATATCAAGATTAATCCTCATTTAAATTTTAATAATATATTTTTTAGAAAATTATTTATTTTGATATATATTAACATAAAATACAATATTAATAAACTTATAAACACATAAAATATATAATGTCCACTAAATCTGTAAACAACGACTGGCTTTAATATTGACTCAACCAGATGAACAATTTTCTTTTAGTTTGTGTAAGTTAAAGTATATAAAATAATAGATGTGTATGTCTTCATTTCCATTAACCATTTCTATTTATTCCCTTCCTCTCCTCATTTTGTTCCTTCCCTGTGTCTTCTCCTTTCCTTTTTCTTCCGTCCATTAGCTAAGGATTAAGGCAGCATCTTCTTTAGCTGCGGAAGAGCATAACGGAGAAATTAAACTGATTGGGATGGTTGATTGGTAAGGATGAAGTTGAAGAACAGACAAAAACAAAATTTCTTTTGTTAATATAAATCCCACATCAGTCAAATAAAGAAGGGAGTTTCTTTTACTTTTCTATAAATATGGAACTCTTCAGCGATAATTATAAGATAATCGATTTAAGTTGAACCATTCAAGTTATGCGGGTCACTTATTAAACCTGCTGCTGGATTGATTTTTGACCAATCTAAATGCAATTTCAGGTTGTTTATTTGTTCAGATAGGACAAAAGATTAGTTCACTGAGTTACCAGTTGAATTAGCCTAGTCCGATCTAGTTGGAATTTAGTGTTTAGGGAAAATTATGTAACATACTATTTTTTTCATTTTGATCCCCAAACAATTTTAAAATTGCATTTTGGCCACAATATGTTTATGATATTGCAATTATGCCCTTACAATTTTCAAAAGGGCCCTTCATTCAAAGTTATCTAGGAATTTTGAATTAGGGGTTACCACATTCTGCCCTTAAAAGAAATTTGTCCTTGAATTCCATACCGGCACATAAAACTTGTGAATCAAAAAAGTGACGGTATTTGGTGCACATTTCACTATCCATTTCCCATGTTGATTCTTTAACCCTCATAGACTTAGTCTCCTTCGAGTGATATTTCCTTCCATATATTTTCATAATGGCTATTGGCTTTTTCTCATATGTCAAATCCTTGTCTAGTTGTATCACGATATTTGATGACATATGATGGGTTTGGCAAGTATTTTTATAACATTGATATAGGTGGTAGGGGATTAGTTCCCAAATCTCAAATGGTTCTATATACCTTAGACTTAATTTATTTTTCTTTCCGAACCTCATTACTCATCTTATAGGAGAAAATTTCAAGAATACAAAATCCCTTAATTCAAAATCTAATTCTCTTTTGTAATTGTTAGCATATGACTTCTATTTATTTTGAAGTGGTTTCAATCTTTCACTTATTAATTTTAATTTCTTCAATGAGTTTTGCACTAAGTTTGAGACCAAAAATTGTTGTTCACTTGTTTCAAACTATTCAACTAGAGATCTAAGTTTCTTGCCATATAAAGCTTCAAATAGGGGCATTTGAATACTACAACAATAACTATTGTTGTACATAAACTCTGTGATAGGTAAGTGCTGATCCCAACTTCTTTTAAAATTTATCACAAAAGCCCTTAACATACCCTTTAGTGTTTGAGTAGTTGTTTTAGATTGTCTATCAATCTAGAGGCGACAAGTCTATACTTATTAGAAGTAAAACTTGATCCACAATTAGAGATGATAACAAAAAGCACTCCATGATAAGGTAACATTTTGGGCAAGCAAGTCATAAAGTCTATTGTAATCATGTCCCACTTCTGTTCTAGATTTTCTAAGTTGTCAAGTTATCTAGCCTTTGGTGTTTCACTTTCACTTGTAGATGCATGAGCTTTGATGACATGTGATGGGTTTGACAAGTATTTTCATAACATTGATATATGTGGTAAGGGATTGGTTCTCAAATCTCAAATGGTTCTATATACCTTGGACTTAATTTCTTTTTATTTTCAAATTTCATAACTCGTCTTATGGGAGAAACTTTTAAGAATACAAAATCTCTTACTTCAAAATATAATTCTCTTTTTTCGTTGTTAGCATATGATGTTTGTTTATTTTGACTTGTTTTCAATATGTCACTCATTAATTTTAATTTCTTCATTGAGTTTTGCACTGAGTTTGAGCCCAAAAATTGTTGTTCACTTGTTTCAAACTATTAAAACGGAGATCTAGGTTTCTTGCCATATAAAACTTCAAATAAGGGCATTTGAATACTACAACGATAACTATTGTTGCACATAAACTCCATGACAGGTAAGTGATGATACCAACTTCTTTCAAAATTTATCACAACAGCCCTTAACATAAGCTACCAACTTCAATGTTTCAGTAGTTGTTTTAGAGATAAAAATTGAGTCACAATTAGAGATGATAGCAACAAGCACTCCATGACAAGGTACCATTGTGGGTAAGCTAGTCATGAAGTCTATCATAACCATGTCCTACTTCTGTTCTAAATTTTATAAGTTATCAAGTTATTTAGCTTTTAGTGTTCCACGTTCACTTGTTGTTGCATGAAATTTGATGACATGTGATGGGTTTGGCAAGTATTTTCAATACATGGATATAGGTGGTAGGGGTCAAATGGTCCTATGTATCTTGTACTTAATTTCTTTTTCTTTCCGAATATCATTACCCATCTTATGGAAGAAACTTTCAAGAATACAAAATCTATTTCCCTTTTGTAGTTGTTAGCATATGACTTCTGTTTATTTTGAGTTGTTTTCAATCTGTCAATTATTAATTTTAATTTCTTCAATGAGTTTTGCACCAAGTTTGGGCCCAAAAATTGTTGTTCACTTGTTTCAAACTATTCAACCAAAGATGTAAGTTCATTACCATATAAAGCTTCAAATAAGGGAATTTGAATACTACAACGATAACTATTGTTGTACATAAAATCCATGATAGGTAAGTGTTGATCCTAACTTCTTTCAAAATTTATCATAAAAGCCCTTAACATATCCTTTTGTGTTTGAGTAATTGTTTTATATTGTCTATCAATCTAGAGGCAAAAGTCCATGTTGTTTAGAAGTAAAAATTGAGTCACAATTAAAGATGATAGCAACAAGCACTCCATGACAGGGTACCGTTCTAGGTAAGCTAGTCATGAAGTCTATTGTAATGATGTCTCACTTCTATTCTAGATTTTCTAAGCTATCAAGTTATCTAGCCTTTGGTGTTCCACTTTCACTTGCTAGTCCATGAGATTTGATGACATGTGATGGGTTTGACAAGTATTTTCATAACATTGATATAGGTGGTAGGGGATTGATTCCCAATTCTCAAATGGTCATATGTACCTTGAACTTAATTTATTTTTCTTTCTAAATCTCATTACTCATCTTATAGTAGAAACTTTCAAGAATACAAAATCTCTTACTTTAAAATCTAATTCTCTTTTTTTGTTGTTAGCATATGTCTTATGTCCATTTTGAGTTGCTTTCAATCTATCACTTATTAATTTTAATTTCTTAAATGACTTTTGCACTAATTCTTAGCTCAAAAATTTTTGTTCACTTATTTCAAACTATTCAACCACAAATCTAAGTTTCTTACCATATAAATCTTTAAATAAGGGCATTTGAATACTACAATGATAACTATTGTTGTACATAAACTCCATGATAGGTAAGTGCTGATCTTAACTTCTTTCAAAATTTATCACAATAGCCCCAAACTTATCATTCAATATTTGAGTAGTTGTTTAAGTTTGTCCATCAATCTAAAGGTGAAAGTCTAGACTATTTACAAGTAAAAATTGAGCCACAATTAAATATGATAGCAACAAGCACTCCATGACAAGGTACTATTCTGGGTAAGTTGCCAATCATGAAGTCTATTGTAATCATGTCTCACTTCTGTTCTAGATTTTCTAAGCTATCAAGTTATCTAGCCTTTGGTGTTCCACTTCACTTGCTAGTGCAACAAACATCTTGCTATAAAATTAGCTATATCCCATTTCATACCTCCCAACAAATACAACTTCTTTACATCTTAATATATATTGGTACAACAATCTTATCATCATATCTTACAATCCCTTCCTTATTGATTTATAATTCACCTCTAATTTCTTGATCTACATTTTCATTCCAAGCAAACATTTGTGTCTAAAGGTTGCAACATCTTAATTTATTCTATTAGAGTATACTGCAATTGAACATTGGCTAACAACACTTATGATTTAGAAACTCTAAAGATAATACCATTTGTCATAATTTGATTAGTTCCTGCCCAATAAATCTCTTTTCCACTTATAGATGGGACAATCTATCTAATGATTTTCTACTTAAGGCATCATATACTATATTAGCCTTTCTAGGATGGTATATAATAGTAAAATTGTAGTTTTTGAAGAATTCCATTTATTGTCTCTATCTTAAATTCAAATCTATTTTTGAAAATATATATTTAAGACTTTTATGGTTTGTATAGCTATTACAAGTCTCAACTTACAACTAATGCCTTCATATTTTAGGCATAAAAATTGTTGTTGTCATCTCCAAGCCATGTTTAAGGTAATTTTATTCATGCTTCTTTGATTGCCTTGTAGAGTAAATTGTTACTCTTTCATTTTGCATTAGAACATATCCAAGATATACTCTTGATGCATCACAATAAAACCTATACCCCCTGAAGTCAAAGGCAAAGCTAGAATAAGTACAGTGTTAAACACTCCTTATGTTTTCAGAAAAAAAAATTTACAAGCTTTGGACCACAAAAACTTGACCTTCTTTTAGGCTAAGTGAGTATGTTTTATTAAACTCAAGAAAAATTTTCTACGAATCTCCTATAATAACCAACTAACCCCAAGAAACTCTAAATCTCAATGATAATTGTGGGTTGTGCCTAATTTCTAATTGTTTCCACCTTTTTGGCACATAAAAAAATACTTTCCTTTAACACTGTGTCATAAAAGGCTATGCTAGACAACTAGAGTTCACACTTAGAGCATATAACATAAATCTTATGTTCTCTAAAGATCTAAAACACAACAAGAAGACGTCTTTCATGATTTTCTTTAATACTGCAATACACTAGAATGTCTTCTATAAACATAATGAAAAATTGGTCAAGAAAAGTCTTGAACACACTTTTTATTATATCCATAAAAGTTGCCATAACATTAATGAGTCTAAAAGACATTATTAGAAACTCATAATACCCATATTTGATTCAAAAATTCATTTTTAGAATATCCTCCTTCTTGATACAAAGTTGATTTCATAACAAAGGTTTATCTTAGAAAAGCATTTAGGTTATAGCGATTGATTAAACAATTAATCAATTGTAGGGAAGAGGTATTTATTCTCAATAATTACTTTGTTCAATTATCTATAATCAAGACATAATCACAAGCTTCTATCCTTTTTTATCACAAACAACAGTGGAGCAGCCCAAGAAGATGTACTAGGTCATGTAAATACCTTATCGAGAAGGTTATGAAATTAAGCCTTTAACTCTTATACAAGTTATGGATATATGTTCATGGTAAAAGTTTTATTCCATATTTGATTTCTATCTCACATAATGAATTGAGTAATTCTTTTGAAAAAAAATTAATAAATTCCTTGACAACAAAAATTAAACTTAAATAAATATGAGTATCTTATAAGCATGCTAAATACCTTTGGCAACCCTTCATAAGAAGCTTCTTAGTGGCTAAAGCAAAAATCAAGTTATTAGGAATCACGCTTCTATCTCCCTTATATTTAACACAGTCTCTACCATGGATATTAAATTTTATAGCTTTCTCATGATAATCTAATACAACATGGTGGGTGGAAAACCAATCCATTCCTAAGATCACGTCAATGTTCAACATATCCAAAATAATCAAGTTAATAGGGAAAATTGCATTCTTAACACAAACATCACATGTAGTAATCACATATCTAGAAGGGAAAGAATCACCCATAGGTGTCAAAACATTAAGAGAAGTATATAATGAAGTTATGTCCTTATCAAGTCATGATACCAAGTAGGAAGATACAAAAGAATGTGTAGCACTTGAGTTAAATAGTACTTTAGTAGGTAAAGGGTATAAAGGGTACCTATCACAACAATATTAGATGCTTGTGAATCCTTTTAGGTCAAAGTGAACACTTAAGCTTGTCCTCTACTAGTTGACATTTTACCCTTATTAAGGGAATCTCAACTACTAGTATGTGTCATAAGAATAGTTGACATGGATGGTCTAGGTACAATTGTAGGTTGAGCTCCACTAGCTGATGATGATAATGTCATCAAAGAGTAGTCTCTAATCATGTGACCTACTACGAAACACTTAAAACAAGCACCTATTACCTTATGACAAGCTTCGGTGTGGCTAAGTCCACAAACAAGGCATTCAAGGTTTTCAATGACTTTAGGTAGCACAAAAAAGGCTACTTGTGAAGGGGATCATAATTTTGTTTTACGACTTTGTGCCCTACATGATGAAGATGTACCACAATAAAATCTCAACATAGACTCACGTGTAGGTCCCTTTAGTCCTCCTAACCTAGAATTAAACGTCACCTCAATTGTTAACTTCTTATGAAATATTTTATGAGTTTTCCTATCCTTATTGATCAATTTTATTTAAAGAAAATCATTTACCACCTAAGCATAGGTAGTAGTTTCAGATTCCCATATCAAATTAGAGAAATCATTTCTCAATCCTTGTATAAATCTTTATGCTAGTTCTTGAACAACCTCCTGTTGAAGGTGAATAAGGGAGTTAGTTGATATTTTGGATTGACTACTACTAGATTTTCCATGGTTCTTTGAATTTGATGAAGTTCATCCACCACTTCAACTAATCCAAGGCATGTTACCCCTTATTATTAACATTCTTAATTCCACCTCTACTTTTATATCTACTTCTTCATCTTTGACCTCTTTGCATAAGTTCTTGAGAACTTGAAGAACTCTAATCAAAGGCAATGCCTTGCTGCTCAATTCTACCAACTTGATGAACATGAGATGGCATAATTCTTAGTTGAATAATATGAAAATTTTAGACTTAATGAAAGTGTATATGCAACAGTAAAGAAAATGAGAACATAAACTTAAAAACTAATGGGTATATGTAGTTGTAAGGCTTTACAGATGAGTACCTTAGGATCATATGACAAAGGCAATTCACAAACACATTACATTTGCCATCATAGACCTCTAAAACTATTTCTTTGATACCAATTGTCATGAGTAAAATGGGGTACATGAATGGCATAGGGGCAAAGCGAAACCTTGATCCCATAAACCTTAGACTCACGAGCTTGGCACTTGAACACACACTTCAAAATTAAAATGCTGAAAACATTCATTGAAAATTCTAACAAAGGTTCATTGAAAAGTAACATATTTTAATAAGTTAGCAACTAAATGTTGATATGAAAACTCAACTCTTCAAATCTTGAACTAGGATCTCGAATTCTATAGAAAAATGGAGACATAATTAAATGTACCTAAACACTAATAAAAAATCTTGTGACTACAAATTTGTATATCCATTAAATGCTAAGCTTGTTTCCTTAAGAATTTTTTTTTGCCTCTTTATATTGGTGGAAAGCGAAGGATTTAGGCATAGGATGGCTAGGCTGAGCTCAAGCTGAAAAACAAGATAGAGATAAAAGGAGTGAATCATAGAGACTTGATGAGTGGATACAAAAATAATACATACATACATATATATATATATATATATATATATATATATATATATATATATATATATATATATATAATAAATAATGAATGCTCAAAAACATCTTTCATGCGTAAAATACACATTTTTCAATCATGCTTTGATATAACTTATTAACTAGAACAATAAGTTCAATATATCATAATGTTTCGGTTGTATCTCTATTGCTTAAAATATTCAGAAAACAAACAGGCATGGGGAGATCAATAAACTTATATTGAGGTGAATGTTGTGCTAGTTATTCATATCAAGAGTCAAGGGATTACTTCACTTGACTAAGTAGGAGTTAGAGAATCATTCACCCTAACTAAATAGGAGTCAGAGAATCATTTTACTTGACCAAACAAGAGTTAGAAAATAATTCATCCTAACATAATAGAATTCAATGAATCATCTGTCTTGAATGAACAATAGTCAAGGGATTCGTACCCAACTAAATAGTCATGTGCTAGGAATTTTATTCACTACAAAGTGAATATCAAACATTTAAGGTATCTGACATTTTATGAGTTCAGCTGAATGTATTATATTGTAAGATATACCATGATATTCATTCTCATAAATCATTAATGAACCCAAAATAATCTCATCTAAAATGGTGAAGTGCAATTTTAGATTTCAAGTATATTGTTTTCACAGTACAAATAATGCACGGTTTTCAAACAAGTTCAACAAGTAATACTTATGTAGATCGTGATTAAGCAAAGATATATTCTAAGATGTAGATACTTAACAAAATAACTATAATGGAAATAGGAGAAATAAAATATATTTTGCGCTTAAGATATTATTTTTCACTTACTGCCTCTAGTTTTCTTTGATTTTACTCCAAGATAGATGTAGATCAAGAAAATAAAGTATGATAAAGGCAACAATTGGCACAACCATGACAATGACAGTTCTTGATGTGTTGCTATTTCCTGCAGTAGCCAAGCAATCTCATAGCTGATTAAGATATTCTTTGATAATGCAGAGAAAGCTACTATAAAAACAAAGGGCCTATTTGAAAAGTGTTTTAAAAAAATTCTTTGTTTTTAAAAACAGAAAAGAAATTAAAATCCTTGGTAGAGGTTTTTCTTTTGCGTGTATTTTAAAAACAATTTTCAAAATTCTTGTTTTTAAAAACAAGAAACAGGAAATAGGAAACATTTTCACCATATTTTCAAAAACACCTATTTTCAAGGTGATAATATTGTAAATATGTGAGTTCATTAATGTCATTTTGACAAATTATTACATTTAAAAGAAAATTTCAAATTCCAAAACCCAAACCACCCAAATCAAAACCCAACACCTCAAGTTCTAAACGTCAAACCCTAAATTTCAATACCTAAATCTCAAAATTCTGAACCCTAAATCTTAAACCCTAAAATATTAAACTTCAAAATCCAAAACCTAAACTTCTAAACCCCAAAACAATATTTGAAAGCCCTAAACCCCAAATCTTAAATCTTAAAACTTCAAACCCCAAAATTTCAAAACCTCAAAACACCAAGAGTGTTTAGAGTTTTGAGGTTAGAAATGTATGGTTTTAAAGTTTTAGTGTTTGGAATTTGAGATTTTTGAGTTTTGGAATTTGAGATTTACAGTTTAGAATATTGAGCTTTATGGTTTAGAGTATTGGCTTTCAAAGTTTAGAATTTTGAAGTTAAGAATTTAAGATTTTAGTGTTTAGTGCTTAGTGTTTAGGGTTTGGAGTTTTTAAGTTAAGAGTTCATGGCTTTTAGATTTAATTTGGTTTTGCAATTTGAGAGTTTATAATTTTGAAGTTTTGGCACATTTTTTTGTCAATGTGTTTTTTTTAGCTTATTTTTGTTGATATTTTGTGCCATATTTTTAAAATTTAAAAAAAATCTTCCAAAGAGGTTTTTTTTATGTCTTTTAGTTCTTAAAACTTCTTTAAAACCAATCCTCAGAACATTTTATTTTCTTTAAACCTATTTTTAAAAAATTAAAACATTGGCAATATAGTATACTCGTAAATTTTATCTCAAAGACTTATTTTGTTGAATTTGTTTCACCCAAATATTATATGTTTTTGTGAGAAAAGAATAATTTTTTTCCCTATTCTAAATTATACTTTTGATTTACAAAGAAAGAAGAAATTATTCCTAATTTTTGTCTAATACACCCCTAATTATAACTGCCCCTGTCACCTATTGCGCGCCACTGTTGCGATCTTTACCCACAGTGAGCCAAGCTTGGGCTAATATTAGAATTTTGAAAATGAATTAGGCCTGGATTTAGGCCTAAGCTGAGATTCAAAATTTTCTATTTGAGCTAATTAAACTAAAATGTTAAGAACAATAGGGGTTAGACCAAAGCTTGGGCAAATACATGTCTATTTAAGTTGCACCCACTAGTCCAAAAGAAAAAAAAAGAAAGAAAAAAAGAAGAAGAGTTGCACCCAAATATTTGAAAATGAGCTGGGGTTGAGATTTTTAACTTTTTATTTGGGTCGAGTTCAGGTTGAAATTGAAAACGAGCCCCGAATGGGCCTGAAATCAAACCCAAAATTTTCTATTTGTGTTGAGCGTCAAGTCAGAGAGAAACTTTGAAAACGAGCCCCGAATTAGGTTAAAAAAAATGTTATAAAATGAGATACATTTAAGCTCTAGCTTAGCCCAAAATTTGAAATCCAAAATGCAAAAGAAATTTTTTTCATGAAATAATTTTCTAATGAAACAAATAATAAAAAATTTCATCATGGAACTATTTCTTAAAAGAGTTAAAGAAATTTTTTTCAATTTTATTTTTATTTTTTCACGAAAAGATTGGGGCCTTAATAAATTTTGTTTATAAATAATAAATATATCAAATGGGAAGTTGACAGTTACCTTTGGAAGAAGTTGAATTGGTGGATGAAGGAGATAGAGGAAGAGGAGGAGAGGCTTGTTCTGAATCATCAACTGCGGGATCATAGAAGCGGCCACTCTCAAATCTAATATTGCAGCTATTTCTTATAATCCTACCACCAATCCTTTCGTCACAACATGATGAAATTTCTGAGATACCCTTGACCAGGCAATCGCTGCAATCTTGCTCAGACAAATCAGGTGTGCACTGAACAAGACCATATATTGCTTGAAAGTATGTTACTGTTACATGTCCTGCAGCAAACTTACGACGGGAGTCACCAGCTGCAGCTTTGCTTGTTAGTCTAGCCAGTAAGTCGTTAAGCATTTGACTGTGCTTCTCCACCTGATATGTTACATTATTTAAGTTCCACACATGGAGCGAAAAGACATCATCCATTACCCCTAATATTGGAAGATTTGAGTATCGTAGCATGCATTCATCATAAGCCCCCAGTGCCATCTTCTGATATGGACACACCTTTGGGAGAAGCTTTGAGGAATTAACGAGGCAGCTACGGCAAGCATCTGGCTTAACATCTCCCCTACAGAGCCCAATAGCGCTAACTCTATTAGGGACTTGGCCATAAGAGAAATTGTAGAAGCCATAGTCAATTTTTCTGTTGGAAGTGAGATTTGAAAGAAGGATTTTGAGGTTTGTGTGGTAGACACTAGTAGCTGTATAGTTGCCTGTGTCATTGAAACAGTATCTATATTGGAAGGCAGGCTGGGCGGTGAGAATGGTGAGATAAGAAAGGAATAAAAGCAGTACTAAAGCAGTGATAGCCATTGTGATGATCTAGGAATTAGCTTTGAAGTTTGAAATTAAGGATCAACTTCTTATATAACTCCAAGTCATGGAAAAAAAATATATAAATACGCAGTTTCTAAGGAATACAATTCTTTCCTGCAGATGGCATCTAAGAATCACGTATACGACACTTCTGGACTTCCACTTACTTTAACATTCAGCGTGTGCATCATTTGTTTATGAGTTCTTTGAAGACAAATCGGCGCATCTCCTAGTCAACTTTCAGCATTAACGAGGTCTCCAAAGTAATGGCGGTTAACGTCAAAGATTATTGGCTAGTCAATTTAAATACCCTCTACTGGACCAGATACACAGTAATGCTGTTTTACCGAACGCATAAAAGTTTTAATTTATGACATTTTCTTTTACTACTAGAAAAATCTTGTATAGAGACGGAATTTTTCCATCTCTAAACAAGGATAATTTCGTCTCTAACTGTGTTAAAGACAGAATCAGAGAAGGAGAAAATTTTGTCTCTAAAAACGCGGTCGTTAAATTTTAGAGACAGAATATTTCCGTCTTTAAAATTAATACATCTGTCTTTGAATTTGGTTAGGAATTCTGTCTCTGGAGTCAGAGACGGAATATTCCGTCTCTGTCCCACTCTAGAGTCAGAGACGGATTTTTCTGTCTCTAAGGTCAGAGATGGAAAAATCCATCTCTGATTCCAGAGACGGATTTTTCGTCTCTCATTTCAGAGACGGATTTTTCCGTCTCTAATATCAGAGACGGAAAAAATTTCATCTCTAATTCCATAAATATATTAAAATATATTTTAAATAATCTCAAACCTATCAACTAGAAACCAATATCAGGCAACAGCCAAAAACTAAACCAATATCAGGAAGAAATATCAACATAAATTTTGAATAATCTTAAACCTATTATCATCCAGAAACATATCAACATAAATTTTTAATAATCCCATACCTATTATTATATAAATAATTACATGACATGAAAATATCAGCAATCAAACACTTTTGCATCATTAATACATAACACAAAGTCATAAATAACACAAACTATCATGATCCATCAGCAGCATTACTATTTTGCTCATTGTTATTATTCTCTTTTCTAGGTGGAGACGAGGATATTCTTATACTACCATCTATTATGAGGTGCCGAAACACCCGATCCCATTCCTCAACCTTTTGCTTTAACATAAAATTTTCATCTTCACTCTGTTGGAGCCGTGCAAATAAAACCTCAATTTTTGCATTCATAACAATAACCCGTTCTTCTAAGACTCTATCAGAAGCGGAAGACTTAGAAGAGGAACCTGCTGTCAATACATTATGTGCTTGAGATCCCCGCCCATATATCCGTCATTTATTGTTCATGCCGCCAACCACATCCAAATAAACAACATTGTTTGAATGTTGGGTGGAGTGTTGGCTAGAACCCTCATCGCTCTGAGATTCGGACTGTCTCTCAGCTACTTTTGTTCGATACATTTCCTGAAAAAATAAAATTATTAAAAAAATGAATATTTGTAAAGAAATGAAAATAAAAGAGTAGTGACTACATACAACAATTCTTCTTTGTTGGTCGTTGAACCACCTCGATAACTTCCCTTTGAGCCGATGAAGCCGCTCATACAACTCAAAACATGTCGGTTCTTTATTCATTTGCATCCTCTAAAATAATAAAAAGTTAAGTAATATTGAAGTAAGAATTTAATCACTATATATTTGACAGAAATTACTCACCATTCTTTTGGCATGCTCTCGTGCAGATATAGACCCTCCACTATGTACATTAAGTCCTTCTTTGGAAAGTCTATTTTATTTATTTTTTTTGGCTTTATCTTGCCAGCCTTCACTATCCCATTCAGCCTTTAACTGTTGTAGCTTCTCTGGTGGAATCCAATCACCCTTGTCCTCACTGCTACGCACCTTAAATAATGCATTTTTTAGGGCTGTTAATCCCCTACTGTCAAATGACCTTTTAATTTTGTGCTCATCATTGTCCAACCACTTAAAATTTGCCTAAACAAAGAAAGTAAACAAATTAACATAACATTCACATATTTTTTAAAAACATATCAATAAATAAGATAGGAAATGTTACATATTACCTTGAACTCCTCGAACCACATTTTAATGGTATTATTGTCTACTTTTCCCCAACTGGACCAAGCACCTTCAAATTTTTTCTTGAAAATCGTTGTAATGACACATCTTGTTAAGAAGTCAGGATACAAGCTGAAAGTATAGATATCAATTTAAATAAATATACTGTTAAAAAAACACATACACATATTACATATGTGTTCCCAGATGCAGATCTAATCCAAATTCGACCATCTATGCCCCTTGTTCCCCACTGAATAGTCTGTGGTGTGAAAGGAATTGGCTCAACATTTGGACATGCGGATGAATTAGGAGATGGGGCACATATGGTATGTGTAGGTGTGGTAGGGGCAACTGTACTAGAAAGATGAGGAGATGAGACACTTGAATGCTTGTGAATGGGAAGATAGGGTAGAAGTATGACAAGTCTGGAAAAAGGGAGATAAAGTAGGTGTATGTCCAGTGTGGATCTAGTGAAGCTGAGCTATGTTGGCAACAAGTGATGTGTCTGGCTGTGTATATGGTTGAGAGATAGCCTGTCCCCGCCCTCTACCTCTACCCCTTTCTCTACCTATCATCTGTAGACAAAAAGATAATCATCTATTCCAATTAAATTTGATGACAATTTAATAATAAAAAATATAAATAATTACAAAAGAAAATGATAACGAAACTCTTAACCATACTACCATAGATTTATAACCTACTTCAAAAATACATAATATATTATCTACATAATACACTTAGTAAAATGAAGAAAGCTTACAATACCTAAACATCTTCATCATTATCATTTTCTTCCTCTTCTTCTTCATCTTCCCATTCTCCTTCTTCCTCAGTATCTTCTTCATCCACATCTTCTATTTCAATATCTATATTTGTATCTACTTTATGTAGGTTCAAAGAAGAACCATATACTTCATCCACAGGGCCTTCAATATCAACAAGACTCTGCTCGAGATTGTCATTTGCAACTATTACAGGCGATTGCATTGATGACTCTTCTTGGTATGGAGTATCATTTTCAGATATTTTAGTTTTTACTGTGGTTTGTATTGTGGTTCGTGCCTTAGTTTTGATCACTACTAACCAATCACGTTGCCTTTCAGGATATTGTGTATAATATACTTGTGTTGCTTATTGTGCAAATATAAAGGGATCATAATTTTTATATCTCATGGATGTTCTAATCTCAACAATCCCATAGTTATCTACCTTTGTTCCATGATTTAAGGTGGGATCAAACCAATCATATTTGAATAGAACTAACATCTTTATACGCCATCCTGTATAGTGTACTTCAATAATGTTTGTTAAAACCCCATAATAATTATTTTCTGTTGTTTCATCCGTACCACCTTGACAACATACACCAAAATTTGTTGTACCCATACCTTGACCATGATCTTTTGTATTAAATTTATAACCATTTACATAATATGATGGCCATTTGTTGGCTTTTCTTTGAGGACCCCATGCCAAACTCTTTAGAAGGACATCTTCGACATTATTATTTAACAGCTAATCATCAAACATTTAAGTTAGTCTCACATAAGAAGCAAAATGTTAGAAAATAAGGAATTAAGGAGAATTTGTGCGACATACGTATTCTTTAAACTAAATAGGAAATATTGTGGAAATTTGTCTATCCACTTCCGAGTCACTCATCCCACATTCTTGTAACATATTAGTATATGTGCTACATTTAAAAAACATGTTAGAACAATTTATAGTGATATATATATATATATATATATATATATATATATATATATATATATATATATATATATATATAACACTTAAATGAGCATTTTATCCACTTACATTAAAAATGGCTCCACTTCAGGACAATTTAGAAGAACATATAAATGTATGGTTTGCAAGTCCCTTTCTTCCAACATGAAGGATATGCATCTTCCGGTTGGACGGCCAGGATAATTAAAGATAGAAAGCAGTGGTCTAATTGAACAACCTTCACCTCCATCATCATTTCGTGGTACTTGAGTCCTTCTACATGGAACATCAGGTGAATAATAGTAGGATGCAAATGTAGAGGTCTCTTCTACCAAATAAGCTTCACAAATTGATCCTACAACTGCAGCTGTATTCTTCACCTTATCTTTTAGTGTGCGAATAAACCTAATACACTTAATTGATACATTTAGTACTATGAATACGATTCCATAATTTAAAAAAAAACAAAAAGGATACATAACTCTACCTTTCAAATGGATACATCCATCGATATTGTACTGGACCTCCAACCCTTGCTTCGAATGACAAATGAATTGGAAGGTGTTCCATTGAGTCAAAAAAACTTGGAGGAAAAATTTGTTCTAATATGCAAAGAATGACTGGAATGTTTTGCTCCATAACATGTAAAGTATCCTCTCGCAACAATGGCGAAGTCAATTCTCAAAAGAACTGACTAATGTAATAACCCAAAATTTTTATTTTGAAATAATATTTTATTATAAACACGTATGATTTTTTTTAAATGACTATGCATGTTTTGCTGGAAGTAAATATATTTTTGTTTCAAATAATTATTTTTTTGTTTAAAATAATTATATTGGCCTCTAATAAATTTTCGTTGTATTTTTAGAAATATTCTTTCTTTTATTATGTATAAAGATATTTATTTTGTGATTTTTTTTATTAAGATTTTTATCAAGAAAAATCAAGATTTAAGAGTTTAACTAAAGGTTTATGAGAATATAAATTTTTAGAAATTTTTGAAATGTTTTAAGATGAAAAACGATATTTATATGAATATATATGAAATAAAATAAAAATAAATCTAAATATTTAATTATTAAATTATTATTATTATAAAAATAAAACAAAAGAGGAGGAAACAGGAAGGGGGGAGACAGAAACCGGAGTGCGCATAATTATGATGAATAGTGATAAATAGTAACATTTAATTTTCTCTCTAGATCTGAAGTGCCTATTGGCTTTCGATCTTAAAACTGAGGGTACCACTAGACTCAAGACGGAGAATACTACGGTTTTGACCGATCAATTTTTCAAATCAGTCGTTGAATAGCCGTAGATTTGAAGTAAAAAATCTCAGAAAAAGATAAGTTCAAAAACTCTTACTTAGAGAGCTCAAATTGGAAATCTGACACCGTAGAAGATTCAGAAGTTAGATAAAACTTAGGATATAAAATTTTTCAGTTATCTGACAACTTTTTGTTCTTGGTGAATAGTATTTTCCTGCTGTGAATAGTGTTTTCCGGCCATGAATAGTGACCAAGTTCTCAGAGTCATTTCTTTGATTTTTGGACCCTACGGATACGTTTTTGAAGTATGTTTAACAATTCACATTTTTGGGCTATCCAATCTGGAGCCTTTACCCAGTGAGTAGATAATTCTTCCTATGGCTTGCCCTATACTCTTCTTGATCTTTAAGCATGTACATGATTATGTTTATGAGATATTTACACTTTTATATATTTCTGAAATGCATTAAAATTATCTAAATTGCTTACATTTTGAAATATAGTTCAAGAATAGTATAGTTTTGAAAATGAATTTCTGAACTCATGGTATATCTGGTTTCATATGTATTTCTCATTAAATGATATAGTGAATATTTATACAGGTGACATTATTTATAAAGTTGTATGATTGCCTCGAGAAATGGCATGTACATGTGATAAACCCTGAATGGAGAATTTATGACAGATGAATCTGTACTGAGATTGAAAGTATGTATTAGATTGAGAAGTTTATACTAGATTATATGGCATATGTGCATATGATATTTTCTGTGGATGAATCTTATTGGAAACACTATCTGCTAACAGCAGGTGATGTTAGCCCTGGTGCGCACCTTGATACCTCAGCTAGCAGGGGTCGTGTTAATCTCGTGTGAAGGCCAACACACGGGAGATAATATGTGATGGAGAGCGGAATGCCTCCTATATGGGCGAGATGCCAGTTATATGAGATGTGATTTACCTTCCTTTGCTGTGTGCTTGGGAAATACCCATATAGAGTCCCTTCGTGTGTCCTCTTGAATGGTAGTAGGGCAAACCTCAGTGGGATGCTGAGTTTAGGCAAATCCTATACCACCAAAGTACGGAAGGAGTTAAACTCTAATATGGTGGTTCTGATATGGGATCCTCCAAATGTTTTCATAAGAATTATGTTGATGCATACCATGATTTTCTTATCGTTCTTACAGCATTACTTATGAATTGAATATGAATATGAATTTGAACAGAGATTATTTGAAATGCGGGTCCCATATGGATATACCTCTGAATTGTGATTTTCAATATGATAAGTTTTAAAAATAAAGAGTATATCTATATGTTAACCTAAGAGATCATAGGAGGTATTATCTGCTTACTGAGTTTTAAAACTCACTACACATTGGTTATATGTTTTTCAGATAAGGATATAGAGTGTGGTCATTCCCCTTCAGATAGTTGACCAGCTAGACGACATGATCTCTGGGTGAGCCTACTTTGTTTCCATGGCTCATAGATTTTGATTTATCTTGTACTTGTACTTTAGAGTATTCTCTGAAAGCTATAGGTAGGATCCCTGCTTCTACTGTGATTCTGATGTTTATAGACTTTGTCTGTATATGGTATATGTGTGGAAGAACCTATATGTATCTGTTTCCATGATAAATGATTTGAATATTCATGTTTATGAAAAATATATGTTCATGGTATACATGTTTCACATGCCTTACAATTAAGGACGTGACAAGTTGGTATTAGAGCAATAGGTTTCCTATGGCTATCAGAGCAAAGGATTCTGTAGTAGGACTTTGAGTATGGGTATGTAACCGCGGACATATTTATACTCACGGTGCTGCTATTGAATTCTATAGGGTGTTATCCTCTTCTTCCTTTTGACTCTTATCCTTAGGTAACCGATGTATAAGTATCGATGCATATGTCTTAGATGGTGTCTCTTGAGAGTGGACTATCAGTTTAACTCTTGAACTTGTTTTGATGAACAATGGAAAAAGAGAACCCTCTTAGGTAGAAAGAAAAATAATGAGTTGAAAATAAGAAGATTCCATCTGAACACAAAGGTAATGGTTTGTTTGGATGTCAAGAAGCTTTGAATTGGTTGTTTGATTTGTTTATGTGAAACAATATGATGAATGACAATACAATATTGATAATGAGTTATGATATGGTTGAGGTTGTTAACTCCAAGATAACGGTTTGTAATAAGGTGAGTGTTTTGGAAATAGATGTAAATATTTTTTTGGATAGATGAGTTGGAACCTATGTATATAACTGGATTTGACAAGCTGTGAGGTGGATTGAATTTAAGAGTAAGAAATCTATGAATCAATGATAGATTCTGTTGATATAAAGGATTCGAAGACAGTTTGGTTTTCAATAATATTTTGTGCAAACATTATGAGAAAGGAAGGTTTGTCCATGAAAAATTAAAATTTGAGGTACACAAAATGGGTAATTCATGTGAAGGACTCTTGGATAGACATAATGTAATAACCGTAAAATTTAACGAAAATTCAAATTAAAGGAAATTTAGAATAAAAGAGAGAATTTTGAAAATAGAGATAAGAACCGGTGAAAATAAGTTTATTTATTACATGGATTAAAGAATTACGAAAGAAAATATGAGAATTTATGTTTTGGCGCGTACTTTTTATTTTTTAAATGATAGTATTTTGCTATAAGCAAATATATTTTTATTTGTGTAGAAATGATTATAATTTGTTAAAAGTAAGTGGACTTTTAAGTAAAATAAGTAATGTTTCGCTTAAAATAATCATATTGGCTTCAAATGAATTTTTGTTGTATTTTTAGAAATATTATTTCTTTTAATAAGAATAAAGATATTCATTTCAAGATTTATTTTATAACGATTTTTATCAACAAAAAATTATGATCTAAGAGTTTAACTAAAGGTTTATGAGAAAGGAAAGTTTTAGAAATTTTTAGGATATTTTATGATGAAAAACGGAATTTATATGAATTTTTATAAAAAAAAATCTTATTATTAATTATTTAATAATTATTATTATATTAAAAAAAAGCAGAATGATAAAATCAAACCGGGGGCGATGAAGTATCAGAAAAAAAAAACGGGAAAGATGACTTGCATTGACCGAGCTTCTAGAGGCCAAATTTAGCAAATCCGGAGTCATTTTTAAGGTTTTTGGACCTTCCGGACTCGATTTTGGGGTTTTTTTTTTTACCGAATTCAGACCAGAAACGAGGATTTTAGGGCTGTCCAATCTGGAGCCCTTACTTGTGAGTAGATAATTCTTCCTATAGTTTGTTTTTACTCTTCTTGAACTTTACATTGATAAATGAGTATGATTACGTGTTATTTATATTTTCATATGTTTCTGAAATGGATTAAAGTATCTGAAATTGATTACTATCGGAAATATAGTTCAAGAAGAGTATGGTTTTGAAAATGAGATTTTTGAACTCATTGAATATGTGATTTTAAATGCATTTCTTACTGTATGGTAAATGAAATATATTGTATACGACGCATTGATTTATAAAGTTATATGATTGCCTTGGAAAAGGGCATATATATATATATGATAAACCCTGAAGAGATAATTTTTAACATATAAATTTTGAAATGCATTGAATATGCAATTTTTACATGTATTTTTCATTTTATGGCAAATAAAATATGTTATGCACATGATATTGATCTTTACAGTGATATGTTTGCCTCGGATATGGGCATATATATATGTAATTCCCTGATTGGGAAGTTTTGACAGATGAATATATTGAGACTGAAAATCTGTATTATATTGAAAAGTTTATACTGAATTATATGGTATATGTGCGTATAGTATTTGTGGAGGAATCCTATTGGAATCACTGTCTGCTAACAGCAAGGAATGTTAGCCCTGGTGCACCTTGATACCTCAGCTAACAGGGGTGGTGCTAGCCTCGTGTGACGGCCAATACACGGGAGTTATTGTTATCTGGGAGAGCGGGATGCCTCCTATTATTGATATGTGATTTACTCTCCCTTGCTGTGTGCTTGGGATTATTTATTGTATTGGTTCTAATATGAAAACCTCCTAAAACATGTGAAATCTTTTACTGCATCAAAGTATTTGTTTATAATCGTATTGTACTATATTTGGATTTTGAATATTGGGTTATATTGTTAAATGAGGATATTTGAAATACGGGTTCCATATAGATGTACTTCTGAATTGTACTTTCTATATGATAAATTTTGAAGTATAAGTCATCCATATGCTAACCTAAGAGGTTATAGAAGGTCTTATCTGCTCACTAAGTTGTAAAACTCACTATACGTTGTGGAAATATTTTTCAGATAAGGAGACAGAGTCTGGTCCTGCGGATAGATGATCAGCCAGACTGTTTACCCTCTGGGTGAGCCTACATTGCTTTCAAGGCTCACATTATTTGTACTGTATTGTATTTGTATTCTAGAGTATGCTCTGAACGTCACAGGCAAGATCCCTGCTTCTGCCGTTACTCTGATATTTATAGAATTAATTTGTATATTGTATATGGAAGGGAACCTATATGTATCAGTTTACATGATAAAGAATTGAATTATGGATATTTATGAAAATATCTGTTCATAGTATATGGGTTTCACATGCCTTAAAATTAGGGGCGTGACACATAAGTTTTTCATGATTGATTGTTAAGACATTACATAAGCATATTAAAGAATGAAGTCAAAATGTGTTGATCATGTTTAAGTGTTATAAAGTGCATTCTAACTGATACAATATGAAGATGTCATCAAGAGCATAAAAGGTTAGGAAAGAAGTTGCGAGTAGTGAACAATCAGTGGAAGCATGTATCCAATAATTTAATTTCAGCTTTAGCAACCCATAAGTTATTACAAAAAGTGTGCCAAAGATATTTGGCAGTGATGAGAGATGTTAGTATAAAGTATACCAATAGAAATAAGGTTCCAGTGATTAAGGAAATTTCCTTGTGTTCCCAAAAGAATTGTCTGGATTACCCCCGAAACGAGAAATAGAATTTGATATTGATTTATTTCCTACAACCCAATTAGTATCTATATCCCTATATAGAATTATATCAATTGAACTTAAAGAAAAAAAATTTGTTACAAGACTTGTTAAACAAGGGATTTATACGCCATAGTACTTCTTCTTGAGGTGCTCCAGTCCTATTTGTGAAAAAGAAGAATGGATCACTACAGTTATGCATAGATTACAAATAATTGAATAAAGTGACAATGGGTAATAAATATCCATTATCTTGTATAGAAGATTTGTCTGATCAACTATAGTGTGCTCAATGTATAAAAAAAATTGATTTGAGATCTAGTTATCATTAATTGAAGATAAGGGAAAAGGACATTCCAAAAACTACTTTTAGAACACGGTATAGGCACTATGAATTCTTAGTAATTCCATTTGATTTAACAAATGCCCCAGTTACATTTATAGATTTGATGAATAGAGTATTTAAACATTTTTTGGATCAATTTGTTATTGTATTCATAGATGATATCCAGGTATATTCAAGGAGTTCTGACAAGCATGAGCAATATTTAAGAATAACATTACAAACCCTAAGAGAACATCAGATGTATCCCTAAATTTTCAGAATGTGAATTTTGCTTTAATAGTGTTCTTTTTCTAGGGCATAGGGTTACTAATGATGGTATTTAAGTTGATTCTAACATGGTAAAAGTGGTGCAGCAATGGCCACACCCTACCACAATTACAAAGATTTGTAATTTTATTGGTTTATCAGGTTATTACTGTAGATTCATTAAAGATTTTTCAAAAATTACTGCTCCTTTGACAAGATTGACAAAGAAAGGAATAAAGTTTGACTGGTTAAATGAATGTGAGAGAAGTTTCCATAAACTAAAGGAATGTTTGACTATGATGCCAATATTGTCTATTCCTTCAGGTATCGGATGATACACGATATATTGTGATGCATTGAGAATCGGATTAAGGTGTGTGTTGATGCAATATAGTCGAGTCATTGCATATGCATCTAGACAGCTTAAGCCACATGAGCAAAAATTATCTTACTTATGATTTGGAAATAACAGCAGTGCTTTTGCTCTCAAATTTTGGAGGCATTATTTGTATGGTGATACATGTGAAATTCATACAGTTTCAATCATTTTTGGTTGCAGCAGGTGAAAAAGACAAAGGAAGAGGATGCCTATTTAGGCAAGAAAAATGAAGATAATAGAAATACCTGAATAGAAATGGAAGATAATAATTATGGATTTTGTTACAAGGCTACCGCAGACACCAAAAAGGGTTTGACTCAAGTGATCATTGATAGGTTGACTAAATCGACATAGTGAAAACCACATATAATGTAGTTCAGTATGCAAATTTGTATTTAAATAAGATAGTGAGACTTCATGAGGTACTGATATCGATTATTTCTGATCAAGAACCATAATTCACAATTTGTTTTTGGAGAGAGTTTCAGACGAATGAATAGCTACCAAGACAATATACAAATGGCACTATTTGAGGTTTTACATGAAATATCGTAGGTTTCCTAACAGGTAAGTGAGTAAATCACATAAATTATAGCATGGAGAAAAATTATATATTTGTGTCTAAATTTATACATTATATAATGTGGTTATGTAATATAAATTTATAATTATTTTTGGTATGTTGAGATTGTGACTTGGATGACATTTGAGGTTTGGATACTATGTCACTAAAATGTATGCATGTGTGAAAAGTGAATTGAAATGTGTAGGTATCAGACATGTTATGAATGGTGAAAGCAACATATGTTAAAACTACTTAAGGATTGGCTATTGATGGGAAAGTGTCATAAGAGGGAGATTTGAGCATATTGGGTTTACTTGAGTATAGGTAAAACAAAATTAGGAAATTTGTGATTTCAATTTGTTAGAAGTGATTAATGGAGGAAATTTTGGAGAAAATTGGGCATTTAACTTTTCATGATGTAAGGTGGTGACTTTGGGTATCGTAATACATAAAAAAAGTTCACGTGAGAATAATTAATTGATGAATGCCTTATGGTGTTTTGAGGAATGTAATAAAGTGAATTAGTGGTGTTGAAGTTCTTGAGGAATAAAATATGGGAAGTAGGATTCAAATTAATCTTTGAACTCTTAATTTGAAAATATGGAGAATATTTTGAGAATCATGTTTGAAAATAGTGCAAAGTGATCAAGATATTTGTGTTAAGGGTTTATACCATGTTATGTTGAGTATAGTTTCTAGGATGTGAATTATGTTAAAATTGAAAATTCATGTGTGACTAATTATTGAGAAAAGTCTTCTTAGAACGAATGGGCTAGTTGAATGGAATTGATAGGAACTAGAATGAGGTGCTTTTAGATATGCTAGAAGAAAGGCTTGAAATTTTTGATAATGAATTTATTGGTGTTAATAAGAGGGTATAGAGTTACTGTGACGAGATAAGTTGGAATTGTTAGACATGTTCCAATGGTACATAAACGTTATAAAAGGTTTAGTTGATTTATTGTTACATATGTTTAACATATTGATTAATGGATTTAGGATAAAAATAGATGATAGATTAAAATGATGATATTCATGGGAAGATGTTGACATGTGAGAATCAAAGATGACTTGATAGAAATCTGGAATAAGAAAAGATAGTTATCCAATATGGATGTGAATATGCTCTTTAATGTGTGTGTTCTTAATATCGACTTATAAATATATGCATGTGAGTTTGATGATATAAAGGAATGAGATATACAATGGTTTAAGAGTTCCTTACATATATATCCTTACATATATATATATAATATGTTGAGTACTTTATATAAAGTAAAATTGATTAGAAAAGGAATACAAACAATTCAATACAGGCCAAAAGTCTATAAGAATCATGAATGTTGAGCACTAGAAATTATCAGTTGGTGACCACATATTCTTGAAAGACTCGCCAATGAAAGAGGTAATGAGGTTTGGAAAGAAGGAAGTACCTATCAGATTTTTCTCATGTTATCGAATTTCAAAAAATTCAACTGAACATAAACTTGGCTTAATTATGAGGGAAAAATTGATGATTATTATTGATTGATAAATGAAGAACTTATGGATGAAATAAATCCATATAGTTAAATTTATATGGCAAAACCACTCAAGTGAAGAAGCCACCTAGGAAGTACAAGATGACATACAGATGAGATATCCTCAATTATTTGAGTAATAAGCTTAATAACTCTGAATTATGCCTTGATTTCATTCCCTACATGTGGTAGGATGGGTTGAAATTCGGGGACCGAATTTCTTAAGAGGGAAGAATGTAATATTCCAAAATTTTTATTTTGAAATAATATTTTATTATAAACAAGTATGATTTTTTTTTAAATGACTATGCATGTTTTGCTGGAAGTGTTTCAAATAATTATTGTTTTGCTTAAAAAAATTATATTGGTCTCTAATAAATTTTTGTTGTATTTTAAAAAATATTATTTCTTTTATTATGTATAAAGATATTTATTTTGTGATTTGTTTTATTAAAAATTTTATCAAGAAAAATCATGATTTAAGAGTTTAACTAAAGGTTTATGAGAATGTACATTTTTAGAAATTTTTGAAATGTTTTAGGATGAAAAACGGTATTTATATGAATATATATGAAATAAAATAAAAATAAATCTAAATATTTAATTATTAAATTATTATTATTATTATAAAAATAGAAGTGTGCATAATTTTGATGAATAGTGATGAATAGTAATTTTTAATTTTCTCTCTAAATCTGGAGTGCCTATTGACTTTTGATCTCAAAACTGAGGGTACTACTGGATTCAGAATGGAGAATACTATGGTTTTGACCGATCAATTTTTCAAATCAGTCGTTGAATCGCCGTAGATCTGAAGTAGAAAATCTAAAAAAAAAAAGATAATTTCTGAAACTCTTATTTAGAGACCTCAAATTAGAAATCTGACACCGTAGATGGATTTAGGAGCTAGATAAACTTTAGGATATGAAATTTTTCAGCTATTTGACAACTTTTTGTTCTTGGTGAATAATATTTTGCAGTGATAAATAGTATTCTCCTGCAGTGAATAGTTTTTTTCGGCCATGAATAGTGACCAAGTTCTCAGTCATTTTTTTAATTTTCGGCCATGAAAAAGTACATTTTTGGGCTGTTAAATCTGGAGCCCTTACCCTGTGAGTAGATAATTCTTCCTATAATTTGTCCTATACTCTTCTTGATCTTTAAGCATGTATATGATTATGTTTATGAGATATTTACACTTTTATATATTTTTCAAATGCATTTAAATTATCTGAATTGCTTACATTTTGAAATATAGTTCAAGAAGAGTATAGTTTTGAAAATGAATTTCTGAACTCATGGTATATCTGGTTTCATATGTATTTCTCATTAAATGATATAATGAATATTTATGCACGTGACATTATTTATAAAGTTATATGATTGCCTCGAGAAATGGCATGTACATGTGATAAACCCTGAATGGAGAATTTATGACAGATGAATCTGTACTGAGATTGAAAGTCTGTATTAGATAAAGAAGTTTATACTGGATTATATGGCATATGTGCATATGGTATTTTCTGTGGATGAATCCTATTGGAAACACTGTCTGCTAACAGCAGGTGATGTTAGCCCTGGTGCGCACCTTGATACCTCAGCTAGCAGGGGTGGTGCTAGCCTCGTGTGAAGGCCAACACATGGGAGATGATATGTGATGGAGAGCGGAATGCCTCCTATATGGGCGAGATGCCAGTTATATGAGATGTGATTTGCCTTCCTTTACTGTGTGCTTAGGAAATACCTATATAGAGTCCCTTCGTGTGTCCTCTTGAATAGTAGTAGGGCAAACCTCAGTGGGATGCTGAGTTTAAGAAAATCCTATACCGCCAATGTACGGAAGGGGTTAAACTCTGATATGGTGGTTCTAATATGGGATCCTCCAAATGTTTTCATAAGAATTATGTTGATGCATACCATGATTTTCTTATCGTTCTTACAACATTACTTATGAATTAAATATGAATATGAGTTTGAACAGAGATTATTTGAAATGCGTGTCCCATATGGATGTACCTCTAAATAGTGATTCTCAATATGACAAGTTTTAAAAATCAAGAGTACATACATATGTGGACCTAAAAGGTCATAGGAGGTATTATCTACTCACTGAGTTGTAAAACTCACTACACGTTGGTTATATATTTTTTAGATAAGGATATAGAGTTTGGTCATCCCCCTTCAGATAGTTGACCAACTAGACGACATGATCTCTGGGTGAGTCTACTTTGTTTCCATGGCTCATAGATTTTGATTTATCTTGTATTTGTACTTTAGAGTATGCTCTGAAAGCTACAGGTAGGATCCCTGCTTCTAATGTGATTCTGATGTTTATAGACTTTATCTGTATATGGTATATGTGTGGGAGAACCTATATGTATCTGTTTCCATGATAAATGATTTGAATATTCATGTTTATGGAAAATATATGTTCATGGTATACGTGTTTCACGTGCCCTAAAATTAGGGACGTGACAACTAAATTAAGTGAGTGTGTTCCAAATAGACTTTGGTAATACTTTGAATGCAATTGGGAGCAAGCATTGTATAAACACATGAAAATCATGACTTTTTTTACCAAACAACTTTGCTACTCTCATGTCAACATACCTTGATAATGTAGAGGCATATTCGTCTGGCAGTTTCAATTTTTTGACCCATTCACACACAACTAATCTTTATTGCTTAGTTAATGTGTATTTTGTTTTAAGTTTAATTAGTTTTCCATCTCTTCCATCATGCAGCTCTAATTCATTCCGTCTACAAATTTCTGCCAAGTCGAGCCGTGCATTAAAATTGTCTTTTGTGTTACCTTTAGTGTCCATCACTGTGTATAAAATATTAAAAAAGACATTTATCTCAATATGCATAACATCTAGATTGTGTGGAAGAAGATTTGTTTTCCAATATGGTAACTCCCAAAATATAGATTGTTTGGTCCAGTTGTGAATAACTCCATACCCTAAGATATTATCATATGTCTCTTTAGTTATGTTAGGCATATGTCTAACCCTTTCCAACACTTCTTCACCTATTAACCGAGGCGGAGGTAAAGATGTTTCAGTATGTCTCTTTCGAAAAGCATTCTTATTCCTTCTGTAACTATGATCAAGTGGCAAGAATTGTCGATGACAATCAAAGAAAGATGTCTTCCGACTATGTCGAAGGGTGAATGCCTTTGAACACTCCATACGTATTGGACAAGCAAGTTTTCCCATTGTCATCCAACTTGAAAGCATCCCATATGTAGGAAAGTCATTAATGGTCCAAACAAACAAGCTTTCATGTTGAAGTTATGTTTTAGTGAGACATCATAAGTCATGACACCAATGTTCCATAAAAGTTTGAGGTCATCTATAAGTGGTTACAAATACACATCAATTCTATTCTTTGGATTGGAAGGACCAGGGATTATAATGATCACAAACAAGAACTCTCTTCTCATGCACATCTAAGGGGGAAGATTGTAATGGGTAACAATAACTGGCCAACATGAATAAATCTTACCTATTTTATCAAATGGAGTAAATCCATCAGCACACAAACCTAACCTCACATTTCGAGGGTCCATTGCAAATTCAGGATATTTTTCATCGAATATTTTCCAAGCCTCACCATCAGATGGATGAGACAAAGAGCCTGTCACCCTCACAGTTTTTCGATGCCATCTCATTTGACTTGCAGTTTGCATTGAGGAATAAAGTCTTTGCAGCCTTAGAATAAGTGGAAAATACCACATTTTTTTCACTAGAAGCTCTCATGCCTTGCCATTTTTTATGACCCTTTTGTAACGCTCTTCACCACAAAATTTACAATGACGAAACTCCTTATCAAGAGGACTATGATAAATCATGCATCCGTTTCAATAATAGGGAATTTTTATACAACCTAATCCTAATTGCTCCACTGATTTCTTTGCATGGTAGAGGTTTTTAGGCATATGATTTTCATTTGGCAATACATTTCCCATAAATTGTACCCACCAATTGAAACAATTCTCAGATATGTTGAAGTTCAACTTGATACCCAAATCTTCTACTGCAGCTGACAATTCAGAATAATTTTGACAACCGTCATACAAAGGAGCATGCACAGCTTTTAACATATTAAAAAAAAAATTGGCTTCTGGGTTAGGATCTTCATCCCTCTGTTCGCAATAACCAAAACCTTGTTGCTCTATATAATTACCAATAGATGGTCCAGCAGCATCCATTACCATCTGTTCCTGATCAGTGAAGCATGCCTGAAAGTCACTACTTCTATAATATGAGTTTCTTGAAACCATTGGTGGAAAGATAGGTCTTGGTTCATCATGATTGGTCCAATAATAATAATTACTCATAAATCCCTTCATACAAAGGTGAGTTTTCACTTCATCAACTGAAAAATACTTCTGACACTTGCATTTTTTACAAGGACACCTCAACTTTCCTACACTTTTAAAATGATCCTAACTACAAACAAACTCTAAAAACTCAACAACTCCTACCATAAACTCATCTGTATCTGTTCTCTTATCAGGACTCACCCTATTATCCATCCACTTACGATGTTCAGGAACTTCCATCCTATTTTTAGGCATACATGAATCAAAACAAACATCTTAATTCAATATAGCACAAATTATAATAACATATTGAAGCAATACCAATATCAAAGGCATAATGTGAATAGAAATCAATTTTTTGATTAACAGACGTTTTTTTTTGCTCTTTTTCTTGGCTGCATGACATAATTTTCAATTCATGTTTGTGTTGAAAGTAGCTGTTTCCGAGCTAAAAAAGCATCATGTGTGTGAAAATTTGTTTTGAGTTCACATACATTTTTATTAATTTTTATACACTCCAAGCATCTCACTTGTCACTATCTATAAAACAACTAATAATACTCTTTTTCAAAACACCATTAATGAAAATGCCTTAGTCTTTGATTTAGAGATATTATGAGCTTTATACCACTAGAAAAATTGAATATCTTTAGAATCTCATTTAAAGATTTAGAGATGTTATGAGCTTTATACCACTAGAGATGTTATGATCTTTATACCACACTTCTACAAATTCACTGCCTTTGTAACCTGGTTGTCTTTAGAATCTAATTTAATCCAGTTAGCTAGGTTAAACATATTCCAATTGAATATATTTAGAATCCAATAAAGTGATTATCTCTCCATCCTTCCAATCCCAACTAAGAAACTTCTCCTCAGTCATCCATTCATCCTGTAAGACCAAACCTAGACATTCTCACTACCGCTATATTCATTTATTATTATTATTTCTAACATATTGTTTCCATATATATGCAATATATACTATAGATTGGCACAAAAAGAAAAAACAAACAAGGTAGCAAAATAGAAGGAAACGAAATAAGTAATATATTATATATTGACATACTCTGTTTTCGGTTTTAAATCAATTGATAGGCCAAGAACACATATCATCAAGAGAGAAGAAAAATGGGTGGTACAAAACCAATCACCCAACAAAACGCATGCAGACACATACAATACATAGCAGAGAGGGATCACAATTTCTGACAATTTATAAGCAGTGATCCATTGATAAATAAGCATTTTCAAATTTCCTATGCCACGAACACCAATCCGTATTTGGTTTATGCCCAATTTAGTTCTAATTGCACATAATATATGTTTATTACCTTCTTCCAAATCAAATTAGGACACTATATAATGCTTTAAATGTATATTCAACTAATTCTCAAGTCCTAATGAGTTCATAGTTTATAATCAAAGTGTGGTGCCACCAAAAAAGTGTCAATTGGCATATAATCAAAATGTATATTCAACTAATTCTCAAGTCATATTTTATGTTTTTAATTATTCTAATTGATCGTTTTCGGTTAGAGGATGATAAGAAGATGATTTATGGATGAAATTTTGGAGTAGTTGAATTTGTTTGTTTGATTGGAGGGATTGGGACAAAATTTTGGCTAGGATTAGGGTGAATAGTTAATATATAAGAAATTTTGGGTATAGAGATTAGGAGAAACAACAGCAAAGGGTGCTTCCATTTATCTCAAAAGAGTACCTAGAAAATATGCTTAAAAGGTTCCACATGGAAGGCCACAAAATTTTCACAACTATAATGGCATAGCATATGAAAGTTTCTACAGAAGATTTACTTAAAACAAACCAAGAGTTTAGTCACATGTCTTTCATGCTATACACCAGTGTAGTAAGGCAGTCTCATGTATGCCATAATGTGCATAAGGCTTGATTTGGCCTATATAGCAAGTAAGATTAGTAGATACATAGAAAATCTAAGAGTAAAACTATTGTAGGCTATGAAATGGGTGTTTAGGTATTTGAGAGTAATCACCAAGTTAGGGTAAATTTACACAATGGCTAGAAGTTTGAAAAATGAGGCTTTGGGGTAAGTGGACTCAAATTATATAAGCTATACTGATAATAGAAGGTTTTTAAATGGATATATATTCTAGTTTTATGAGAATACTATCAGATAAAAGCCAACACTATAGTACGTAATTTCCCTTTCAACAACAAAAGCTAAGTTCATAGCTTTGAAAAAAGCTGTAAAAGAGAGACAAGGTGGACTAAATGCATGGCAGCTAGCTTGGTAGTAAGTGGAGTGGTTGTAGAAGTGGGGTGTGATAGCCAAAGTGCCATACACTTCACCAAGAATAATGTTGACCATGAAAAAATAAAGTACAAAAATGTAAGTTTATTTTTCATAAGAGACATCACATTGTTAGTGGAAAAGTCAAATTGAAAAAGGTAGATACTAGAAAAAGTTCAACATATATGTTGACAAAGGCATTGGTATCACCAAGGTTCAACCGCTACTTGAACTTATGAATATAAAGGAAGCTAGTTGTGTAAAAGTAGCAGTATTCTAGTTTTAATTTGTAAAATGTAATGTAGTTGCAAGAAATTTAGACAAGGAGGAGAATATTTGTATTGATTGGCTTGAATTTCATGTCAGGAGTAGTAAAAGGAAATAGTTGGTAGTAACTCAATGATTATAACTTGGCAACTAGTGATTGGTTCAATAAGGAGTAGTTAACTTTGTATAGCCAATTATAGGTGGTTGCTAAGAATCATAATATAAATAGCTCTTGTTATTTGTATAAGAGGTTAAGTTTTTCATTTCTGCTTATATATTATCATTGAGAAAATTTAATCTTGAGTTACAATCAAGGTGTGTGTGAATAAAAAAGTGAGGTATTTTCAAATAATTTTTCTTGTCTATTCTTTGTTCTACCTTGATTGTAAGAGAGCGATATTTATTATATTCTTAACTGATAATCCAATAATTATTATACAATCTTATCTCAAGTAGATATCATGGTGTCCCAAGTTATCTAGCTTCAGCTTTCATATATTAATGACCATTCCTATAAAGACAAAAATCTTATTGAAAGTGGGCATTTTTTTTATCTAAAAACTTAAAAATTGAAATAGTAAAGCATATGCATGAGTTAAACATCATATATTTTCTTGAGTGGTTTGATCTTCCTTGATCATATAGGCTTTTCTTTGTAGGTTCTTTAAATGGGTAGGAATTTGATTTCAATATCTCCATCACTATTTTCTAAAAATCTATAACCATCATGTAAGTTGCATTAAAAGTTTTTTTGGTGCCATTTTTGGTTGACCCACTTATAATTTTTCTAACATAGGGACAATAAATCAAATGTAAACCAATTAGTATCCTAAACTGTGAATTTTTAAATACTTTGTGGCCCCTTGACTTTATCTATAGTATGCTTCTAGTGGAAGGCCAAACAAGAGATAAGAGATTAGAGAGGGTATCACTTGTCCTCTACTTTTTGCCTTTACATTGCTAAATTATGGCCTTAATTATTAATCTTTCCAATTATTTGACTGTATAAGGTCCTCTAAGTGAGTTTAATGTAAGGCCAAAAATAAATAGGCTAGACCATTAAGATTTCAACTTCCAAGGGAATAGTCTAAGCCTTGATTTAGACACTAAAACTCTTTGTCAAGGCTTAACTTCATTCCTAACTAAGGATTTTCTTATAATTCCATCTTTTGACTTTATCCTTGTAAAAATTGTTATTTTTTTAAGCATTTTGCCTAAGCTATTTATGGTAACTTAGTTATAACATCCACTTTTCACCTATGGCTTTCAAATTTAAATTAGAAGATGTTATGTTCACTCCTTACCAATGGAGCCTTCCATACTATTTTAGATAAGTATTAAAAATATTAGTTTAGAAAATTGCCAATTTAAAGTTATTATTTTATTCAACTCTTAACTACCAACATATATCAATTAAATTTACTTCATTTACAAACAAGATTATATATGCCAATAAAACTAGTTCTAAAGCTGTAACTTAAGATTTTCACTATAAACCACAAGTTTAACATATGTACTTGTGAGCCACTAGAACCACATAACTCAAGGAAGTTGATAACCAAGTTCTCTCCACTTATAACCACTTATACTAACCTTTCGAAAAACTTCCCTTACCTAACACTTCAAAAGACCTTCCCTTGAATCAAAAATCACAAAGAAATAAGTAAAATTTTAGCATAACTCTCTCAAGAATAGTGGATATTACAATATCATTGCTTAAATTAGAAAACTTAATAAGTAAAACTTAACATCGCTTAAAGACCTTCCCATTCCGTTGGTTTTGCTGGAATAACATTAGTGGTAATAGAATCTTCAAGACTACCTTTAGGAAGGAAAACAAATGCAGAAGTTCCTACAGGCAGGGCTATGAAAATGAATCCTAGTATATAATGCAAGGAAAGGCCATACAAACAAAGCATCTAACTACTAGTCTGCTAGCTAGGAATTAGGATCTTTTTAGGAGTACTTCCCCCAAATTCTGGTTCATCTTGGCACTGTTTCAGCCTCGGTATTAGATATGATCAAATATAGTAATAGATAAGTGTAGCAGGTGGTCCTACAAGCCATCAAGGCTACTGCAATTGATCAATTCCAAATTTGGTTCAAACTATCAAGGAACAGAGTTTTAGGCAAAGAGAGAAAGAACTCTACACCAATTGCTCGGTAAATGTTTGGACAGGTAAGGTAAGAGTGGAATGACCATTTTATTTGATTCTTATGTTTGGTATGCTTGAATGAAAATAGAAATGTAAAGAAGATCAATTCAATGACAATAATACCCTTTAGTTCAAAAAATAACATTATCAAAATTTTAAATTTATTAAATTGTCATATAGCCTAAATATTTTAATTTTTAAATACAATGGCAATAATGTCTATGGCAGTGGCAGCAGCAAGGACCATGGTGGTGAAAAGATTGAGGGTGATAAAGTAACTGGAATATTTTTTTATGGAATGGAACGGGGATTCCATCAAAGTTTAAAGAAAATCATCAATTTCCTTATCTGATGGAATTAGTAATGTTAAGGGAATGGTTATGCCCTTTCCAAAGTCAAAACCAAAAACATTTTTAATTCATTCCTATTCCATTCCCAACTTCTCACCACCTAACCAAATGTGAAATTTTTGTCTATGCATATATGTAAGCCAATAGCCTGGAAAATTTCATTTCACATGGTTCAAAACCACATCAAGATTATGATTTTTGTGCAGCAATTAAACAGAAAGAATGTTATAACAATTCAACTTACATTCCCCCTTATAGACTAATCAAAGCCTAAAATAGGATTTAATCTTCCAGAACTTTGTTAGAAGATATATTTTCTTTCCAACTTAGAACATACAAAATTGATCCAAATTCCACGTAACTTTATTTATTGGAATGTGTGCCATAATAGAAGAAGAAAAAGTTATCACATGCACTAATCAAAACTAGAGACCCTAATGCAGGCATTCAAAGAGGCATAAATATATGCAGGAAAACCAGTGAAAGATAGCATATGCAGGAAAACAATCTAAATATATGGCAGTCATGAGTCAGAAAAATTCACGGTCACTCAATTACACGCAAGGACAGATAGCATAAGCATTTGGTTTCACTAACAAATATATGCAGGAACAGAATCCATCATAAATTATGGAAAATATTTTACAATTATTCCTATCACAATTACATTCAGCAAAATTTGCTGCTTTAGCTTTTAAACAACCAGGAAACTAGGGAAACCAATGACAAGGACTTGAAGTAGAAATTGTTCACTTACCTAGCTACGTCGGAGGATTCACTCAGGGGGTTGAAACCAGTGACAGGTGTAACATCCCTAATTTCGTTTCTTTTATTGATAATTTAATTAAGGAAATAAAGTTTATTAGACAATATTTTAGATATCTAAAGAAATATAATCCTTAGAAATTATTCACCTTATGTATATGCATATAAAATGTTTCTACCATTAAGAGAACAAATAAAGAGGGAAAACCTAACAGGAAAAACATAAATTAGAAATAACATACTAAAGAGATGCAAAATTCTTAGATAAGGAAGATAAAATTTTAGAAACAAGTAAAGGTCTTAAAATTTCAAGAACATTGGATTAGGGTAATTTTTTCCTAATTCAAGAACTAGAGTTACTAAGTTTAAAACATTTACCCATACATTGGGCTTTTACCTATGGACACATCATGTAGAGTTTTTCCACTTCAAATAAGTTTCTAGCAAGCCCATTGGATAACCTAAGCAAGAAATAAAACATAGACTTGGACTAGGATATAGTAATTGGACCAATAGCCCAAAAATTATGAAAATGTGACCAAGCCCTCCAAGAAAGGTAGAATTTTATCCAAAGCAAAGAAAATGGGTAGGAATAATCCCAAATCCAAGAGGAAAAATAAAATAAAATAAAATAAATTAGGTGATGATATAATAATATAATAATAATAAAGATTAGGTTACATAGCATTAAGACAAAAATTTAGCAAGTGGTGTGATTCTACATTCATCATTTTGGCAAGTGGCATAATAATACAAGGCTTTAGGACAAAAACATCTATATCCTACACTCATAATTTTAGCAAGTGGTATGATAATACATGGTATTAGGACAAAACATTCCTATCCCACACAAATAATATCAACCAAATAATGGAGATTTAAGGGCTAGAAATTTGCCACCTAAAAAGGCAAACCTTTCATAATTGTTTAAGACAAAAGAAAATGGAAATGAATCCCTAAATCAAAGGGACCTTGTCCCTTATCTTAAGAACATATCATCATAATTTTCAAAATACAAATCTCCTTTTCCTATGCATATCTTGACTAAGGAAGAGGAAGACAAGAACATAAGTTGTTTGTTTTCCAAAAATTCAACAAAGTGTATCCTAATTGTGATAAGGTAGACCCATGATCATGAAAGGTGAATTATTTGGTGGTCTATATAAGAAAACCCACCCTTACAACATTAGAATTTCGTCCAAGTGAGGGAGAGGAAAAATAGAAGCAAAGTAGAGTGAGGAAAGGAGAGGAAGAAAGGAAGAAAGAGGAAGGAGAAGTCTAGGAGACTAAGTGCTCCAGGTAAGTTTAATAATATTTCTTTTTGAAGAAAATTTTTGAAACTTATAATATTTATATGATATTTTGATCTTATAACTTTGATGATTGGTCATGGATTTTTAGCCACTAGAATCATTCGATTTAGAGTCCATATGTGGTAGATATGGTCCGATTATTAAGCAAAGGTCAGAAAATGGTTCATCAGGGAAGAATATGTTAGGATAGCTTCTGTATTTTAATTTCTGAGAATTATCTGTAGGGAATTAAAATAAATGGTTAACATAAAAATTATAGCTATGTGTGTCATGGATATTTAGCCACTGGAATCATTCAATGTGGAGTCCATATGACGAAGATATGAGCTGATTAGTAGTCAAAGATCAGAAAATGGTTCATCAGGGAAGATTATGTTAGGACAGCTTCTGTATTTTAATTTCTGGGAATTATCTGTAGGGAATTAAAATAAATGGTTAACATAAGAATTATAGCTATGTGTGTCATGGATTTTTATCCACTGGAATCATTCAATTTGGAGTCCATATTAGGAAGCTATGAGCTTATTAGTAGTCAAAGGTCAGAAAATGGTTTATCAGGGAAGATTATGTTAGGACATCTTCTATATTTTAATTTTTGGGAATTATTTGTAGGGAATTAAAATAAATGGTTAACATAAGAATTAAATATATATGTGTCATGGATTTTAACCCACTGGAATCATTCAATTTGGAGTCCATATGAGGAAGATATGAGCTAATTAGTAGTCAATGGTCAGAAAATGGTTCATCAGGGAAGATTATGTTCGGACAGCTTCTGTATTTTAATTTCTGGGAATTATCTGTATGGAAATAAAATAAATGGTTAACATAGGAATTATAGCTATGTATGCCACGGATTTTTAGCCACTGAAATCATTCAATTTGGAGTCCATATGAGGAAGATATGAGCTGATTATTAGTCAAAGGTCAGAAAATGGTTCATCAGGGAAGAATATGTTAGGATAGCTTCTGTATTTTAATTTCTGGGAATTATCTATATGGAATAAAAATAAATGGTTAACATAAGAATTATAGATATGTGTGTCACGGATTTTTAGCCACTGGAATCACTCAAGTTGGAGTCCATATGAGGTAGATATTGTCCGATTAGTAGGTAGAGGTCAGAACCTATCCGAGAAGAAATAACATGTACATTTAGGGAGTAATATCACCTTGATTTCTTAATAGTTCGCTACAAAGTTTAACATAATAGTTTTAGATAATTGTTTTATCTTGAAATTGACACCAAGATCACCTACATCGGAGTTCAGTTGAGGGAGTTATGCTCTGATTATTATGAGAAGGTTAAATATAATGAAAACCTGCATCAAGACAATAAAGAAATAAAATTAGTATTTTAAAAAAAAGACGAATCTTATAATTGACTAGTATATGCCATAGCCATTGCCATTGCTTGAACTTCTTACCATCTTAAGTGTGAAATTTTGGCATGGAAATATTTTATAAAGTGATATTTGAAATGGTTATGTTCATGGCATGATTACCAATTATTTTTTGTAATAATTATATTTTAATGAACATACTTGTTATTAAAAGCATATTTTTGGCTATCATTGTGAAAAGAAAAGAAATGAGCACGGTCACATGGCAATCCGTGTGGTGCACCAGTAGGGGACGCCCTACCAACGGTTATGATCATGTTAATGAGAAAAGAAATAGAAAGTGGGCCATGTCGGACGGAGCGAGAAAAGCCCGTACCGGAGAGTAGAGGATACTCACCCTGACCGGGGTAGCTTGAAATGAGAATAAGTTGATGGCCATCATATGATATTTTGAAAATAGTTAATCCTGTCATACATATCATTACAGTATGATTCTTATGTGCATTGATATAATGTATTCATGTGACCAAAGATATTTTTTGTAGTTTATACAGCTGAACATGACGTGATGAGCTTTATTGATGATGATTTATTGTTGAACTTACTGGGATTCAATTCTCACTATATTTCCATATCATGTTCAGAAAATTAGTTATGCAGATTTTCTATAGCTCTGTCTTTTAGTGCACGTTGGGTCGAGTTATTCTATGATGGGCAGATCTTAAATAAAATGTTTGTGAGTAAGTTGGCACAGATCCCGGTGATGGTGCAACCACCCACACCTGTATCTCCGGAATTGGTCAACCAAAATAAACAAGATTTAAATATCTATGTCTTTAATATGTTGCATGTACGTTTTGATTAATGACGTGTATGTGAACTCTATATTGTATAATAATAATAAAAAAAGGATGTTACATAATTGGTATCAGAGCAGGTCAATCCTAGATGGCCAGTGGGTGGTTGGTTATCTGAATCGATCTTATAGTGTCTTGAGAATGTTGTGGTAGTGTTGTGTAAGAGATCAGTGATTTCATATAGGTAAGAAATTACTAGTGTTTCTTATCTATATGCCGCGGTGGTGTTATGACTGCTGTTAAATATTTTTTTTGAAACTAACTATTGGGCTCGATCACCTCAATAGCAGCATAAATTTACTTTTTTCCCACAGTAGGAAATGGCACCACCAAGACGAAATCCGGCAAACAATGCAGAGGAAATCTTGCACAACCTTGCCACAACAATTCGAGAATTTGGTATTGATTTACTCCTTAGAACCCAACTAGTATCTATATCCCTATATAGAATGATATTGATCGAATTTAAAAAAAAAATTACAAGACTTGTTAGACAAGGTATTTAAATACCCCAGTACTTTTATTTAGAGTGCTCCAGTTCTATCTGTGAAAAAGAATGATGGATCACTATAACTATGCATAGATTATAGATAGTTGAATAAGGTGACAATGTAGAATAGAAACTCATTAGCTCGTATAGATTACCTGTTTGACCAGTTATAAGGTGTTCAATATTTTTCCACAAATAGATTTGGGATATGAGTAACATTAATTAAGGATAAGAGAAGAGGATGTAGGACTTATTATGGGCATTATGAGTTCGTGGTGATGCATTTAAATTGACAAATATTTTAGCTACATTCATAGATTTAATGAATAGTAATTAGGTCATCCCTGGATCAATTTGTTATTATATATATTGATGATTACTATAATATTTCAAAAGTTCAGAGGATCATAAGCAACATTCAAAGATAGTTTTACCAACTCTAAAGGAGTATGGTTGGTAAATATGGTATCCAAGTAGACTCTAAGAAAGTAAAAGTAGTACAATAATGGCTACGTTTTACTACATTTAAAGATTAAGATCCAAATCTAATTTATGCTTCTTGTGGTTATCTGTCGTCCATTCTATTTGAGTCATAGTTGGATCAGGTACATGAACATAGGCTTGTAAAGCATCAATCAACTCTTCAGCATTTAAAGCCGAGATGAGAATTTGTCGTGCTGAGTGTGGGATAAACCTCTGTTCCACAGCTTGATCTAGAAAAGATAGCAGACCATCAAAGAAGTGATTAACATTTAACAAACCTATCGGTTTGTGATGCATATTCAGTTGTGCCCAAGAGACTATTTGGAAAATCTCCTCTAAAGTACCAAAACCACCTGGTAAGGCAATGAAGGCGTCAGCATTGCTCATCATTCTAGCCATGCGTTCATGCATGGAAGCTACCCTATATTCTTCCCCAATTGTTTTCCCTATGTTGCTGGATGTAGCTAGAGCAGTAAGAATAATACCTAGAACTTGGCATCCCCCTACATGTGCAGCTGTAGCCACACACCCCATTAACCCACGGTTACCTCCACCATACACTAAATGAATTTTTCTCATAGCCAGCACCATACCCAGATTTTGTGCTGCTTTAACATACTCCTCATCTTTTTCAGGACTGAAACCACAAAAGACACAGATATTTCGAAACTGACGGAATGCGGTTCCCTCCATAATTTCTATCACCTTAACTTTGAGTATAGACAAAGATACTAATGTAAGTATTTATAGAACTCAGAGAAGGGAATATTTAAAATAGCTATGCGAATAGGCCGGGTATTATTAGAACAACTATGTGAGTGATTGGTGGATATCAGCTAAATTAAAGGTAAAAAAAAATTTCAAAAATGACGGCAAGCATGTATATGTACAGTAGTTATGACTGTGACCCATATTTAGAACATAAAGAGAATAAGGTTAGGATATCACCAGGAAAGTTTCTTTTTCTTGTTGTCCTTGATGAAGGAGTGATGTCTTGAGGCATGTAGGGAAGTTGTAGATGATAGGCGTTATTGTAAAAAAAAATGAAGATGCAAACCAAATAATTAGTGAAGAGGGACATTTTTCTTATTTTCTCAATGTTTTTGCCAGTAGACTATCGGTATTATGAAATCGACTAGCTATTCTGAGAAATTTTAATTTGGACTGGTTATCTTACAGTTGATTGATGACATCTATTTAGAAGCAATCAACTGCATCCTACCAGTTAACTACGTATTCTTTGATTTTCACAGACTTTTATAAGCTCATAAATGTTTCTTTTTCCATGTGATATCTTTCCACCGAATACCAACAGATTTAAAGTAGATTTTGACACATATATTCAAAATTTGCGGCCACCGATTTTTGCTGAAATCGTAGATAGATTTTGTTTACAGATTTTCAAGAATTACGTCCACCGATTTTAATATTTTTCAATGCTTTGTCCAAATTTTTTACTTTCGCTTTTGGCACCATTCTCTATTATGCTTTTCGTCTGTTTCACTGCATTCTCCCTCATTAACGGTTGACATTAAATGCAAGGTTATTTTCCCTCATTGCAATGAAAGATAATTTCTTTTCTTTGAAACTCGGTTCTAATGGTGTCTAAGTTGTTAGTAGGTTAAAGTAATGAAAAGTTTGAAAAGAATGGACGGATGATGGTCTTATGGTGTTTTGACAAATGTAATCAAGAGAATTAGTGGTGTTGAAGTTCTTGAGGAATAAAATATAGGAAGTAGGATTTAAGTTAGTCTTTGAACTCTTAATTTGGAAATATAGAGAATATTCTGAGAACCATGTCCGAAAATAATGTAAGTGATCAAGATAATTGTGTTAAAGGATTATATCATGCTAAATTGAGTCTAGTATCTAGGATGTGAATTATGTTGGAATTGAGAATTCATGTATGAGTAATTATTAGGAAAAATCTTCTTGAAATGATTGGGTGAATTAAATGGGATTGACATAAGCTATAATGAGGTGCTTTTGGATATGATAGAAGAAATAATAAAAAAATTTGACAATGAGTTTAATGGTGTTAATAAGCTTGTATAGAATTACTATGATGAGGTAAGTTGGAATTATTAGACATGTGTCGATGGTACATAAACGTTATTAAAGGTTTGGAGGATTTATTGTTACGTATGTTTAACATATTGATTAAAGGATTTTAGGATAAAAATAGATGATAGATTAAGATGAGGATATTCAAGGGATGATGTTGATATATGAAAACCAAAAATGACTTGATAGAAGTTTGGAATAAGAAAAGATAGTTACCCAATATGAAGGTGACTATGTTCCTTTATATGTGTGTTTTCTAATATCGACCCATAGATATATCCATGCGAGCTAGAGGATATAAATTGAAGAACTTATGAGTGAAAGAAATCCTTATGGTTAAGTTATATGGCAAAATCACTCAAGTGAATAGACATATTAAAAAGTAAAGATGTTATACATAAAAGATATCCCTAATTATTTAGGTAATAAGGTTGGTAACTCTGAATAATGCCTTAATTTCAATACCTACATGTGGTAGGATGGACTGAAATTCGGGGACCGAATTTCTTAAGGGGGGAAGAATGTAACATCCCTAATTTCGTTTCTTTTATTGATAATTTAATTAAGGAAATAAATTTTATTAGACAATATTTTAGATATCTAAAGAAATATAATCCTTAGAAATTATTCACCTTATGTATATGCATATAAAATGTTTCTACCATTAAGAGAACAAATAAAGAGGGAAAACCTAACAGGAAAAACATAAATTAGAAATAACATACTAAAGAGATGCAAAATTCTTAGATAAGGAAGATAAAATTTTAGAAACAAGTAAAGGTCTTAAAATTTCAAGAACATTGGATTAGGGTAATTTTTTCCTAATTCAAGAACTAGAGTTACTAAGTTTAAAACATTTACCCATACATTGGGCTTTTACCTATGGACACATCATGTAGAGTTTTTCCACTTCAAATAAGTTTCTAGCAAGCCCATTGGATAACCTAAGCAAGAAATAAAACATAGACTTGGACTAGGATATAGTAATTAGACCAATAGCCCAAAAATTATGAAAATGTGACCAAGCCCTCCAAGAAAGGTAGAATTTTATCCAAAGCAAAGAAAATGGGTAGGAATAAGCCCAAATCCAAGAGGAAAAATAAAATAAAATAAAATAAATTAGGTGATGATATAATAATGTAATAATAATAAAGATTAGATTACATGGCATTAAGACAAAAATTTAGCAAGTGGTGTGATTCTACATTCATCATTTTGACAAGTGGCATAATAATACAAGGCTTTAGGACAAAAACATCTATATCCTACACTCATAATTTTAGCAAGTGGTATGATAATACATGGTATTAGGACAAAACATTCCTATCCCACACAAATAATATCAACCAAATAATGGAGATTCAAGGGCTAGAAATTTGCCACCTAAAAAGGCAAACCTTTCATAATTGTTTAAGACAAAAGAAAATAGAAATGAATCCCTAAATCATAGGGACCTTGTCCCTTATCTTAAGAACATATCATCATAATTTTCAAAATACAAATCTCCTTTTCCTATGCATATCTTGACTAAGGAAGAGGAAGACAAGAACATAAGTTGTTTGTTTTCCAAAAATTCAACAAAGTGTATCCTAATTGTGATAAGGTAGACCCATGATCATGAAAGGTGAATTATTTGGTGGTCTATATAAGAAAACCCACCCTTACAACATTAGAATTTCATCCAAGTGAGGGAGAGGAAAAATAGAAGCAAAGTAGAGTGAGGAAAGGAGAGGAAGAAAGGAAGAAAGAGGAAGGAGAAGTCTAGGAGACTAAGTGCTCCAGGTAAGTTTAACAATATTTCTTTTTGAAGAAAATTTTTGAAACTTATAATATTTATATGATATTTTGATCTTATAACTTTGATGATTGGTCATGGATTTTTAGCCACTAGAATCATTCGATTTAGAGTCCATATGTGGTAGATATGGTCTGATTATTAAGCAAAGGTCAGAAAATGGTTCATCGGGGAAGAATATGTTAGGACAGCTTCTGTATTTTAATTTCTGAGAATTATCTCTAGGGAATTAAAATAAATGTTTAACATAAGAATTATAGCTATGTGTGTCATGGATATTTAGCCACTGGAATTATTCAATTTGGAGTCCATATGAGAAAGATATGAGCTGATTAATAGTCAAAGATCAGAATATGGTTCATCAGGGAAGATTATGTTAGGACAGCTTCTGTATTTTAATTTCTGAGAATTATCTGTAGGGAATTAAAATAAATGGTTAACATAAGAATTATATCTATGTGTGTCATGGATTTTAAGCCACTAGAATCATTCAATTTGGAGTCCATATTAGGAAGATATGAGCTTATTAGTAGTCAAAGGTCAGAAAATGGTTCATCGGGGAAGATTATGTTAGGACAGCTTCTGTATTTTAATTTCTGGGAATTATCTGTAGGGAATTAAAATAAATGGTTAACATAAGAATTAAATATATATGTGTCATGGATTTTACCCACTGGAATCATTCAATTTGGAGTCCATATGAGGAAGATATGAGCTAATTAGTAGTCAATGGTCAGAAAATAGTTCATCAGGGAAGATTATGTTAGGACAGGTTCTGTATTTTAATTTCTGGGAATTATCTGTATGGAATTAAAATAAATGGTTAACATAAGAATTATAACCACATATTTTTGGCCATTGGAAACATTCAATTTGGAGTCCATATGAGGAAGATATGAGCTGATTATTAGTCAAAGGTCAGAAAATGGTTCATCGGGGAAGAATATGTTAGGATAGCTTCTGTATTTTAATTTCTGGAAATTATCTGTATGGAATAAAAATAAATGGTTAACATAAGAATTATAGATATGTGTGTCACGGATTTTTAGCCACTGGAATCACTCAAGTTGGAGTCCATATGAGGTAGATATGGTACGATTAGTAGGTAGAGGTCAGAACCTATCCGAGAAGAAATAACATGTACATTTAGGGAGTAATATCACCTTGATTACTTAATAGTTCGCTACAAAGTTCAACATAATAGTTTTAGATAATTGTTTTATCTTGAAATTAACACCAAGATCACCTACATCGGAGTTCAGTTGAGGGAGTTATGCTCTGATTAGTAAGAGAAGGTTAAATATGATGAAAACCTGTATCAAGACAATAAAGAAATAAAATTAGTATTTAAAAAAGAAGACGAATCTTATAATTGACTAGTATATGCCATAGCCATTGCCATTGCATGAACTTCTTACCATCTTAAGTGTAAAATTTTGACATGGAAATATTTTATAAAGTGATATTTGAAATGGTTATATTCATGGCATGATTACCAATTATTTTTTGTAATAATTATATTTTGATGAACATACTTGTTATTGAAAGCATATTTTTGGCTATCATTGTGAAAAGAAAAGAAATGAGCACGGTCACATGGCAATCCGTGTGGTGCACCAGTAGGGGACGCCCTACCAACGGTTATGATCATGTTAATGAGAAAAGAAAGAGAAAGTGGGCCATGTCGGACGGAGCGAGAAAAGCCTGTACCGGAGAGTAGAGGATACTCACGCTAACCGGGGTAGCTTGAAATGAGAATAAGTTGATGGCCATCATATGATATTTTGAAAATAGTTAATCCTGTCATACATATCATTACAGTATGATTCTTATGTGCATTGATATAATGCATTCATGTGACTAAAGATATTTTCTGTAGTTTATACAGCTGAACATGACGTGATGAGATTTATTGATGATGATTTATTGTTGAACTTACTGGGATTCAATTCTCACTATATTTCCATATCATGTTCAGAAAATTAGTTATGCAGATTTTCTATAGCTCTGGCTTTTAGTGCACGTTGGATCGAGTTATTCTATGATGGGCAGATCTTAAATAAAATGTTTGTGAGCAAGTTGGCACAGATCCCGGTGACGGTGCAACCACTCACACCTGTATCTCCGGAATTGGTCAACCAAAATAAACAAGATGTAAATATCTATGTCTTTGATATGTTGCATGTACGTTTTGATTAATGACGTGTATGGGAACTCAATATTGTATAATAATAATAATAAAAAAGGATGTTACAACAGGGAGGTTAAAATTTGTAGACTGCCGTGACAGGCGAAGACAGGGACTAGATGGAACCAGAAATGGAGACACTGGAAAGAAAAGTTAAAAACAAATTACTCTAACATGGGAGGATTCATGAGGGCCGAGAAATTGAGACACTGAACACCGAGTAGGATAGGGAGTAACCACAACCAAGTCCAACAAAAAAAATTAACTTACCTGAGAAATTTGTACACTGCAGTCTATGAGGGCTGAGAGGCGAAGACAAGGAGGTCACCGGAGGCTGGAGTTTTCACAGTGAGTTTTGCAGCGTCGACGGAGACCTGGACGAGACGATGCTAGGGCATGATGCTAGGGCAAGATGCTAGGGCACGATGAGATTCTAGAAGAGGCAAAGGGGAGCTCTCGGGAGGGAGAGTGAGAGCGTGTGACGGGTAAGGGCCAAATTTATTCGCAGTGCAGTCCAGCGAGCCTGGACTCTCCCATGTCCAAGCTCACAGTCCAGTCCTAAAGTGGGCTTGATTGTCTGTGTTTTTTTTTACTAATCTGGTATCTTTTAGTTTGGACTTTATGTCTTTTTAGTGATTGAGTTTTCTGTATCTTTTTTTTTGGACTAGTCTTATATCTTCCAATTTAGACTTTATATATATTTAGTGATTGGGCTTCAACCTTTTGTCCAAAAAAAAACCAACATTCATTCACCTAGTCAAAAAAACCAGTCCAAAAAAAACCTCGTAAAAAAATATGTAAAATTTATTCACCTAAGTAAACTCTAAGGTTAAGGGGGTCTACTTGATTATGCATTAGATTTTTTATAATTTTTTTTGAAATTTTTTTATTTACTTGGCTATAAAAATAAGTAAGGTTGATCATAATGTTATACAATACTAACACTAGGTCAAGAGGGTCGTTTCATTTTGCAATCTATTTTATTTCATGCCACTTGGGTAGGCGCAAGTCTTCTTGTACAGATCAATTTTAGATGTGGCCTCATGTAAATCAACCAAAGCAGAAACCCCACCTTTTAAGTGATTTGACTTTTTAAGTTTTATTTTGACATTATATGAATAAATTCCGTGTTAACAATCTCAACGTGAAAAGAAAATTTCTATTTAAAATTTTTTAAATAAATTAGTTTAAGTTTGAGTATTTTAAAATCTTAAATTTATTATATTTTTAAATATAAATTTAAAAATAGATTGCTATCTGATATATCTGATTTAAGATTTTTTTTATTTGGTTCACATACTAAGTTATTTGCAAGGATACGGACCTTAGTTCAAAAAACAACCTTTTTTGAAGTATTTTCACTTATTTATTTTAAAGTTTATTTTTAAGAAATTTTTTAAATTTAATTTTATAAAATAAATATTTTAAATGACCTTTTATAAATATATTTTTTAAAATATTTAAAAGAAAATTTCAAATTTTTAACAAATCTTTATATTTCTTAAGTTTATTTTCTTTTTAATTTTTAAAGACAATATAATTTTTTAAATAATTTTTTCAAAATATTAAAATTTAAAAATATATTACAATAAATTCAAAAAGAAAATAATCCAAATTTTCAAAAAAAAAATTTGTTTATTTATAAATTTATTTTCAATATAAAAATAAGATTGAAAAAAATTTTGGCGTGAGCTTTTTTTTCATGGATAAATTTTTTTTCTTCTATGGTAATTACAGATAAAATAATATTTCTATAATTTCTTAATAGAATTATATGACATAAAATATAAAAAAATATGATTTAAAACACACTTATATTTCATAAAAAAATTTATTTACCTCTTTTAACCTCATATTTTTTATTTTCGAATAATAAACACCTATACACACACACAAATATATATGAGTTTTTCAAAATAAAACCATCTCCTATATAGAAGAGAATCTATATATCGTGGGAATAAAAATTATAGTCAATTATATCAACCAAATACAATAAATTAATGTAAGGGAATCTTGATTTCCATTCCATCAACTTATTTTTACAAATTAAGCAGAATTTAAATTTTTTTCTCTAACGATGATTTTATATATATATAATCAGCATTAGAGAAAAAATTTAAGTCTCGCTTAATTTGTAGAAATAATTATGTAGTATATAGTATGTTCGTATATGTGTGTGTGTGTATATATATATATATATACACACACACACACACACACACACATATACGGACATACTATATACTACATAATTATTGTGACCAAAATTATATTATATCCAAAATTAAGCGTACATATATTTATTAAGAAGACGTGTCTTTATTCTTCATAAATATTTATTTCTTTTTAATCAATTCTGAAAAATTTAAAACAAAAGTAAAACTTTGGATATAATATAATTTTGGTCACAATGATTATACACATATACGAACATACTATATACTACATAATCATTGTGACTAAAATTATATTATATCCAAAATTAAGCGTACATATATTTATTAGGAAGACATGTCTTTATTCTTCATAAATATTTATTTCTTTTTAAAATTATTAAATTATTTCTCATAATATTAATAAAATATATCTACTTATCAATTCTGAAAAATGTAAAATGAAAGTAAATATGAAAAATTTGTACAATAAAATATATCTATTTATCATTTATCTCTTTTAACCTCTTTTTTTATTTCATTTCACTTGTTCTTTTTTTAGAAGTTTTTCAAGATAAAATCATTTTTTTTATAGAAGAGAATCTGTATATCGTAGAAATAAAAATTATAATCAATTATATCAACCAAACACAATAAATTAATGTAAGAGAATCTTGATTTTCATTCCATCAACTTATTTCTACAAATTAAGAGGGACTTAATTTTTTTTCAAAAATTGCCTAAATTCTAGCTAATTTTACTAATAATTTAAATATTATTCCAAAAATTAAATATAAAATTAGAGATAAAAAATTTATATACACAATTTATATATTAGAGACGGAATTAGAGAATGAAAAATAAAAAATGAAAATTTTTCGTTTTTAAATCCGTCTCAAAATTTTTTTTCACTATTCACAAAATTAGAGATGAAAAATTTTCCGTCTCCAATTCCGTCTTTAAATTTATTTAAAAACAAAATTGGAGACAGATTTTTAGAGACAAAAAAATTCTGTCTCTAAATTGCAAAACTTATCATCCGTCTCTATTTTCGTCTTTTTGTTAAAGATAAAAATTATTCTGTCTTTAATTTTTGTCTCTAAATCATTTTTTTTTAATAGTGTACTAACAATGATCATAATAAGGTGATGGTGGCGGTGACCACAAGGGCAGTAGAGGGAGGGGTGATAGTAGTAGGTAGAGTAGTTGTGGTAGTTATAATATTATATTTAATTAAAAAGTAAATACAAAATTAATTTTTGTTATAAAAAATTTACACAAATTTTTTTTATCGAGGCTTATCTCTTCTCCTTGTGTATAGATTGTTATATAACATTATAAAAAGTCATAATGATATAAATTTATTCAATCTTTTATTTATACTAAACATTACATAAAATTATATTATATTATAATTTATACTATTTTATCTAACTTTATACCACATATCAAACTAGACTTAAATAAATGTAGGAGGCCAAGACTTACTTTGCGTGATTTAAAAAAAAAAAAAAAGTTGGCCCGATGGGGTAGCCCAGCCCATTTCAACTGAAGGGTTAAATGGTTTGAGTTTTAGCCTTTTAATTAAATGGTACGCAAAATGTCAACTCAACCCTTAAATTACACTAAAGGTTAAATACATTAGCTTCATCCGTTGAGCTAATATTGGCGACTCTAAAAAATAATAAAATATTATTTACTAGTTTATTAAATTGATCTATTCATTTTATTTATTACTATCTATACGCTTAAATTGAGTTTAAAAAATAAATATAAATAAATATTATCATATTATTTAACAGTTCTCTCAATAATTATTTACCTTATGTTAAAATATTTTAAAATTATTAAAAATTAAAATTTAGCTTAATTATCATATTTTTCTTATCAATACAACTTTGAAATAAATTATAAAAAAAGACACTAACTTATAACGACTATATATTAAATATTGAAAAAGTGATGAAGAAAAAAGACTAGAAAACTGAATAAGTGAGGAACACTCAACAAAAATTGTAAAGGATTTAATCTATAATCCATAAAATTTTCAATTAAAAAAGTTAAATATCACATTTTATGAATATGTAAGTCTCAAAAAAAGGGAAGTAATTGAGTACATAAGAAAAGGGTTTATTGGCAAAATTATTTTAACTATTTTATTAGTTAATTATTAATTAACTGTTATATTATTTTTTATATTGTTTTTACTAAGATATTTTCGTAAGAGCTGTATTTTAACAGTATTTTTATATAATTACATCTTTCAATATTAGATAATAATTAAATAAATAGAAAGTATAAATTTTTTTCAAAAATGTTAAAATAAGAATTAAGCAATAATGAAATTATATTTAATTTTTAAATATTAATTTGTTAATATTAAAATCGTATTAATTTTTAAAAAAATAAACAAATAAAATTTCAACAACAAGAAATAATGTGCATAATTTTCAGAAGCGGATGAAAAATAGTCAATTTTTTATTTTTTTTAAATGAAAAAATTTACATATTTTTATTTTACTTATCACTTAATATTAATAATATAATTTATATTCAAATAATTCATTAAAAATAATAATATAAGAATATTTAAAAAAATTTATTGCTTTAAAATTTATTGAAATATATTTTAAAAAAAAATTAAATGTTTGATATATTTATTAAATTATTTTATAAAAATTATTTATGTATTTTAAAAGGTATAGTTATGCAAAGATACTGCTAAATATTTTACATATTTTTTAACCAAACTTTAAGTAAAAATATAAATAATTTCAATGTAATGTCATGTAATTTGATAAATTTATTAATCTTTACAGATATTTTCTGAGAGGGCGAAGAAAATGAAGAAAATGCACTTCTCTTCTTTCAATTTTTCAAGCAAAATAAAAGACGTTTTCTGAAGAAATAAAATAAAAGTTTGAAGTTTGACGAGTGAAGATTGATAAAAGTGAAAAAGTGGTAAAGTGAGATATTTATAGTGATGGTGGGGGAATAGGCTGGTGGTGCCAACGAAGGAATTTCTTTAAAAAAATATTTCTGTTGAATTCGGTCGAAACTCAAATTCTTTTTTAAAAAATATTGATCAATATATAATATTTATTAAAAAGATATATTTCTGTACAAAAACCGTCAAGAATTACTGAATTAGTTCTCGCCCTTGCCAACTTGTTCTTAAGTTAAGCCGCCAAAATTAAATTTATTGAAATTAAGTCACGGTGTACTATGAGAAAGGCGCCGGAAGAACCATTGCACACACATATATACTGTTTCCTATCGTTAATTTTACTTGCATCATCATCGTTTCGTAAATACTACTACGTGATTAGGTGTAATGAAAAAAAAATTATATGCAATTTTAATTACATTCTTTTAATTACCAGCTGACAAATTAATTCTGAAACAAATTTCATAATAATTAAGTGTAATTTAATTACCTTTTTTTTCAAATGAAAAAGTAGGCACAAAGGAAAAAAGGCAAGGGATAAGGGAAATGGAGATGCACCCATAAGTACCCAAGATTAGGATTAATATGGAAATCATTATCACAATCCAAGTATCAAATAATACAAATGTATAAAAATAACATATATTCTATTATTATTATACCAAAAAGGCACATCAATGGTTAGTGTAAGTACAAAGATGACATTGGGTATTATCTGCGATACAATAATAAAGTATCCGATTACCCCTCAGATTACACTGAATTATGTAACTACGGTAGTCATTACAACAGCTCAAGTGCAATATATCACTCTTCGTAAGCAAGGGGTTGGAGGAGGAGGCACTTGCACTGGAACCTTGAAGATGTCTACCACTATTATGTCATGTACAATAGAGAACTGGTTCAAAGAGAGTATGCCAACCGAGTATACATTTAAGATCTGAGACCAGAAGACCGTCGGCTTCTAGCTATTGCTATTTGAACATAACACCAAAATAAATAATGAGACAGAAGCCCCTATAGGTTTAACATTAAATATAATACAAAATGTATGATTATCATAATGTTATATCCAACTATATAAATAATAGAAAAATGTTAATCATTTGTAACTGATGTGTGATATGTGCAAATAGCGTAATAAAAAAATATGTTGTGCATAATTACTTGATTATTAATTTTACAACATAACGAATCATCATACATAATTACTGTTTACTCATCAATTTTTTCTCTGTTTCAGGAATCAGGTAGTGTGAGCCATTCCTCCCCATAACTCACTTACCCCTATTATTCTTTTCTTTTTTTTCTTGCAACAGGGAGATGCAAGCCATTTCCCCCTCCCTTCTGGCTACTCACACTCTATTATCGCATGTTGGTGAATCATTTCCCCTTGCTGCTCACTTTTTGCAGTTGGAGTAACCATACTCACTCTCAACTCACTCAGGACTAATAGAGCATCGCATATTTGGTACCGTCTCAAAATCATATGACCTGTCTGGTCACTTTACTATTGTAAGAGTTATCTCAATAATTTTCGTCTGTTTTTCTTATTTAACCACGAGCATAACATCATTCTCTTTATTATTAATACAACATATATGCATAAGGAAATTCGTCATCAACATCATGTTTGCCATCATCATCACATCATTTAATACATATGTATTAATAGATCTATTGTAACACCCCTAATTTACGTTACGTAAAATAAATATTTTTTTACATTATTATTTCCGCAATCAGATATTTTCCTTAAAGATATATAATTCAAACAATTCTTTATCATGGGAACATATATATATATAGGATCTCTCATGTATACACAATATACAGACCAAGTCTATAAACTTCAAAGTACATCAAAAACGGGAATCCTGCCTATAGCATTCAGAGCACTCTAGAATACAAACACAGTATAATTCAAAGATCGTGAGTCTTAAAAGCAATGTAGACTCACTCAGAAAATATATCACATATCTGCCGAATCAGACTCTGATATTCTTATCTGAAAAATGTGGAAATATCGTGTAGTGAGTTTGACAACTCAGCGAGCAAATAATTTCTCCTATGACCTTTTAGGTCAACATATGGATGTATTTATATTTTAAAATGTGTCATATAGAAAATACAGTTCAGAAGTACATTCATATGGGACCCGTATTTCAAATATTCTCAAATCAAAGGATAATCAGATATCCAAAACCATATGCACCATGGTATGATCATTAAACAAATGTTGTTATGCTCAGCTATATAAGCTATAGTAAAATATTATGATTTAGAGATAAAATCATCAATTTAATGCTCTTGCCTCACTCGGCAATCTGGTCAATGCAATGAAAATATAACTCATTTGCTATACACATAGTGACCTCGACCATAGTCACAATAAGTGATCAGGGAATGTAAGTACATCACCCTCCTATCTCCCCACATTACCACTGTCACCTGATTGGAGCGGCCCTCCCTCGACTCACTCAAACTAATAGGGCATCTCCTATTCGGTACCGTCACAAGCCATACAACTAGCTGATATTCATCAATACATATAAATATATGTAAAATTATCAAGCAACTCACCATGAACTTTACGCTTGTCATATTTATCAAGCAACTCGCCATGAGCTTTACGCTTACCATTTAATCTCATTTATAATATGGCATGCATCATTTTCACAAGTATATAGCTTTACAAATCAATGCATCATGCATATAATATTCACTTTATCAAATAATGATAAATACACGTGAAATCAGATACATCATGAGTTCAGAAATCCATTTCTCAAATACTATACTCTTCTTGAATCATATTTCAAATTATAAGCAGTTCAGATCATTTTAATGCATTTCAGAAACATATTAAAGTGTAAATATCTTATAAACATAATCATATACATGCTCAAATATCAAGAAGAGTATAGGGTAAGCCATAGGAAGAATCATCTACTTATATGATAGGGCTCCTGGTTGGACAGCCATAAAAATGTACTTTTTTTCAAGTTGAATTTGGCCAATTAGACCTTAAAAACATGTCTGGAGGGTTCAAAGACTTAGAAAATGACTCCAGAAGCTTGGTCACTATTCACGACGAACAAAAAGTTTTCAGATAGCTAAAAAAATTTCATATCCTAAAGTGTAACTAGCTCCTGAATCCATTTACGGTGTCAGAATTTCAATTGGAGGTCTCTAAGTAAGAGTTTCAGAATTTACCTTTTTCTGAGATTTTCTACTTCAGATCTTCGGCGATTCAACGACTAATTTAAAAAATTGATCGGTCAAAACTGTAATATTTTTCGTTCTGAATTTAATAACACCTTCAGTTTTGAGATCAGAAGCCAATAAGTACTCTAAATCTAAAGAAAAAGTTGAAGGTTACTATTCATCCACTTAAAAAAAAATTTCAGCTCCCGTGCGTTTCTCCTGACCTTCCCTCTTCCCTTTTTATTTTATTTTTTAAATAATAATAATAATAATTTAGTAATTAATAATAGGATTTTCTTTTATATAAATTCATATAAATTCCGTTTTTTATCTTAAAATTTTTCAAAATTTTCTAAAAATTTACATTCTCATAAACCTTTGGTTAAACTCTTAAATCATAATTTTTCTTGATAAAAATCATAATAAAACAAATCTCAAAATAAATATCTTTATACATATTAAAAGAAAGAATATTTCTAAAAATACAACAAAAATTCATTAAAGGCCAATATAATTATTAAGTAAAACAATAATTATTTTAATTAAAAATTTACTTTCTTTTAGTAGAACATAACCCTTTTTAAACAAATAAAAATATATTTATTTATAAAAAAACATTATTATTGAAAAACAAAAATTACGGGATGTTACATCTATCATCATGTAACAATATATACATCATATCATTTAATCATCATGCATGGATGCAATAGCATAGACATCACATCATCATCCTCATCATTTAACAAATATGTATTAATACACAATGTATGTCATGCTTGTCATTACAAGAAATAGTAAAAACTAGTATTGTATCACAAAGATTATGGGACATTCTTCTTCAATTTGATTTCTCTAATTACTATTTAGTTAATGAAGTTCATTTAGTGTAAAATGCAGTTGAAACTAAGTTAAACTAGCACCCAACATGACCTAGTTGTGTCCTATAATATGGCCATGCTTAGTGCTGCACAAAACCTTCACCAGCGTAGAACATAACCTTGCTGGGCCCTGGGACATAGTCATGCTTGAGACTATCCTGCTTTTCAGGTGTCCAACCAACTTGACCATTCCTCACTAATCAAGCCATAACTCCCTCGTTTCAACTTTGATTGAGGTGGTTCCTGAGCCTATGGAAATATAAGACAATAAAGTACAACTTTTATATTTTCTACTTTGACAAATTATGATTAAAAATAGGCGTAAAAGTGTCTTAAAATTAGCATCATGATTCCACACGTTGGATCTGATCTCTCTTCACTCATTGTCGCATAACTCTTTCATATTAAATCCAATTGAAGTAATTCCAAAGTATTTAGAAAGTTAAAACATAGAAATACAACTTTGGTGTTAAACATATTTTCAAATACAAGACAAATTCTAACTTTCGGAACCATTCATTTGAAGCATTGATTTTCACCATTTTCAAGCCAAATTTCAACACAATACATGTATTACATATGTATCTAAACCTTTAATCTACATGACTAATAATAAATATGCATCATGTATCATCAAATTATGAGATTTAAAACACTTTTAGATCTTCCAAAAGACATGAAATTCTAATAAAATATTATTGTTAAACCTACTAAGATGTCTACTTTCTTATTTACTATCAAAGATCCCTTTAATCTTTTTTCCTTGATCAACTTATAGTTCTTCCCTCCCCAAATTTTTGCATGTTTCACCATCAAAACCAGGATTTGAAGAGTTTAACATGAATAAAAAAGAAGATAAAAGGAGCTAACCCATGAAAAAATCATCTTGGATCTCGTTTGCTTGCTTTCTCTCTTTTCCTTCCTCCTCTCTCTCCCCCTCGATTTCTCTCTCTCTCTCTTCTCCCTTGGCCGCTACACCTCTTGGCTCTCTCCCTTGGTTGACTTCCTCAAGAAGTTATCAAGAAAATATTAAAAAAGAAAAAGAGTTCTTCTAGAAGCCCGTCTTCTCCCTTCCAACTATTTCCTTCAACTGAATCAAAATTATAAGTTTGCTATCTTGTAACATTCTAACTATCATTTACTTAAGGTCATGTTTGACTTCCTTAAATTCTCTAAATGCTTTAATTTCTCTCTTAAGAAGATGCCAATAGGTTTTAGGGTTACACCCAAAACATATCTTTAACTCATTTCCTGATGTTCGATTCTAACTCTAAAGAATTAAGGGCATGTTTGGTTTCGGGGAATGGAAAAGGAAAGAGTGATGGAAAGCCAAATTTCAACGTTTGGATTGATGGAATAGGCATTCCATTCCATGCTATATTCTATTGTTTAAGGGAAACGCTCTTCCTTTGTAAAACCTTGGGAATCCGATATTCCTTCGCACGTTCCTAGCCTTTTGACAATCAGACCCCTGGCCTCTCTGAGCGCGACCCATTTTCCCGTTGGGTTCTTTGGATTTCTTCTACGTTCCTGTGCTTCTGCTTTTGTCCCTTCTTCTACTTCGTTCCTGTGCTTATGCTTCAGTCCTTCCTTCTGCTTCTGCTCGTGGTGTCGTTGTGCTTCTTCTTCGACTTCAGATCCAACTCATCTTCTACAATGTTGTGTGCTTTTGCTTGGTTGCCTTTTCTGCTTCTGTTCATGGCGTCCTTTTGCTTCGTTCGTGTGCTTCTGCCTGGGTCCCTTTTCTGCTTCTGCTCATGGCGTCCTTTTGCTTGGGTCCCTCCTGCTTCTACTCGCGTCGTCTTTCTGCTTCGTTCTTGCTTGGTTAAAGAATCGTCCTCATTTTTTCTTCTTCGTTTTACAGATTTCACATTCCTGAACTCACGTTCTTGCTTGGTAGTTTAGAATTTGGAGCCTGGAGGAGATATATAGCAGAGACTCTTGCCTAGTCAGTCACGGATTTGTGCCTTTTTTTTTTCTCTGCTTTTATCATCTCTCCCCTTATTTTTCTTTGTATCAGAGATAAGACAGGGAGGGAGACTGGTGTAGCCTAGATCTTAAACTGGTTTTTTTTAAATAGATTTTATGATGATTCAATTACAATCTTATTGATGTCTCTCCTACTCTTCCTTCCGATTCTCACTTTGAACTACCTTGAGTTAAAGTTTGGTGGGTTTGAACTTGTTCAGAAAGGGCAACGGTGAGACTTCAAATTATGGAAACACAGCCTTCCTACTTCTATTTTAGATACTGGATACTTTGAGGTCTTGAACAGAAACAACCCTAATTGGGACTCAGATGAATTGTTGGCTTCTTCTCGAGATTCTGTAGTTGAATGGAAGATCTTCACTAAATAATTTGCAATCGCTTTGGGTAGTTTCCCTGATTTCTTGCCGACAAGTGCATAGATTCTGCTGTTTTCCACTTTGCAGTGATTATATATGCTTATTCTGGTAAGCAATTTATGAAATGCATTTAACTGATTTATAAGTCATGGTAAACGAAAATAATATTTATACGCCTATGGGGACGATTCAAATGTAAAATAATAGGATGATGCAAAGATTTTGAATCTGAACTCAACATTTACAAAATGAAAAGCATGTCTATCTGGGCAAGTATACACCCCAGACAAAGATTCTGAAAAGCATCCTCCGCTCACGGTGGCATCCTTGCTGTTGGGAGGTGGTCATTCAAAGAACAGGGGATCCGATGTTCTCACGCTAAACCAGAGAAGCTAGGGCTCTATTTCTTTTTTTTTCTTTAAAAAATAATAATTTTATCATTTTATATTAAGGGCAATTCGGTCTTTTTACTGACACTATTTTTTCATTCCTTCCATTTTTTCCATCGCATACCAAACAAAGTAATAAGTTTCCATTCCTTCATCCATTCCAACTTCCATTCTATTTTCCATTCCCACCAAAATTCATTCCACTGATCCAAATAGGCCCTAAGAAATTAAAATTTGTTTCCTTTTAGTTTTCCTTTTTTGCATTTAGTCACTTTATCTTTTTTAGAGTTTCCTTCACTATTTTATTTCATTCTCTTTCCTTTCATTTATTATTAAAATTATTTGCTATTTAATAAAATCGGAGGATGTTACATACATTCAAAATATTTATTTTACTATATAATTTTTTTGTTCCTAAACTATATAAGTTTTCTTTTCTTACTGTGGTATGTTGTTTTTATTAATTTCAGTTTAAATATTCGTATTTTTCTTTTTTAATTTGGTCATGCTTCCCTTTACTCGAATAATGTTTTAATTTACGCAACCTCTTGCACACATATTATTAATCAAGGGACACATTTATCTTATTCATCCAGAAAAATTTAAAAGGGAGTTAATTATGTATATTAATCAAGGAACGCATTAATTGTCAATATATTTTACAAAATAAGTAAATATGAAGCCAAGAGGAAGTTAATTAAGTTCACCCTTTTTTTTTTCATGTCATACACGGTGGCCCATACATGTTATCTTCAAATGCCATGTTTTTTGTTTTGTTTTTGGGACATAGGTCAAGGCCTAAAAAACAAGCTAGAAGGGCAGAAGCCCAAAGACAGAGACACAGGAGGCTCGTTTTGCCAGGCAAAAACGCAAGTCTGGCTCTCAGAAAGCTAAACCGACTCAAGGGTGAGAGAACAAAGCATCACACTTAGAAAAACCCGAAAATCCCTAAAAGGAAACCCATCCATAGACTGATCTACATATGGAGATTTTTCACGCCATATTTTGATAATCCCGCCAATTGAGTGCGACACTAATTTTAACATTTTAATTAAAAAAACATAAGTTAAAATAACTAATTTTTGCAAGTAGAGTGTAAATAAATGTACTAAACTTTTGAGAATATTAAAATAAGACAAACTAACGTATAAATAGAATTAAAAGATTCAAAACAGTAAAACAGGGAAGAACCTAAATAAAAATTTTTTGTAAAACGAAATCACCGAATAACAAGGATTAGCGTGTGCAAAACTGAAATTCTAAAAGCAAGTACACAAAGTAAAGATTAAGGGCTAGAGAAGATCGCGTAAAATGTTTTTATCTTGATTTGGTTCTTACAATGGCTTATGTTCAGTCTACAACAATTCTTGTTATCACCTGCTTACCAAGAAACATATAGAAATGGCTAGTTTTCATATGCTAACCAACAAAGTTGAAATTTTTTCACACTCACAAAGAATGTTTACAAACTGGTTTTCAATCTCATGAACAACGAAACAAGTATCTAACTACCTTTCCCTTGGTGGAAAGATAGAATATCTAACTATCTTTCTCTCAGTGGAAAGATAAAATTTTACAAAGAATGATATGAAAGAGTTGAAATAATCCAAGACAGGGTAGGGTTCTCTCTGAATACAATCAAACACGCTCTAAATAATGTAGATATGCTAGACACAAGCTCAAAAATTGATTTTCAAAGAGTAGACAAATTTAAGTTTGTTAATCCTCAAGAACAAGCAGACACTGTGCAAATTATAAGCTTAATAGTCTTGGTTGCTTCTCAATGCATATGGAGGTATGTATATAGGCTTTGGAGGCTATTTGGTTGTTGGATAAGGTCCTTGATGCTTACAATAATTGTTTCTAACTTTTGGCCAATTTACTGCTTATGCAATTTTAAGTTAACTAAAACACATTTTCAACTATTTAATTCTTGGCAAACCTTATTATTTCGATTTGATCTTCTCTAGATTTTTTTTTCTCCTTGTCCTTTAAAGCATGTTGGTGTAGAAATATCCTTCTTTAGAGGTATGTAACATTGACTTATATTTAGATATTGAATTGCTTTAAATGTGCTTCAATATAGGCTTTATCTTCTCCTTACTAGTTGGTTTCCTTCTTCTTCTTCTTTTTATGGGCGACATTAAATAACTTCTTAGGAGGTATCTATGTTGGTAGTGGACCCCCCTTGAATGGGTCTTTTTCTAATTTTCACCTTCCACTCCCTTTCTTATTTTACTAAAGAGCTTGCTGTTGGGACATATTTGCTTCTCTTTCCTTGGTCTATTTCATATGTGATTGACTCTCTTTTGATTGCTTGATTGATATAATCAAATACTTATTAACATTAAAAAGGGTTGACTTGCTGTAACAAAAAAAAAATCATTTTACTATTGATACAAGTATTTTCACACTCTTTTAAATATAAGATTAATTTTGTTTGGAGTAAGAAATGAAACTCTCTCTTTACAAATATTTTTTTGAAAATTCAAACTCTTAATATTATAAAGAGCTCTCAATCGCTGAACTCATTTTCTAATCGCTTTAACCACAAGTAGTGGCAGAGCTAACTGCATGTTCTTAAGTGTCACCCTCCTTAAATTTAACATCTATTTTAAAATAAAACTTTTATTATTTGATTTATTTAAATTTATATTTATCTTTTTTTTGTTATACTCTAATATACACACTTAAAATTTAAATCCCATTGTTAGGCATTATCTTTTCTCACATCTCTCACGATTTTTCCTTCTCTTGCTCATCCAGCATACTTAACTCGTCCTTAGTTATATCTTATCTATTACGGTGCTCCCTTAACCTTAAAGACCTACCTCCCTCATTGGCCATAGGTTCGTGGGTAAAGAAAATTTCATGTAAATGTTGTATGTCATATGTTAATAAAATGTGCCATCTATTTGGCTTTGATTAAGCCATTATATATACTATTGAGATTTTGATCATGCTCTTAGGAAAATTAATATTCTATATAATGTACTTATATTTTGTCAACATCAAAATTAACTTCAGACTCCATAGAAACCTTAGTGCCAACAACTACTGCTCATCTCATACAGTTAGTAAGTTAGAATTACCCATAACAAATCTTAAGACTAGGCAATACATATCTTCAATTTAAGAAAGAAATATTAAACCAATATAATTATTTTGTAGAACAATGTCTCTAGTTTGATCAAGGTATAGCTAATATTAAATAAAATTCAAGGCGAATCATAAAGAGCCAAACATGCAATAAAGATGAGCCAAGGTAATTGGGTAGCAAATCTTAATTCGTAATCATGAGTCAAAATTAGAGAAAACTTGTCTTTCTGGTGCTCTTTGCGCCACTGAGCATATGAATTATTGATACACAGAGTTAAACCTCTTTCATATTTATGAGGTCAAGGCCAACATCTAGCGAGGATATGGCTCAGTAATTGTGGCCTCATTTATCGATGCTTGAGCTTTTGCCTCTGGGATATCCGTAAAAGATGCAGGTTGTGATGGTAATGGTAGAGAGATAGAGTAGCTGCTAAGCATAACTACAATGTCAGCCATGGTAGGCCTATTAGCCTTTTCTTGAACGCATAGTAACCCAATGTGTATGCATCTCATTATTTCATCTCTTGAACCGTCGTTTAACACTGGGTCTGCTATATTTAAGGATGTCCCTTCCCTCCAGTTTTTCCAAACCTGCAAGAAGTTCCTCATCAATGTTAGAATTAAAATATTAGTACATAGTTACCTACCGCAATTTCATGTTGGCCAACTACAGTATACATAATCTTCCAATCCAATACCTGTAGAAGAGCAAAAGAAAGATAAAATGGAAAATGGAAAAGAAATCAAGGTCTTACAAAGGTTGGTAGACTAAGTACATCCTGCCCACGAAAGGTGCCACTATTTTTCTCGCCATTTAAAATCTCTAGAACTAGTATACCAAAACTGTACACGTCGGATTTCACTGAGAATTGTCCATTAATTGCATACTCTGGTGGCATGTATCCACTATATGTCAATATTAAAAAAACTTAATTAGACACAAATATTACTAAAAAATCATTTAATTTATATACTGTCATATTCATCCAGACATCTAAGCATCAAGTGTCCAAGATGTTTTTTTTTTTGGTAAGTATCAAATATGAATTTAGTATCTAAGATATCATGTGTTATTTAGATACCAAGCATTGGCATGGTATCTTGCACCACCTAAAAGTAATAAGGATATCTCACATCTTTCAAATTTTAACTTCATTAACTTTTATCAAATACCAGTTGTACAACTTCAATGACAACTTATAATTGTCATATCAATTATAATAATTTTAACTACCATAATACCTTAGAAGTATATTATATCATAATATCATAGAAAACAAGAAATAAAATATAACAATGTTCTAAATATCTCGAAAGGGTTTTCATAATCAATTGCTAAAACCAATGATACTTACTAGGTTCCAACAATTCTATTAGTATTACTTTGAGTTTGATCCACAACAAACAGTCTTGCCATGCCAAAATCTGATATCTTAGGATTCAACTCTTCATCTAAAAGAATGTTGCTTGCTTTGAGATCACGATGAATGATGCGTAATCGAGAATCCTCATGAAGGTAAAGTAGGCCACGAGCAATGCCTCCTATTTTTTGTAGCGCATTTCCCAATTCAATTGTGCATGCTTGTTTGGATCTGCAATATTCAAATGCTCTCTTAATTATGATCTTTTAAAACTATCCTTAGAATATGCATTACTTTGTCATTCAATAGAAATTAAGATAAAGCACTAACTTACCAAATATAAAGTAATCAAGACTTTTATTGGGAAGAAACTCATAGATAAGTAGCCTTTCTTCTCTTTCTAAACCGAAACCAAGTAGTCTTACTAAATTGCGGTGCTGGAGTTTGGCCACCAACAATACTTCATTCTTAAATTCCAAATTTCCTTGCCCAGAACCCATAGACAACCTTTTAACAGCAATTTCTCGTCCATCATAGAGTGTACCCTTGAAATAAATCAAAGTTTGGCACATGTAGTTAGTTCCTAGACAGCTATCTGAGTATACCTCAATTAGACAAAGCGGTGATATTCTTCTCATCGTGATAGTGTTATCTTACCTTATATACTGGTCCAAATCCACCTTGTCCAAGTTTATTCTCATCAGAAAATCCATCTGTAGCAAGTCTGATGATGTCAAAGTTGAATTGGATTGACCCTCCATCAGTGATTTGATCACCATCGGGTTTTGTTTCAATAACTGAGAAGGAGAACAAACTAGTTCTTTCAAATGAGACGAAAGAGTGATCAAAAGAAAGGGCATCTCCTTGAAAGAAAAGAAAAATCGAAGCATATACCCCTAGGGACGGCTTTGAAGCAATCGAGAGACCATAGGAACCGAAAGATTCCATACCGTGGTCAAAAAGATATTTTGGCATGCTCTTATATATATATATATATATATATATATATATATATATATATATATATATATATATATATATATATATATATATATATATATATATATATATATAATGAACTTTTATATTACTACAAAATATTGAAGCTTTAATTACTCACATAATCTTATTATTATTTCAGTCAATTTAAAAGTTTTGTATTCTTACAATTTTAATTTTTTTTTAATTGTCTCTACTACTAAAGTAACATTAAATTTCTGTTAAATGATGCTAAATTGGTAGACTAGATATATATTTGACACTTCTAAAATATTCACATCAAAATCCTAATCATTAAAAAAGCTCATGTAACTGAAGATCTCCTCCCCCCACATATTGTTACCTTCCCCAATCTCCCTTTCTCCGTTATGTTTTTTCTCCCTCAATCTGTAAATATTTAAGTTTTTTTACTTAATAATTTTTATTTATTTACTATTATGTTATATAGTAAATAAACTAGTTTGTGACAATTAATATAATGCTCAGGAACAATGATTATGAAAAACATGATTTTGACTTACTTTTACCGGCTTTCTTTGATTTCCTAGCTCCAAAATAGATGTAGATCAAGAAGAGAAGTAAAATAAAGGCAACAATCGGCACAACTATGACGATGATAGTTCTTGAAGTGTTGCTGTTTCCTGCAAAAGCCAAACATCCTTAGAGATTATTAAGATATTCCATGACGATGCAGAGAAAACTACCAAAAGAACAAGATTTTTGAAACTTTGTCAATATAGGGCTGGTTTAGAAAGTGTTTTTTAAATAGTTTTTTTATTTTTTGAAAAATAAAAATACAAAAAAACATATTTGACGATCTAAAGGTGTGTTTTAAAAGTAGTTTACAAAAGTTTTATTTAGAAAACAGAAAATTGAAAACACTTTTACCATGTCTTCAAAAACAATTGTTTGCAAGGTGATTATATTGTAGATATGAGAATTCATTAATAATATTTTGATAAATATGATAATAGTAAATTTAAAAGAAGATTCCAAATCCCAAATACCAATCCCCAAGCTCTACAATTCTAAATCCGAAAGCTTTAAAATTAAAATCTTAAAATTCTAAATTCTAAAATTTTAAACTCTAAACTTCAAAAACCAAATATAGGATTATTTAGTAATTCGGGTTGTTTAAATTTTTTTAGCAATTACCTAATTTTCATTTTTCTTATTTTATTTTTATTTTAATGTTTCCTTAAAACTGAGTCTTGAATATTTTAATACATAATATTTTCTTGTGTGATTAGAAATTCTTAATATTTTAATATTTTTTAGTGTGTCTAAGAGTGCTAGATTGCTTAGAGCCCTAATTAGAATTCTATAAATATATTATTTTATATTAAAATTGAGTACCTTTTAATCAATAAATCAATTTTGAGAAAATTTTCATTACGACTTAGTTGAACCAACAAGTGGTTCTTAAGGTGAAGATCAAATAATCAAGGCCTCAAGATTGGGTAGCATTAAAAGTTTTGGAGCAAAGAATGAGTCTCAAATTTTAGCGTTGGGAGCGATGGTTTAAAGATCAGTATGTTGCTTTAGGCCTAAATGCAAATGAAAATAACAAAGACAACAGGTCACGTACCAGAATTGATATCGAATCACAAACAATATATATGTTGACAAATCAACTATTGCATGTAATAGGAAGCAAGTCTACACAGAGGACTCTAACTAAAGAATGAGATTTTTTTTTTTAAAAAAAAGTAGAGGGATCTTGCACAGAGCTATTTAGGCATTAGGTTTGTTTAGAATTATTTTGTTTATTTCATTTCATTTTTATTATTTTAATGTTTCCTTGGGTTTCTAGGAGTATTCAATATTTTAATATTTTCTAGTGTATTTAGGAATCTTTACTATTTTAATATTTTCTAATGTGCTTAGGAGTCTTAGAGTTTTTAAGAGCTCTAATTAGAGTTCTATAAATTTATAATTTTCTATTAAGTTTGATTTTTCAGTCAAGAAATCAAGTTTGAGAAGAAAAAAAAATTCTCACTATTTGAGTTTTGTTACCACTCACGTATAATTCATTGCATCAAATTTTCAAAACACTAAATTTAAAACCGCAATTCCAAAATCCTTAATTCCAAAAAATTTCAAATCAAAAGCTTTAAAGCTCAAACCATGAATCTCAAAATTTCAAACTCCAACATAGCAAGAGGGTCTGAAATTTTGAGATTTGAACTTTTAAATTTAGGATTTTCATCTTTGGGTTTTGAAATTTAGAATTTTGATTTTTAGGGTATTGAAATTTAAGATTTAGGAGTTTGGTATCTGAATTTAAGATTTTAAGGTTGGAGATTTAAAGTTTTGGAGTTTAAAATTTAAAAATTTAAAATTTTAAAGTTCAAGTTTTAAAATTTATGATTTAAAAATTTTAGATTGGACTTTTGAAATTTTAATTTTGTAGTGAGTACTTTTTTTTGTTAAATTTATCTTAAAGGCAAATATAAAAAATCTGCTATATTTTAAAATTTAAAAAAAAAAATCTTTGGAACAAGGTTTTTTATTCTTTGAAATTTTTTTTAAAATTATTGAAAAACAATAATACAAAAATAAAACCAAAAAAACTAATAAACTGTAGTTAAATTTTATGTTAAAGATTTATTTTATTGAGAATCTCATCTTTTTGCTGATTTTTTTAAATGAAGAATTATATTTTTTTGTGAAAAAAGAAGAATTTTTGTTGAAATTTTTTCACTAATCTAAATTATAGTTATAATTTTAAAAAAATAACATATTTTTAATTTTTGGTTAAACACCCTCCTGCAGGCTTATGGCCGCCCCTATTACTTATTGTGAGCCATCATCATTATCCATCGTGAGTTGCTTTTGAACTCATATAAAGCTGGGCATATGTTTGGGCCCCCTCTTATACCCAATTTTATTTTTATTTAAGCGGAAACTAAAATATTAAGAACAAAAAAGGCCTAGACCAAAGCTCATGTGGATACATATCTACTAAGTCAAGTTTGGTCCATGTAGGGATTTTGAAAATGAGTTGGACCAGGCCTAATCTCAAATCTAGAAACTTTTATTTGGGTTGATTTTGATGGTAAATTGAAAGTAAACATTATATGGCCAAAAATCAGAGTCAAACTTTTCTATTTGAATCGAGCTTGAAGTTGTTGTCCAAAAAAAAAAAATCGAGCTTGAAGTCTATTAGGAACCTTGAAAGCCTTGAACTCGAACATTGACTTTTCAATTTAAGCTTAAGAATAAATTTTGAAAATGAGATTAAATTAGACCATGGCTTAGCCAAAAATTGAAAATTATAAAATGTTTAGGCGTAAGGTCAAATTTTGATCTACACATTCCATAGAGGCAAGCTCAAGCCCAAAATAAAATTTTGAAAATCAGCTTTGGGCTTGAACCCCCCATTTTCTTTATCCAAAAAACAAAAGAACCTTTTTTTTTTTAATAAAAAAAGGCTTAATTCGTGTCCTATAATCAAATCTCCGTATCATCGCTATTGTCACTAACATTCAGCGCACCAGTATTTGATCATTTTTGTTTACCATTTATCTTCTTAAATGAAATTCAGAGAAAAGAAAAGTTGTTATGAATTATTTTTAATGAAATGAATAATTAAAAATTTCATTATGAAACCATTTTAAAAAAATAAAAGAAATTTTTTTCAATTTTTTTTAATTTTTTCACAAAAGAAATGGAGCCTTAATCAATTTGATTTACAAATAATAAATATATGAAATGGTAAGTTGACAGGTACCTTTGGAAGAAGTTGAACTGGGGGGTGCAGGAGACACAGGAGAAGAGGCGCCTTGTGAATCTTCAACTGTGGGATCATAGAAGCGGCTAATCTCAAATTGAATATTGCAGCTATTTTTTATAACCCTACCACCAAACCTATTCTCACAACATTTTGGAATTTCTGAGATAGCCTGGACCAAGCAATCGCTGCAACCTTGTTGAGACGAATCAGGTGTGCACTGAACAAGACCATACACAGGTTGAAAATTTAGACTTGTTTCATTTCCTGCCGCAAACTTACGACGAGAGTCACCAGCTGCAGCTTTTTTTCTTAGTCTTTCCATTAAGTTATTAACCGCTTGCTTGTGCTTGTCCACATCTGTTACATTATGTAAGTTCCACACGTAGAGCGAAAAGGAATCGTCCATCATGCCTAATATTGGAAGGCTTGAATATCGTAGTATGCATTCATCATAGCCCGCCAGTGCATGCTTCTGCACTGGACACACCCTTGGGAGAAGGATTGAGGCATTTTTGAGGCAACCACGGCAATCATATGGCTTAATATCTCCTCTACAGAGCCCAATAGCGCTAACTCTGTCAGGGTTTTGGCCATAAGAGAAATTGTAGAAGCCATAGTCAATTTGTTTGTTGGAAGTGAGATTTGAAAGAAGGATATTGAGGTTGGTGTGGTAGGCACTGGTAGCTGTATAGTTGCCTGTGTCATTGAAACTGCAGTACGTATATGTGAAGGGAGGTTGGGCGGTGAGACTGGTAAGATGAGAAAGGAATAATGAAAGAAGAGCCAGAGAAATCATAGCCATTGTCATGATCTAGGAATTAGCTTTGAAGTTTGAAATGTATAGTTGCATGTGTCATTGAAACTGCAGTACCTATATGCGAAGTTTGGCTGGGCGGTGAGAATGGTAAGATGAGAAAGGACTGAAAACAGAGCCAAAAGAAATCATAGCCCAGGAATTAGCTTTGAGGTTTGAAATTATTGATCAACTAAATATATTACTCCGAGTCGTGGAAAAAATGAAAACGTGCAGTTTCTAGGACCACAGGTCTTGGATGGAGACGGCCATTAGTCACATGTATCTAAGAATTACGTATAGCACACTTCTATTTACTTTCACATTCTGCGTGTTCATTTGTTTACAAGTTCTTTGGGGACAAATTGGGGCATCTCCAAGTTGACTTTCATTATTAATGAAGTCTCCAAAATAAAGGGGGATGATTGAGACACAAGTGGTCCAAGACAAAACGAGAGTTTTGAAAGAGTATTCGCAAGTCAACTTAAGTCGCCTCTATGGGACCAGATGCACAGCAATGATGTCTTAGATGGAAGTTTCAATTGATGACATTTTCTTCGACGTGTTCAGTCTTGCACCCAAAATTTAAGTCCATGCCATTGGTAATTGGCTTACAACCTCAAAAAGAAAAGAGTTGAATCTTAAAAGACATTATTGTAAAGAGAATAGCAAATCGTAATCACTCTAACAGGACTAGTCTTTTAACAATATTTATGGAATTGTCCTTAATTTTCCAAAAAAAAAAAAATGAAAGCATGAATCTTGTCTTCCCATTGTACAAGGACGTAGGGAGCCGGATTTTCCTACACCAAGTTTTAAGTGTCACAGAATTTTATTTATACTTTTTGTTGAAGTATGTCGTTAAGAATGATGGTTCAAGGCGGAGAGTTTAATAAAAATCAGAATGTGTGAGAGATGAGAGAGGAATTTGGGGTGTGAGCTGGGATAGTTTTAGAGGGGCTAGAAATTTAGATCTGAAATTGGGAGTTTAGGAAATTTGGAAGAAAAAAAAGAGAGAAGTTGTTTGGAGATTTTTGAAATTGTTCAATTGCTTCTTGTAAGAACTGTTAATATAGGTCCAGTTTTATAAGGCGACTCGTTAAAATTTATTAAAATTTTAATGCTAAGTTAATAAAATTGTAGTCTATTTCTTTAGAAGGACCATTTTAAGCCTAACTCTATTGACCCCTAGGGTTTAATTGATATGGATCATGCCTTTCGTTAAGGCTAAAATAAAATTTAGTTAAAATAAAAATTTATGATGATGAATACTTTTTTAGAAATAATAAGTTATTATCATTTTATAATTTTATTTAGATTTGACATAAATGCAATTATCATATATTTATTATTAAATTGTACAATTTATTTTCTAAATTAATGTAGGTTTAGGAACAACTCTAAGTATTCAGGTCAAGGGGTCAACTCTTAGGATCAAACTTATAAATCCAACCCACACTCTTTTAAAGGATTGGACTAGTGACATTTTCATGTCCTATTTGTTATTCGGACTTGTCCAATTCAATCTAACACTATAAAGCTGACAGACATGTTATGGCTATATATATATATAATGAATATTTGATATTGATGTATTTTATTTTAATTTTGGAGATAATATGCAAATTAAAATAACGTTTCTTTGCAATTCATTTCATGAAAAAATTCAACTAGAATATTTTAAAGTGCAGACCTTAGAATAGTTAGAAGAAAGATACAATGCCCAAAAAAAAAAAGGTGAATCTTTCAAATTGAAGAGAACTATAATAGAATATACTTGATATTCCAATTTTTTTTAGAATTAATAAGCTCTTAGTTAAAAAATATGCAAATGTCTTACACTTTTTATGCCTCAAACGTGCTCTGGCAGGAGCAAAAATTATAAAAATTAGTCATGAATTATTTGAACTAATTTATTGAATTCTGTGGTTGAGAAAAATAATTAATTTCATAACATTTAATTGTTTCAATGTACATATTTCATTCCCCAAGTGAATGTAGAATATGATATTTGTTATCCAAATATAAGTGACTCTCAACACACGTCTCTGTTATGTTATGAAGTAAACCAGAATTGCATATTGGTAATATGAATATAGTTTTTAGATCTTGATGAAATCTTTAAAATTTCAAAAAAAGATCAAAATTTCAAAATATTCATACGAGAGAATTTTTTTTTTTTTTTTTGTATACTAAATCAAGTACTTTTTTTTATAGAAAAAAATGACTTTGTCAAAATTTTATGCACAACATGTGTTTGGAATAAACTTCAACACATACACCTTATTTCATCTATTGACATTTTTAAAGAATTTTTATTTATTTATTTATATAATAACTATTTTTATAAATTTGTGAGTATATAAGTTGTGATTATTGTTGGAGTTATTATTATAAAAAAAATTGCACATCTACATGGATATTTAAAATATCACCTACTTATTGGAACTTATTGGATATTCCACAAAGACTTCTATCACTTTTATAGTCAGCTCCTGGTCACCTTCAGCATTGATCAAGTCTTCAAAATAGAAAGAAATGGGATTTGATTGAGTCTGAAGTGGTTAAAGACAGAGACGTGAAATTAACTTCAAAGGTTAATCCCTGTTCAAGACTTCTATTTGCTTTCACATTCAGCATTGGCATCGTTTGTTTGCAAGTTCTTTAGAGACAAACTGGGGCATCTCCTAGTAGTCACTCTGAGTATTAATGAAGTCTTCGAAATAAAGCGCGATGACTGAGACAAAAGTGAGTGAAGACAAACGAGAAACTTCAAAGATTATTCCTTGTTCAATTTAAGTTGCCTCTAAGGGACCAGATACACAAGAATGCTGTCCTAGCAAACGCGTATAAATTTCAATTTGAGACATTTTCTTCGACAACTTGTTCTGCGATGATAACGCATAATTATATCAAAAATTATATATTTTTTATTCTATATTTGATGGCTTCTATAAATTTTAAAAGAAAATTATTTAAGAAATAATTTACATTACATTATGAATAAATTACAAATTACTCTACTGTGGTTTCACTCAAAATCAGTTTGTTCTCTTATGATTTAAAGTATACCATTTAACTTCTTTGTGATTTGCTGCTGTATAGTCATTTAACTATCTTGAAGTATTTTAATATAAATTTTAACAGCATAATTATGTGAATGTAAAAATGATAAATAATTTTATTATTTGATATAATTTTTACTTAAATCTTGAAGAATTTCATGGTCTTTAAAAGTTATTACTAGAATCAACATGACATATGAAAATTAAATTAGTTAATTCAATTCAATAATAATCTCATAATACTATGACATTGTACAAAAATTATATGAAAAATTGTCTATTAACAATGAAATAAGCTTTAAAAAATGAGTTCGATTGAGAATAAATTGGTTCAAGTCATACAAGAAACGATGTTAAAGTGCCATTTAATACATGAATATATTAATTTTCTATATACTTAAAAATGTATATATAAAAAAATAAAATATGAGATAAATTAAAAAAATTAATTTTTTATATTATTTAAATTATATACAACACATAAATTTAAAATTTTTCATATTTACTATACTCAAAAATTTTAAAAATAAACTTTCAAATACTTGAGACTCTTTATACCAAACATTACCTAAATGCCATTTCGTAGTCAATTTGCCTTTAGCTATGGGTCCAAGTACGCTTAATGCTATCTTACCTAAATACACTACTAGAAAATGATGATTTAGAGATGGAAATTAAAGACGGAAATAGAGACAGATTTGAAAAGTTAGAGACGAAATTTAGAAACAGAAAATTTTTCGTATCTAAGAATCCGTCTCTAATCACATTTAAAGAAGAAATTAGAGACGAAAAATTTTTCATCTCTAAAATTCTATCTCTAATTCTGTCTCAAGTTGCATGAACAGCGTTAAAAAAATTTTGAGACAGATTTAGAGACGGAAAATATTCATTTTTTATTTTTTTTTTCTCTAATTCAGTCTATAATTATAAAAATAGTATATTTAAATATAAAATTAGGGAAGAAAAATTAAATTTTAAAAAATCCGTCTCTACTTTTCAAAATAATAAAATGTATAAATTGTGTATATAAATTTTTCATCTCTAATTTCATATCTAATTTTTGAAATAATATTTAAATTATTTTTCGAGATAGAATGAAGAGATAAAAATTTTCGGCTCCAAAATTTCTGTCTCTAATTTTGTCTTTACTTTTTTTGGTAAATTTAATGTCACTAATTCTGTTTATATTTTTTGAAACAATTTTGAAGTTATTCATAGTGATGGAAAAATTTTGTTCCTAAATTTTTTATCTGTAATTCTGTTGTTATTCTTTAAAATGTAAATGAAATCATCGTTAGAGAAAAAATTTAAATCCCGCTTAATTTGTATAAATAAATTGATGAAATAGAAATCAAGATTCCCTTACATTAATTTATTATGTTTGATTGGTATAATTGACTTTAATTTTTATTTCCATGATATACAGATTCTCTTCTATATAAGAGATGATTTTATATTGAAAAACTTATAAAAAGGAAAAAAGTAAAATGAAATAAAAAAAAAGGTTAAAACAGATAAATGATGAATAAATATATTTTATTAATATCTTTTATTGTAAAAATTTTTCATTTTTACTTTCATTTTACATTTTTCAAAATTGATGAATAGATATATTTTATTAATATTACGAGAAATGATTTAATAATTTTAAAAAGAAATAAGCATTTATAAAAAATAAAGGCATGTTTTCCCAATAAATATATGTACACTTAATTTTGGATATAATATAATTTTGGTCAATATATATGTGTGTGTGTGTGTGTGTGTAGGTGTTTATTATTCAAAAATAAAAAATATGAAGTTAAAAGAGGCAAATGAAATTTTCTATGACATATAAGTGTTTTAAATCATATTTTTTTTATATTTTATGTCATAGAATACTATTAAGAAATTATAGAAATATTATTTTATATGTAATTACCATAAAAAAAGATATTTTTACCCAAGAAAAAAAAGCTCACGCCAGAATTTTCTTCAGTCCAATTTTTATATAGAAAATAAATATAGAAATATAATAATTTTTTTTGAAAACTTGGATTATTTTCTTTTAAAATTTATTGTAATATATTTTTTAAATTTTAATATTTTGAACAAATTATTTAAAAAATTATATTGTCTTTAAAAATAAAAAAGAAAATAAACTTAATAAATATAAAAATTTGTTAAAAATATGAAATTTTCTTTTAAATATTTTTAAAATTATATTTATAAATTTTTAAAAATATTTATTTGATAAAATTAAATTTAAAAATTTATTAAAAATAAATTTTAAAATAAATAAGTGAAGAGGCTTCAAAATACAGCCAAAAGGCTGCGTTTTGAATCAAGGCCCGTATCCTTGCAAAGAACTCAACATGTGAACCCAAAAAAAAAACATTCAACCAAATATATCATATAGCAATCTATCTTTAAATTTATATTTAAAAGTATAATTGTCACGCCTCTAATTTAGAAACGCGAATAACACTACTGTCCATTAACTTTATTTTTATCTATTTGCAATCAACTTCATATTATGGCATATCAGAATAATGTCATACGTTTACAAGTTCTCAATACAACTAATAATACATGCCAATGCTACACTTAACAATATTACAACGAAATCAAAGATCCTGCCTGTGACGTTCAGAGCAACTCTAGAATACAATTATATTACAATTTAAACACTGAGAGCCCAGAAATAATTTAGGCTCACCACAGAAATACGACACCTAGTCGATCAAGAAGCTGTAGGATTAAACTCTAGGTTTTTATCTGAAAAATATATCAACCACGTGTAGTGAGTTTTACAACTCAGTGAGCAGATAATACCTTCTATGACCTCTTAGGTCAACATATGAATGTACTCTTTATTTTAAAAACTTGTCACATTGAAAATACAATTCAGAGGTACATTCATATGGGACCCGCATTTCAAATAATCTCTGTGCAAAATCATAGTCATATTTAATTCATAAGTAATGCTGTAAATTCGTTAATAAAATCATGATATGCATCAACATAATTCTTATGAAAACATTTGGAGGATCTCGTATCAAAACTACCATATCAGAGTTTAACCCCTTATGTACTTTAGTGGCATAGGATTTGCCTAAACTCAGCATCCCGTTGAGGTTTGCCCTACTACCATTCAAGAGGACACGTGAAAGAACTCTATATGGATATTTCACAAGCATACAGTAAGGGAAGACAAATCATATCTCATATAATTAGCATCTCGCCCATATAAGAGGCATTCCGCTCTCCATCACATATCATTTCCCGTGTGTTGGCCCTCACACGAGGCTAGCACCACCCCCTGCTAGCTGAGGCAATCAAGGTGCACCAAAGCTAACATCACCTTCTGTTAGTAGACAGTGTTTCCAATAGGATTCCTCCATAAAACCATAATCTCATATATTTCATATTAATCAAAACAGAGGTACTATTATAAAACAGTATTTTCATTCTCAGTATATTCCTCTGTCAAAACTTCCCAATCAGGGGAATCACGTATACATGCCTATATACAAGGTAAACATATCACTGTATAAATCAATATCATGTGCATAACATATTTCATTTGCCATATAATGAAAAATACATGTAAAAATCACATGTTCAATGTATTTCAAAATTCATTTCAAAAGTCATACTTTTCTTGAACTAAATATCATATTGCAACCGTTTCAGATATTCTAAACTATTTCAGGAACATATAAAAGTATAAATAACTTGTAAACATACTCATTTATCAATTTAAAGTTCAAGAAGAGTAAAGACAAGTCATAGACGAATCATCTACTCACAAGGTAAAAGTCCCAAATTGAATAGCTTTAAAATGCACTTTTCTACTCTCAATTTGATCAAAGAGACCTCAAAAACGTATCTGGAGGGTTCAAAAACCTAGAAAATGACTCCGAAAACTTGGTCACTGTTCATGACCGAAAAACAATGTTCACGCTGGCCGAAATCACTATTTACCCACCAAAAATATTATTCACAACGAACAAAAAACTGTTAAATGGTTGAAAATATTCATATCCTAAGGTTTATCTAGCTCCTGAATCTATCTACGGTATTATATTTTCAATTGGAGGTCTTTAAGTAAGAGTTTCAGAATTTACCTTTTTCTGATATTTTCTACTTTAAATTTACGGCGATTCAACAGCTGATTTAAAAAATTGATCGATCAAAACTGTAGTATTCTTCGTCCTGAATCCAGTAGTACCCTTAATTTTGAGATTGGAAGCCAATAGGCACACCAGATCTAGAGAGAAAATCGAAGGTTACTATTTACACTATGCACTCTTACTATTCATCAGTTTTTAGTTTTCAGAAATTTTGGTAGCATCGTCTCCGTTGTCTCCCCCTTCCCCTTTTATTTTCTCTTTTTAATAATAATAATAATAATAATAATAATAATTTAATAATTGAATAATAGGATTTTCTTTTATATATATTCATATAAATTCTGTTTTTCATTCTAAAATATTTCAAAAATTTTTAAAAATTTATATTTTCATAAAACTTTAGTTGAACTCTTAAATCATGATTTTTCTTGATAAAAATCGTAATAAAACAAATCTCAAAATAAATATCTTTATACATATTAAAAGAAAGAATATTTCTAAAAATAAAACAAAAATTTATTAGAGGCCAATATAATTATTATAAGCAAAACAATAATTATTTTAATTAAAAATCTACTTACTTTTAGCAAGACATGATCATTTTTAAAGAAATAAAAATATATTTTTTTATAGCAAAATACTATCGTCTAAAAATAAAAATTATGCCTCAAAACGTAAATTCTCATATTTTCTTTGTACTTTTTTAACCCATGTAGTAAATATACATATTTTCTACGGTTCTTATCCTCATTTTCGAAATTCTCTCTTTTATTCCAAATTTTTTTTAATTGGAATTTTCGTTAAATTTTACGGTTATTACAATAATAAATTTAAGATTTTAAAATACTCAAACTTAAACTTATTTATTTAAATTCTACCATATCTAGAACTATCAAATCTACACGAGTCTCCTTGCCTTCTATCGAAATCTCACACGATCTATACACATCATTTACCAGTAAAAATTCTCCCATTGGAGTAGCAACCATAAAAGAACAATGTAAACTAGCAGGATCTCTATCCAATTTCTTAGCAAATCATAGTGTATATAAGAATGAGTAGAACTAGGATCGAACATGATATATATTTTATGGAAATATACTGATAATATACCTGTCATAACTGCATTTGAAGCATGAGCATCCTGTCGTGTCAAGGCAAAAACTCGAGCTTGTTCTCGGCCTCGATTTCCTGATCCTCTACCAATACCACCACTACTTGCTTGAACTGAAGCTGCTCTATTTGGTCGTGCTGGCACAAATGCAAGAGGTGAAGCTGGTTGGACCGATGCTTGACTAAAACTTCGTAGCTATGGGTAATTCCTCATCAAGTGACCCATTTGTCCACACTCAAAACATGCACCAGTTTCTCTATGACACTGTCCAGTATGAGGCCTGCCACAAATAAGACATGGTGGAATTGATCTTAAATCTTGTTGGCTAACAGGTTTCATATCTCTTTGATTCATTCTTTACTTGTTGATATTCACTGATATCTGATTAGAACTGCCAGTTCCTATTTGAGTGAAGCGCTGTGGATTTTGAAATCTTGATCCTCTGACATTAGGATTATAACTTGTTTGAGCATTACTATCTCGCTCTCTTTTTCTTCTTTTTAAACCTTCAATATCTATTTGCTCTCGTGTTTCCATCATTCTAGCGCAATCTACAGCTGCTGAATAAGTTAGAAGATGATTCATCTGAGGACCCACTGACTTAAACAATGGGCGTATCAATTCTAAGACAAACCTCTTAATTCTATCTTTTTCAGTAAGGACCAGATATGGTGCATATTTAGACAACCGGGTAAAATAGATGTCATATTCAGAAACTGTCATATTCGGTGTCTGTTTTAGTTCTTCAAATTCTCTAGGCCTCTTGTCTCTTTCACTCATTGGCAAGAAGCGATTCATAAATGCTTCCTTAAATTCTTCCTACTCCATTGGTGGTAAAATAGCTGCCATTCCTTGTACAAATGTCTCAAACCAAACTTAGGCCACATCAGATAGTTGAAAATATATCAGTTCAACAAATTTTCTACTAGAGCATCCCAGAGTTCGTAAGACTCGTTCTACAGCATCAATAAATATCTGTGGGTCTTTCTGAACATCTGACCTAGAAAAAGTCGAAGGTTTCAACTTAAGAAATTACGGTAATGACACCTCAATCCCTGTAAGCTTGTCCTCTTGCTCAACTGTTCTTCCCAGTTCTTGCGCTTCAGGATCATTTCTTGCTAGCTGACCTTCCCTTCTACCTTGTTCCACTATAAATCCAGCCAATGTCTCTAAACTCCTATGTATACCAGTAATCATATCAGCGATTCTATCATGTGGCTCTTGAGGGGGTTCTACCCTTTCCTCAGGAATTCTATCAGATACATAGGCATATTCGTCTTGTCTTGGGATTCTCATACCTCGTGCACACCCTCTATCTCTACCTCTTCCTTTAGGTCGGCCTCTACCACGGCCTCTTTGTACTGAAATTATAGATTGTGCAGACTCTTCAGTAAAGGGTGCACGATCTACAGCTTCTTCTCTAGTGATCGCTCTAATTCTTGGCGGCATCATTTACTATACAGCATAAAACACCCTTTAAGATATTATAATATTTATTCAAACCTTACACTAAGAATTTAAGCACACTTGGAATAGGAAGGAAGTGAATATCCTATAGAATCCCTCAGCAGCACCAGAAGTATAAATATGTCTGGCACATTTCGATACTAAAGATCCTACTAAAAAATCTTTTGCTCTGATTGTCACAGGAAAACCTAATGCTCTGATACCAACTTGTCACGCCCCTACTTTAGAAACGTGAATAACACTATTGTCCGTTAACTTTAACTTTATCTATTTGCAATCAACTTCATATTATGGCATATCAGGATAATGTCATACGTTTACAAGTTCCCAATACAACTAATAATACATGCCAATGCTACACTTAACAATATTACAACGAAAGTAAAGATCCTGCCTGTGACGTTCAGAGTAACTCTAAAATACAATTATAGTACAATTTAAACACTGAGAGCCCAGAAATAATTTAGGCTCACCACAGAAATACGACACCTAGTCGATCAAGAAGCTACAGGACCAAACTCTAGGTTTTTATCTGAAAAATATATCAACCACGTGTAGTGAGTTTTACAACTCAGTGAGCAGATAATACCTCATATGACCTCTTTGGTTAGCATATGAATGTACTCTTTATTTTAAAAACTTGTCACATTGAAAATACAATTCATAGGTACATTCATATGGGACCCGCATTTCAAATAATCTCTGTGAAAAATCATAGTCATATTCAATTCATAAGTAATGCTGTAAATTCATTAATAAAATCATGATATGCATCAACATAATTCTTATGAAAACATTTGGAGGATCCCGTATCAGAACCACCATATCAGAGTTTAACCCATTCCGTACTTTGGTGGTATAGAATTTGCCTAAACTCAGCATCCCGCTGAAGTTTTCCCTACTACCATTCAAGAGGATACGCGAAAGGACTCTATATGGATATTTCACAAGCACACAGTAAGGGAAGGCAAATCACATCTCATATAACTGGCATCTCGCCTATATATGAGGCATTCCGCTCTCCATCACATATCATTTCCCGTGTGTTGGCCTTCACACGAGGCTAGCACCACCCCCTGCTAGCTGAGGCAATCAAGGTGCACCAGGGCTAACATCACCTGTTGTTAGCAGACAGTATTTCCAATAGGATTCCTCCATAAAACCATAATCTCATATATTTCATATTAATCAAAACAGAGGTACTATTATAAAACAGTATTTTCATTCTCAGTATAGTCCTCTGTCAAAACTTTTCAATCAGGGGAATCACGTATACATGCATATATACGAGGCAAACATATCGCTGTATAAATCAATATCATGTGCATAACATATTTCATTTGCCATATAATGAAAAATACATGTAAAAATCACATGTTCAATGTATTTCAAAATTCATTTCAAAAGTCATACTTTTCTTGAACTAAATATCATATTGCAACCATTTTAGATATTCTAAACCATTTCAGGAACATATAAAAGTATAAATAACTTGTAAACATACTCATTTATCAATTTAAAGTTCAAGAAGAGTAAAGGCGAGTCATAGAAGAATCATCTACTCACAAGGTAAGAGCTCTAGATTGGATAGCCCTAAAATGCACTTTTCTACTCTCAATTTGATCAAAGAGACCTCAAAAACGTATTCAGAGAGTTCAAAAACCTATAAAATACTATTCACCCTCTGGATATCACTATTCACGATAAACAAAAAGCTGTCATATGGCTAAAAATATTCATATATTAAGGTTTATCTAACTCTTGAATCTATCTACAGTGTCAGATTTTTAATTGGAGGTCTCTAAGTAAGAGTTTCAAAGTTTACTTTTTTATGAGATTTTCTACTTCAGATCTATGGCGATTCAACAGCTGATTTGAAAAATTGATCAGTCAAAACTGTAGTATTATTCGTCCTGAATCCAGTGGTACCCTTAATCTTGAGATTGGAAGCCAATAGGCACTCCAGATCTAGAGAGAAAATTAAAGAATACTATTCACACTATGCACTCTCATTATTCATCAGTTTTCAGTTTTCAAAAATTTTGGTAGCCTCATCTCCGTTGTCTCCCCCTTCACCCTTTTATTTTCTATTTTTTAATAATAATAATAATAATAATAATAATAATTTAATAATTGAATAATAGAATTTTCTTTTATATATATTTATATAAATTCCGTTTTTCATACTTAAATATTCCAAATTTTTTTTAAAATTTACATTTTCATAAAAATTTAGTTGAACTCTTAAATCATGATTTTTCTTGATAAAAATCGTAATAAAACAAATCTTAAAATAAATATTTTTATACATATTAAAAGAAAGAATATTTCTAAAAATAAATAAAAAATTTATTAGAGGCCGATATAATTATTTTAAGTAAAACAATAATTATTTTAATTAAAAGTCTTCTTACTTCTAGCAAGACATAATCATTTTTAAAAAATAAAAATATATTTATTTATAAAAAAATACTATCGTCTAAAAATAAAAATTACGTCCCAAAACGTAAATTCTCATATTTTATTTGTACTTCTTTAACTCATGTACTAAATATACATATTTTTTACGGTTCTTATCCTCATTTTTGAAATTCTCTATTTTATTCCAAATTTTCTTTAATTGAAATTTTTGTTAAATTTTACGGTTATTACAATAATAAATTTAAGATTTTAAAATACTCAAACTTAAACTTATTTATTTAAATAATTTTAAATAAGAATTTTTTTTTCACGTTGAGATTGTTTACACGAAATTTATTCATATAATGTCAAAATAAAACTTAAAAAGTCAGATCACTTAAAAGATGAGGTTTCTACTTTGGTTGATTTACATGGGGCCACACCTAAAATCGCTCTATACAAGAAGCCTTGCACCTGCCCAAGTGCCCTGAAATAAAATAGATTACACAGTCAAATGACCCCCTTGACTTATTATCAGTATTGTATAGCACTATGATCAACCTTACTTATTTTCACAGCAAAGTAAAATAAATATTTTACAATAAAAATTATAAAAAGTCAAATGCATAATCAAGTAGACCTTCTTAACCTTAGAGCTTGCTTGGGTGAATAAATTTTACTCTTTTTTAATAGATTTTTTTTGGACTGACTTTTTTGACTAGGTGAATAAATGTTACTTTTGTTTTTGGACAAAAGGCCGAAGCCCATTCACTAAACAGAACATAAAGTCCAATTGGAAGACATGAGACAAGTCTAAAAAAAATGTGTAGCTTAAATATAAATTTTTTTGGATAAGTTTGTAAATCTTAAGAAGAAAATACTTTTAAAAGGATAAGATTGAATAGATTCAAAAAATTTTATTTTAGAAGAAGAATTTTTATCTATAATAAAATTAATTTTTTACTTCTACTTCTATAAAAAATAAATTTTGCTTATATCTAAAAGCATATTTGAGAATTGGTAAAAAAGGATGATTTTTTTTTAAAAAAAGTAACTATTTTTTTAGGGGGGGGAAGGGAATGTTGTAAATTGTAATCCTCTTGGTTATTTAAGCTCGTAAATGAAAATTTATTTTGATTTTCAGTTTCCGTCTTCATGTCCAAATCCCATTGGTCCTTTCGGCCATGCCACGGATTGCAATCTCGTTCCCTACTTTGTCAGTCATAAGGTGAATTGGCGGACCAAATCCACTATCAGCAACAAACTAAATTTCTACTTCCCGCCTCTCGTCTCATCTTCTTTGCTATAAAACTCACCCACTAGGGTGTTTTATTGTCACATCCTTAGAAAAAGGACTATTTTATTATTTTCTTTTCTGGAGAAACAAGAGCTTCGTCTATTTACTGAAATGGCACGAACCAAGAAAACTGCACATAAGTCGACTGCAGGGAAGGCGCTGAGGAAGCAGCTGGCCACCAAAGCAGCCAGGAAATCGGCTCCAGCTATTGGAGGTGTGAAGAAACCTCATAGGTTCAGGCCAGGAACAATGGCACTGCGGGAGATCAAAAAGTATCATAAAAGCACAGAGCTTTTGATCCGAAAGCTTCTGTTTCAAAGGCTGGTGAGAGAGATTGCTCAGGATTTCAAGACTGAACTCTGATTCCAAAGCAGTGCTGTGGCTGCTCTGCAGGAAGTGGCTGAGGCATACTTGGTTGGTCTATTTGAGGACACTAATCTCTGTGCCATTCATGCTAAGAGAGTGACCATCATTCCTAAGGATATCCAACTCGCTCGTAGAATTAGGGGCGAGAGGGCTTAATTTATGTAGCATTGTTGATACTATATAATCTACTGCTCTGTTCATTTAATTTCGTAATTATCTACAAAACTTGAGGTCAGATGTACGTTTTGTAATGAGAATTCAATGAAATTTAAGATTGGTTAGTTCTAATTTCTGATATTTCAATGCAGTTGTATCTTCTTAAAGATAACAAGTTAGCCTAGAAATTTTCTTGCTCATATTGTTTTCATACCGAGTATCTGCAGTTTTATTTCTTCTCTAGCAGTCTAGACATTTAATTGCCTACTTATTCTGTTTTAAATGAAAGAGTAACGAATTGCTGTCATTTTTATATTTGGAGTAAGTAACTTTTCCCCAAATGGCTTTCCTAATCTCTAGAGTGAAGATATTATTCGTATTATACATGTACAACAATAACAAAACAAGGCAGAGGAACAAGAGGTGTAATGTAATGTATATCTCAGAATAATCATACCCAGTTGTTGGATAGGGAGAAGTCATTGAATCTGAAAGATCATGATAGTTTGAAGTAGAATATAATTTTTATGAATAGTAATGCTGCTAATGGATAACGATAATTTGTGTTATTTATGTATGACTTTATGCTATGTATTAATATAATTAATACATTTTTGATAAAAGTGTTTGATTGTTGATATTTTCATGTTATGTAATCATTTATATGATAATTATTGGTTTGGGATTATCAAATATTTGTGTAGATATATTTCTGGCGTCAGAGACGAAACTTTTTTCGTCTCTAATTACTACATCTGATTCAGAGACGGAAGCCCTAACTAAATTTAGAGGCGGATTTTTTAATTTAAGAGACGTAATGTATATTCCGTCTCTAAATATTAGTTACCGCATATTTAGAGACGAAAACTTTTTCATCTCTGATTCCGTTTCTAACACTATTAGAGATGGAATTTTTGCTGTTTAGAGATGGAAAAAATCTGTCTCTAAACAGAATTTTTCTAGTAGTGATAATGCGTAAATTTTCAATTTTGACATTTTCTTCGACAACATCTTATGTCCAAGATCTAAATGCTCAGTCAATAGACTATTAAGTATTAGATGAAGTATAAGTAAGTGTGAAATGTCGACATTTTGTGCCTTCAGTTTATAGGTTCTAGATACATTTATATAAAGTTGGCAACCTATTTTTGTAAAGGCACTTTCTGACAATTGAATAAAGATAGAATTTATGTTTCCTTCTACATATTTCTTTCAGTTTTGACGGTTATTGTTCATCCACGTGTATTTGTGATTAAGAATCCTCACCCTTCATAAAAAATATCTTAATTAAATTTGAGGAGGGAAGAATTGCTATTCGATGAGAGTATTTTTGTAGACGTCTTGAAAAATGTTATGGTTAGTTTTTATAGCAATATCTCTTTTGATAACTAACCATATCTAAAATCATCTTAAAGGGGTCAGCATGTAAGGAGGATGATCATTTTGGGGAGTTTAATATAAATTAGAATGTGTGAAGGATGGGAGAGGAATTTCGGCGGGACCTTAGATCTCAAATTAGGAGGAGTTTCGGGAATTTGAAAAAAAATGTATTTGGAGATTTTTGGACTTGATCTAGTGGTTTCTTATTATAGCTATTAATATAGATCAAGTTTCATAGACTTGGGGCATGTCCGAGCAAGGTTAAATTGTATGGACTTAACAATTTTTTTTAAAAAATTTATTAGCATTTTATTATTTTATTTAAATTTGACATAAACATAATTATGATCTATTTAGTATTAAACTGTAAAATCTATCTTATAAATTAATATAAGTTTAGGCACTTCTCTATATTTCAGAGTTAAAGGATCAATCCTCAAGATTAAACTCCTAAAGCCAACCCACACTCTTAGGTTAGGCTATTTAGTTTTAAACTGTACAATTTATATTCTAACCGAATACTACTGCGATAACTATAATTATGTCCAACTTCCTTCAAAAACTATCACACAAGCCTGTAATATATCCTTCAGTGTTTGAATAGTTATTTTAATTGTCCACCTCTTTAGGGGTAAAGGGTTGTACTGTCTAGAAGTAACTTGTGATCCATGATAAGAGATAATAGAAACAGGCACTTAGTGTCACGCCCCTAATTTTAGGGCACGTGAAACACGTATATCATGAATATATATTTTTCATAAACATAAATATCTCAATCCTTTATCAAGGAAACAGATACATATAGATTTTTCCATACAGATACCATATATAAATCAAGTACATATACATCAGAGTACAACAGAAACAAGGATCCTGCCTGTGACGTTCAGAGCAACTCTAGAGTATAAATATATTACAATATAAAACATTGAGAGCCTAGAAACAATGTAGGCTCACCACTGGAGTACGACCCCTAGTCGATCACGTGGCTGTTGGACCAAACTCTATGTCTTTATCTGAAAAATAAATCCACATCGTGTAGTGAGTTTTACAACTCAGTGAGCAGATAATACCTCCTAAGACCTCTCAGGTCAACATATGGATGTACTCGTCTAATAAAAATTAAGTATTCATAAATTACATTTCAGAAGTACATCCACATGGGACCCGCATTTTCAAATATTCTCTATTCAAAAATCATAATCAGGTCTTTCAAACCATAAGCAGTACTGTATAAACAATGCTCATGTCAAGTTCATATTTGTTTTCAATACTGTAAAATCATTAATCAAAATATGTTATGCATCAAAACATGTCTCATAAAATATTCGAAGAATCCCATATCAGAACCACCATACCAAAGTTTGATTCTTTCTGTACCTTGGTAGTATAGGATTTTCCTAAACTCAACATCCCGCTGAGGTTTGTCCTACTACCATTCAAGAGGACACGCGAGGGGACTCTGTATAGGTCTTTCCCAAGCACAAAGCAAGGGATGGCAAATAACATATCATATAATTAGCATCTCGCCATCTTATAACTGACATCTCGCCCATATATAGGAGGCATTCCGCTCTCCTTCACATATAATCTCCCGTGTGTTGGCCCTCACACGAGGCTAGCACCACCTCCCCTGCTAGCTGAGGTAATCAAGGTGCGCACCAGGGCTAACATCACCTGCTATTAGTAGACAGTGTTTCCAATAGGATTCCTCCACAGAAAATAACATATGCACATATGACATATAATCCAGTATAAAATTCTCAATAGAAAACAAACTTTTCAGTCTCAGTATATTCATCTGTCAAAACTTCCCAATCAGGGGAAACATATAATCATGCCCATATCCGAGGCAAATATATCACTGTAAAATCCATGTCACATGCATAACATATTTACCTTGCCATGTAATGCGAAATACATTTAAAAATCATATGTTCAATGTGTTCCAACATTCATTTCAAAAGCCATACTCTTCTTGAACTAAATATCATATATCAACCATTTCAGATATTTCAAACCATTTCATAAACATATGAAAATATAAATAACATGTAATCATGATCATTTATCAATGTAAAGTTCAAGAAGAGTAAAAACAAGTCAAAGGAAGAATTATCTACTCACAGGTAAGGGCTTCAGATTGGACAGCCCTAAAATCCTCGTTTCTGGTCTGAATTCGGTAAAACAAACTCCAAAATTGAATCCGGAAGGTCCAAAAACTTGTAAAATGATTTCGGGAGTTTAGTCACTATTCACCGCCGGAAAACACTATTAACGCTGGAAAATACTATTCACCGCTAAAAATTTCTAAAAATTTCCATTCTCATAAATCTTTAATTAAACTCTTAAATCATAATTTTTTTTGATAAAAATCATTATAAAATAATTTTCGAAATGAATATCTTTATTCATATTAAAAGAAAGAATATTTCTAAAAATACAATAAAAATTCTTTAGAAGTCGGTATAATTATTTTAAGCAACACAATACTTCTTTTACTTAAAAGTCTACTTACTTTTAACAAATCATAATCATTTCTACATAAATAAAAATATATTTGCTTATAGCGCGCCAAAACATAAATTCTCATATTTTTTTTGTAATTCTTTAATCTATGTAATAAATATACATATTTTCACCGGTTCTTATCTTTATTGTTAAAATTCTCTCTTTTATTTTAAATTTCCTTTAATTGAAATTTTTGTTAAATTTTACGGTTATTACACTTAGGGGCGTGACAATAGGCTACTATTTTATCTAATTACAGTTTACCTAACTTCTTATAAAATCTTTTACGAGTTTTCTTATCCTCATCGCTCAATTCTATTTAAAGAACATCATCTATCACTTGAGCATAGGTAGCAGTTTTAGTTATCCGTGTCAAATTTGATGAATCATTTCTTAATACCTCTACAAATCTTTGCGCTAGTTTTTTACCGAACTCCTATTGAGGGTGAATATGAGGAGTTGGTTGATATCGTTGACTAACTAATTTTACTAGAGTTTCTAGGCTGCATTTGATGAAATTCATCCATTACTTAAGCTAACATAGGCTCTGTTGGCCCTTTATTATCAACATTTTCAATTCTACCTCTATCTTTATGTCTACTTCTTCTACCTATTTGACCTTCATACGTAAGTTCTTGAGGCTCGAAGAACTCTAATCAAAGGAAGTGGCCTATTACCCTAGTTTTCCAACTAGATGAAGGCAATGTGGCATAATTCTTAGTTGAATAACAAGAAAGTTCATGCTTAATGCAAGTGTGCATATACCAATGCAATAGTCAAGAAAATTGGAACATAGGCTTAGAAATTGATGGATAAGCATAGTTGTAGGGCTTTACATACGAGTATCTCATCACCATATGACATAGGCAATGCAGAAATACATTAAACTTGTCGTTAGAGATCCCTTAACCATTTTTCTGATGTCAACTTTATCACGACCCAAACTAGGCACATGACCGGCAGAGGGGTAAAGTGGAACCTTTGTCCCATAAGCCTTGGACTGATCATGGGCTTGACACTTGAACACACATTTTAAATTTAAAATACTCAAAACATCAAAATGCTAACAAAGGATTTATTGAAAAGTAACATAGTTTAATAGGTTACAACTTACAAGCAACAAGAAGTTGATATAAGAGCTCAACTCTCCAAAGCTCGACTTCTCTAGAACCATGGAGACATAATTAAATATATATACCAAAAGACTAATACAAAACCTTAGATCTACAAACATGTATATCCATCAGCTGCTAAGCTTGCTTCCTCAAGAATTTTCTTGCCTCACTATCGACGGCAAGCCAAGGATTTAAACTTAGGATGGTAGGTTGAGCTAAAGCTGAAAAATGAGATAGAGATGAAAGGGGTGAATCATAGAGAATCAATGAATGGATACAAAAATAAAACTTATATTTTTTGTAAAAATATGTGAAAGAAATTTAAACATAATTATTTGAATAATGAATGCTCAAAAATATCTTTCATGCGTACAATTCACTTTTCGAATCATGCTGCAATATCAATTATTCATAAGAACAATAAATTCAATATATCATAATACTTCGGTAATATCTCTATTGCTTAAAATATTCAAAAAGAAAATTCTTGCACATGGAGATCACTAAACTTTTATTAAGGTGAACGTTATGCCAGTTATTAACGTCAAGAGACAACAGATTACTCCACTTGACTAAACATGAGTTATCATTCACCTGAACAAAATAAGAGTCAAGAAATCATTTGACTTGACTAATCACTAGTTAGAAAATTATTTATCTTATCTAAAGGTTAGCTAAAGAATCATTCGTCCTAATTAAACAAGAGTCAGGGGATTCATGCCCAACTAAATAGACATATACTATGAATTTTGTTCAGTTCAGAGTGTATGTCAAACGTTCAAGGTATTTGGCATTTTATGAGTTCAACTGAATGAATTATATTCCAAGGTATAACATGATATTCATCCCCATAAATCATTTATGAACCCAAGAAAATATTATTTAAAATGATGATGTGCAATTTCTGAATTGGATTATATTGCTCTCGTAGTAGAAATTATGCATGGCTTTCAAACAAGTTTGATAAGTAATATTCAACTAGATCATGATTAAGCAAAGACATACTCTACAGATTTTAATACATAGCAAAATAACTATAATGAAAATAGGATAAATAATATATACTTTGCACTTAACATATTATTTTGACTTACTTTCACTGGCTTTCTTTATTTTTTAACACCAAAATAGATATAGATCAAGAAAAGAAAGTACGATAAAGGCAACAATTGGCAAAACTATGACAATGGCAGTTCTTGACGGGTTGTTGTTTCCTGCAGAAGCCAAAAATTTCAGAGCTAATTAAGATATTCCTTGACTGCAGATAAAACCACTACAAAAACAGTTTGAAAAGCATTTTAAAAACAAAAAAAATTGCTTGGCAGGGATGTGCTTTAGAAATAATTTTCGAAATTCTTGTTTGAAAAGGAGAAAACTAGAAACGCTTCTACCCTATTTTCAAAAACAGGTGTTTTAAGGTCATTAATGGGATTTTGGTAAATATAATTCTATTATATTTAAAAGAAAATTTCAAATTTCAAAACTCTAAAATTCAAATCACAAACATTGAAATTTGAAATCTTAAACATAAAGCTTAAATCCTAAAACTCTATATCTCAAACTCAAATCCTAAACCTTAATTTCAAAACTCTAAATTCTAAATTTTAAAATATTAAACCACAAAATTCAAAACCCACAAACTCAAAACCTACACTCCCAAAGCCCAAATTGTAAATTCCAAAATTCCAAACAAAAAAATTATCAAACCTTAAAATTGAAATTCTAAATCTCAAAATCCTATATACCAAATCTCAAATTCTAAACCTTAAAATTCAAAAAATCCAAAATGTTTAGGGCTTTAGCATTTGGAATTTTAAATTTTGAAATTTTAAAATTAAAGATGCGGTTTTGATATTTGGAGTTTTGAATTTAGAGTTTAAAATTTTAGAATTTAAAATTTTTAAGTTTAAGATTTCTCCTTAAGGGGGTGTTTGGTAGAAGAAATTTTTTTGAATTTTTGAAAAACTGAACTTAAGAAAGTTAAATTCCCATGTTTGGTTTCTAAATTTTAAAATAGGATTCTCAGGAAATATAAATTCCTGAGAATGATTTTTTAAAAAGATTCTCACCAAAACTTTTCCATGTAAGGGGTTGGGAATCCAAGTTTCTCATGCCATGGGAATTTTTTTTTAAATATGAAAAGATAATAATGTCCTCTATTTTGTCACTTTCTCTTTCATCTCTCTCTTACTCATATCTCTCATCCATTTTTCTCTTACTTTCTCTCATTCCTACCACTTTATCTGTTATTTCTGCACTCACTTTCTCTTTCTCACCTTAGCATAAGTAAGGATATTTTTAGAAAAGTATTACAATTGCCAGAAAAATTCTATTATAACCAAACGTAGTAATAAAAGATTCTTAAATAAATATTTAAAGTCAACCAAACGCATTTTGTACATTCCCAGTAATCATCATTCCCAGAAAACATGTTTTTCAAAAAATATGATTCTTAGAAATAAAAAATCTTACCGCATATCAAACGTCCCTTAAGTTTTTTAGGGTTTAGGTTTTTGACACATTTTTTTTCATGGGTCTTTTTATCTTGTTTTTGTTGATATTTTATGCCATATTTTTAAAATTTTAAAAATGTATCTTTCAAATAGGGTTTTTTTTATTAGTTCTTAAAATTATTTAAAGATAAATCTTCCAAACAAGTTTTTTATTTTTTAAAATTATTTTTAAGAACTATTTTACAAAAATTTTCATAAAAGCAACAAAATAAAAACATAATCAAATAGGTCCAAAATTTCTGAAACTTTGGCAATATAGCCTACGCGTAAAATTTATCTCAAACGCTTATTTTATTGAGACAATTTTAGCCTAATTTATTGGGTTAAATTTTTTTAATAAAAATTATATTTTCTTTGTAAGAAATGAATAATTTTTTTGAATTTTTTTCACTATTCTAAATTATACTTTTTATTTAAAAAGTAAGAAACAATCATTTCTAATTTTTGCTTGAACACGCCCCTACAAGCTTATGACTGCCCCTATCACCCGTTGTGGGCCATTAGAATTGTGCAAAATATCTATTCCTGGTTTTAGGCCTTAGCTCAAACTCAAAATTTTTATTTGAGCTAAAATTAAAATGTTCCGAACAATAGGGGCTTAGTTGTCCAAAAAAAAACAAAAGAACAATATGGGCTTAGATCAAAGCGAGCAAAGCTTGGGCAAATACATTTCTATTTAAATTGCTCCCAAAATTTGAAAATTAGTTGGATCTGGGCAAATCTAAAAATTTTTGTTTGATTGAGATTGGATGAAAATTAAAATGAGCAACACATGGACCCGAAATCGAACCCAAACTTTTTATTTGTGTCGAGCTTGAGATCAAAGAAGAACTTTGATCAACTAGAACTCAAACATGCATTGGTTTGTTTGGTTAAGTGTAAAAAAAAAAAAAAAATTAAAATGAGATAAACATAGGCCTGGCTTCGCCCAAAATTTGAAATTATGAAATGTTGGAGCTCAATCCGGAATTGAGATCCAGACATTTCTATAGAGGGAAGCTTGAGCCCAAAATAAAATTTTAAAAGTAACCTTTTTAATAAAATAAAAAATAAAAGAAGCGAAACTCATGAATCTTTATCAAAGCTACCTAGTATTGCGATCACCACTACCAATCAATCGGCCACTACGGTTCATGTCTGCTTACCATTTACCTTTTCACATGAAATTCAAAATACAAAAGGAACATTTTTCATGAAACATTTTTCTATTGAAACAAATAATAGAAAGTAACATACACTATTTTCTTAAAAAAAATAAAGAATTTTTTTTCAATTTTTTTATTTTTTGACCAAAGAAATGGAGCCTTAATAAATTAGATTTTATAAATAATATATCAAATGGGAAGTTGACAGGTACCTTCTGAAGAAGTTGAATTGGTGGATGAAGGACGCAGAGGAAGATGAACAGAGGGTTCTTCTGAATCATCAGCTACGAGACCATAGAAGCGGCCACTCTCAAATCTAATATTGCAGCTATTTTTTATAACCCTACCACCCAACCTGTTCTCACAACATTTTGGGATTTCTGAGATAGCCTTGGCCAAGCAATTGCTGCAATCTAGCTCAGATAAATCAGGTGTGCACTGAGCGAGACCATATACGGGTTGACAATTTAGACCTGTTTCATTTCCTGCAGCATACTTACGACGAGAGTCACCAGCTGCAGCTTTACTTGTTAGTCTATCCAATAACTTATTAACCGCTTGCTTGTGCTTGTCCACCTCTGTTACATTATTTAAGTTCCACACGTAGAGCGAAAAGGAATAGTCCATTATGCCTAATGTTGGAAGGCTTGAATATCGTAGGATGCATTCATCATAGCCCACCAGTGCATGCTTCTGCACTGGACACACCCTTGAGAAGGATTGAGGCATTTTTGAGGCAATCAAGGCAATCGTCTGGTTTAATATCTCCTCTACAGAGCCCAATAGCGCTAACTCTGTCAGGGTTTTGGCCATAAGAGAAATTGTAGAAGCCATAGTCAATTTGTTTGTTGGAAGTGAGATTTGACAGAAGGATATTGAGGTTGGTGTGGTAGGCACTAGTAGCTGTATAGTTGCCTGTGTCATTGAAACTGCAGTACGTATATGTGAAGTTAGGCTGGTCGGTGAGAATAGTAAGATGAGAAAGGAATAATGAAAGAATAGCCAAAGAAATCATAGCCATTGTCATGATCTACGAATTAGCTTTGAAGTTTGAAATGTATAGTTGCATGTGTCATTGAAACTGCAGTACCTATATGCGAAGTTTGTCTGGGCGGTGAAAATGGTAAGATGAGAAAGGACTGAAAACAGAGCCAAAAGAAATCATAGCCCAGGAACTAGCTTTGAGGCTCGAAATTATTGATCAACTAAATATATTACTTCGAGCCATGGAAAAAAATGTAAACGTGCAGTTTCTAGGAATACAAGTCCTGGACGGAGAATGTTGAAGATCAACGCCAGCCCGTTATAAAGTCCAATTCATCTTTAAATCTAAGACAATCGAAGCTTCTTCGTAAATGT
>CM073463.1:6222500-6642500 GCA_037074535.1 Gleditsia sinensis
GACTGTACTAAATTATATGTCTCTGAAGGACTGCACTAATTTATGTGCAATTATATGTCCTTGAAGGACTGCACCAATTTATATGCAATTATATGTCCCTGAAGGACTGCAACAATTTCAGTTGCCTCAAATTTATCCCTGAAGGACAATGGTTTAAGTGTAGCAAATATTTACATGTTTTTATATGTTTTTATTAGCAAAAGCCTATCATAAATTTACATTTTTTTATTATCATGTATTTTATTTGAAATGATTCACTTTATTTATGAATGTTTATTTACTAGTATTATATTTCATGATAGTTTTAAAATGTCGAACCTTGTAAAACTCGAATTCATAACACTTGACATTACTGGAAGAAATTACCTATCTTGGGTGTTAGATGCTGAAATTCATTTAGATGCAAATGGCCTTGGAGAGACTATCAAAGAAGGAAATAAAGCATCTAACCAAGATAAGGCTAGAGCCATGATCTTTCTTCGCCACCACTTGCATGAAGGATTGAAAAATGAGTATCTTACTGTAAAAGACCCACTTATTCTTTGGAGTTCTTTAAAAGAAAGGTATGACCACCAGAAAACTGTGATACTTCCAAAAGCCCGATATGATTGGATGCATCTTCGCTTACAAGATTTTAAAACTGTAAGCAAATATAATTCTGAACTATTTAGAATAAGTTCTCAACTAAAGTTATGTGGAGAAAAAATCACTGATGATGATATGTTAGAAAAAACATTCTCCACTTTTCATGCATCCAATGTGCTCCTACAACAGCAATATCGTGAAAAAGGATTCAAGAAATATTCTGAGTTGATTTCTTGCCTTCTTGTGGCTGAACAAAATAATGAACTTCTCATGAAAAATCATGAGTCTCGTCCAACTGGCACTGCTCCATTCCCTGAAGTGAATGTAGTAACATATGACCACTATGGAAAGTTTCAAGGTCGAAGTCGTGGTTGTGGTCGTGGTTGTTGCTTTGTCTGTAGCCGTGGACGTGGTCGTGGTGGTTATTCCAAGAATATAGCTTCCCACCAGAAGTGGCAAAATAATAAGGCCAAAAATGAAAAAGAGAAAGGTCTACAAAATAGTAAACATGTTGAAAATACATGTTATCGCTGTGGTGGAAAAGGACATTGGTCACGTACCTGTCGTACACCAAGGCATCTTGTTGATCTTTACCAAAAATCTATTAAAGAGAAAAAGATAGAGACCAATTTATTTGAGGAAGATAGTCTCAATGATGGCTATATTGACGCAACTCATTTAGATGTTACATATTTCTTTGCTCATCCTGATGGAAAAATTGATCATTTAATTGGTGATGGTAGTATTCAAAAATAAGTTATTTGTATAATTTCTATGACATTAAATTTTAGGGTTTCCTTTTCTTTTTTTTCAGTACAATTCATTCTTTAAAGTTGTTATTTTATTTTATGTACTATTTCCTCATATTGACTATTCTTATTTTATTTTCAATCAAGAATAAATGTTTCCTCTATTGATACCAACATCACTAATGAAGAGATATGTCTCGTTGATAGTGGCACAACTCACACAATTCTCAAAGATAAAAAGTATTTTTCCCAATTAGTAATGCAAGGAGCAAATGTTAGTACTATATCTAGTAGTACAAAGTTAATTGAAGGCTCTGAAAAAGCTAGTATAATGTTACTTGGAGGAACAAAACTACATATTGACAGAGCTTTATACTCCTCCAAGTCCCTTAGAAACTTACTAAGTTTTAAGGATATCCGCCAAAATGGATACCACATTGAAACAACAAATGAAGGAAATATTGAATATCTTCATATTACAAGTACAATCTTAGATAACAAATGCATATTGAAAAAGTTACCTACATTTTCTTCTGGATTGTACTATACATATATAAATACAATTGAAATATATGCTATTGCAAACCAGAAGTTTGTAAATCATAATAACTTTGTTATTTGGCATGACCGATTAGGCCATCTTGGATCAATTATGATGCGAAAAATAATTAAACATTCAAGTGGACATTCATTGAAAAGCCAGCAGATTCTTTAATCGAATAATTTCTCACATTCCATTGGCTCCCAAGAGAAATTGATTATTCAACCATCACCAGTCAAAGTTATGGGTGAATCTCTCACATTTTTAGAAAGAATACAAGGCAATATTTGTGGGCCAATACACCCACCCTGAGGACCATTTAGGTATTTTATGGTTTTAAGTGATGCATCAATTAAATGGTCACATGTGTGCTTGTTATCATCTCGTAACCTGGCGTTTACATGATTACTTGCACAATTGATTAGATTACGAGCACATTTTTCTGATTTTCCAATTAAGAAAATACGCCTTGATAATGCTAGTGAATTCACTTCCCAAACATTTAATGAGTATTGTATATCTATTGGGATTGATGTTGAACATTTTGTAGTACATGTTCATACACAAAATGGTCTTGTAAAATCATTTATTAAACGTCTGAAGTTAATTGCAAGACCATTACTTATGAAGTCAAAACTCCCAATATCTACTTGGGGACATGCAATCTTGCATGCTGCATCATTAATTCGCATAAGACCAACAAGTTATTATGAACACTCCCCATTACAAATGGTTTTTGGTCAGGAACCAAATATTTCCCATCTAAGAATTTTTGAATGTGCGGTATATGTCCTTATTGCCCCACCACAACGCACTAAGATGGGTCCTCAAAGAAGGTTGAGAATATATGTTGGATATGAATCTCCTTCTATAATAAAGTATCTTGAACCATTAACAGGAGATCTATTCACAGCTCAATTTGCTGATTGTCATTTTGATGAATCAGTTTTCCCAACATTAGGGGGAGAGAAATAAGTAGCTAAAAAGGGAAATTAGTTGGTATGAATTATCACTAACTCATCTTGATCCTTGTACAAAACAATGTGAACTCGGAGTTCAAAAGATAATTTATTTGTAAAACTTAGCCAACCAATTTCCAAACGCATTTACTGACTCAAAAAAATTACTAAATCACATATACCAGCTGCTAATGCTCCAGTTAAAATTGATGTCCCTGTCAGACAATCCATCATTACAAATAAGCCTGAGACTCGCATGAAGCGTGGTAGGCCAGTTGGTTCCAAAAATAAAAATCCTCGAAAAAGAAAAGGAGCTAAGAATTAAGATGGTCAAATCGAGGATTTAACAACTCCAGAAGAGTCTCCAGAAGAGTTTCAAGACATAATTAATGTTTTAGTTTCAGAAGAAACTCAGGTACCTGAAATTTGTGAAAATGAAGAGATCTCAATTAATTATGTTATGAATAGAATATGATGGAACCGACAAAAAGTCAACGTTGACAATAATTTTGCATATAATATAGCGCGTGATGTTTTAAAAGATAATGAGGATCATGAATCAAAGTCTGTTCAGGAATGTAGGCAAAGAAATGATTGGCCAAAATGGAAAGACACAATTGAAACAGAGTTAAAATCGTTTGAAAAGTGAAAAGTTTTTGGACCTGTAGTCTGTACACCTGAAGATGTAAAACCAGTTGGATACAAATAGGTCTTTGTGCGAAAACGAAATGAAAATAATGAAATTGTGAGATATAAGACAAGACTTGTTGCCCAAGATTTTTCACAAAGATCCGGAATTAATTTTGAGGAAACATACTGTTTTTATTTTTATTAAAACTCATAAGCGCACGAATCTATTGGAGTATAGATTTAGTGGTATGCAAGGTTGATCCTACGAGGATTGTCAATTGAGAAAATTTAATTTAGATCCAAAATAAATATTTCTAACTTAGTTGCCAAAATGTTTGTTTTGTGAGAAGAGTACTGAACAGAGTTTGTAAAGAACTAAAATACCAAAATTAAATATGAATGTATTCAAAGTAAGAAACATGCTAAGGTTAGGGGATCCACTCTTGGTACATCAAATAATAATAAATTTTAACTCTTTTATTACTCAAATAGAATCCTCACGTAAATGAGGTTCCATTCGGAAGATATGTTACATTAAACACGCTTTGGTTTATAGATGAAGTGTATTTGCCTTCTTTTATTGTATTAATAATAGTAAATCACTTTTGTAAAATGGATTCAAGTATACATTGTGCCAATCATCATATTGTCTACAATAAATCAAGAATGATTCAAGTATTTATTGTGTCAAAGATTGTCTACAATGTATCAAGATTTACACTTTACAAAATTTAATATACAAACAAAGTCAATAATAATAATAATATAAAGTAGGCGGTAAAACCAGCCATTGAGAAAAGAAATAACAAGAAAATAAATACAAAAAGTGCAGAAAATAAATAACAGAGGGGCAATAAAACTATCTTCTAAGAAAGTAAATAACAAGAAAGTAAATAATAAAAGTCAGAAAATAAATAACAGAGGGGCAATAAAGCCATCCTCTAAGAAAGTAAATAACAAAAAAGTAAATAATAAAAGTGCATAAAATAAATAACAGAGAGGCAATAAAATCATCCTCTAATAAAGTAAATAACAAGAAAGTAAATAATAAAAGTGCAGAAAATAAATAACAGAGGGACAACAAAGCCATCCTCTAAAAAAAATAACAATAAAGTAAATAATAAAAATGCAGAAAATAAATAACAAAGAGGCGACAGAGCCGTCCTCTCAGAAGAAAAATAATAAGAAAATAATAATATAAAAAATAAATAACAGAGGGGCAACAAAGCCATCCTCTAAAAATAAATAAATAACAAGAAAGTAAAAAATAAAAGTGCAGAAAATAAATAACAGAGAGGCAACAGAGCCGTCCTCTCAGAAGAAAAATAATAAGAAAATAATAACATAAAAAATAAATAACAGAGGGGCAACAAAGCCATCCTATAAGAAAGTAAATAACAAGAAAGTAAATAATAGAAAGAAAAAAAAATAAATAACAGAGGGGCAACAAAGTCATCCTCTAAGAAAGTAAATAACAAGAAAATAAATACAACATCAAGTATAAATATTAAAATTAAGAGTTAGATAAATTATTATTTTTATACCAAAAGTTTCACCCTTTCACCTTAGCATTAGGAGATTAGTTCTCCATAATCAAGATAAGAAAAAAAAAATGAAAGATGAAGAAGCATGATAAAACTTATGAGAGAAAGTAAAGATACAAAATGTATAAAGAGAGAAAATGATTACAAACACTTAGAACTTCCACAAAGATTTCCCAAGCTCCCTCTTCAGCCTTTCTCCCCTCCCTTTAGCTCACAATATGTCTCTATTTATAGACAAAACAAGGGAAGTAGGTGACAAAAATGGTGGGTAGCAAATTGCACTAAAGTTGACAATAGTGTTGCATTATGTGCCCTGAAAGTCATCGTGATATATCGCCTTGATAGCCACCGAATCTGCTCAACATAAGAGTTGTAGATATTTTCATTATCTTTCCATCCATATAAGGTAGAGAAACATTGGCCACGTATTTTGTGATTTATGGCCAAAACACTATAGCAAGGTCAGGTTGGACTGCAACAGTAAACATGTTCGATTCTAGCCTAATTGCGGCCCTTTTAGTGTCCGAATTTGCTGACTACTTGAACATTAAAGTTGTAGCAAATTATATCTGCTATTCACCTACAAAATTTTGTGTCCATTAAATATGTATTTGCTGAAATATGGCCCAAATACTACAGTAAGGTTGGACTGGACTACAACAGTAAACATGTTCTGTTCTAGCCCAATTTCGGCCCTTTGGATATCTGAATTTGCTAATCACATAAACATGAAAGTTGTATGAAATTATGTCAACTATTCGTTTACCAAATTTTGTACATAATATATATATATTTTCTGAGATACGGGCAAAATACTGTAGTAAGATCAAGTTAAAAAGCAAGCAACAAACAAATTTTTAACATTGAGTGTTTTGCCTTGAATTTTTATGTTTCGATTCTTTTAGAAATGTGGTCATAAATCAAGATTAAATTAATGCATATATCCATTAGGATGCGTCTTAAGAGACAAAAAGATAATGCTCCTTACTCAGCCATCCTTAATGAATTTATTTTGTCTGCTTGATTTATAGACATCATTTCTAAAGAATCACAATTTACCTTTGATTCCTCCAATTGAGTCAATTTCCTATTCTTCTCTTTATCTATAAAAATACACAAAACTAAAGACAAATAAGGGAGATAAATATTTAATTAAGGTAAAAAGATAAGATAAAAATATTTAATTTATGAGTACAAAACTCATTCATCACATACTCATCTGTGGTGGATGTAACTACTTTTCGATATTTAATTAATCTGACAGTATGTGAAAAGCTCGATTTGCGTCTAATGGATGTTGTTACAACCTATTTGTATGGTTCACTTGATAATGATATCTATATGAAACTCCCGGAAGGATTTAAGTTGCTTGAAGCATACAATTCCAGTTCTCGAGTAGACTACTTAATCAAATTAAATAAATCACTTTATGGTTTAAAAAAATCTGGGCGTATGTGGTATAATCGCCTTAGTGAATACCTGTTGCAAGAATGGTATATAAATGACACAATTTGTCCATGTATCTTTATAAAAAGATCTGAAAATGAGTTTGTCATAATTATAGTTTATGTTGATGATTTAAATATTATTGGAACTCCTGAAGAGCTCCAAAAAGCTGTTAATTGCTTAAAGAAAGAATTTGAAATGAAGGATCTTGGAAGAACTAAATTTTGTCTTGGATTACAAATTGAATATTTAAATAATAGCATCTTTGTGTATCAAGAAAATTATGTGACAAAGGTGTTAAAACGATTCTATATGGATAAATCACATCCATTATGTACTCCAATGGTTGTGAGGTCATTAGATGTGAACAAAGATCTTTTTCAGACCTCGTGAAAAAGATGAGGAACTACTTGGTCCTGAAGTACCATATCTTAGTGCAATCAGGGCATTAATGTATCTTCCTAATCATACTCGACCTGATATATCATTTGCTGTTAATCTATTAGCAAGATATAGTTCTTCACCTACACAAAGGCATTGGAATGGAGTTAAGCATATACTCCGTTATCTTAAAAGAACAATGAATATGGGCCTATTTTATTCAAATGTACCCGAGTCTGAGTTGATTGGTTATGCGGATGCAGGATATTTATCTGACCCTCATAATGGACGATCGTAAACAGACTATTTGTTTATATACTGGGGTACCGCAATTTCATGGCGATCTATGAAACAAACTATCTCTGCCACATCAGCTAACCATGCAAAAATTTTAGCATTACATGAGGCAAGTCGAGAATGTGTTTGGCTACGATCTGTGATTCAACACATACAAGAATATTGTGGCTTGTCTAGAAAGATGATCCCGACGATCTTATACGAAGATAATGTTGCATGTGTTGCCCAATTAAAAGAAGAAAGGGGATAGAATAAAGCATATATCACCTAAATTATTTTTCACTCATGATCTTCAAAAGAATGTTGATGTGGATATTCAGCAAATTCATTCAAGTGATAATCTGGCAGATTTGTTTACTAAGGCACTTCTTACTACAACATTTGAGAAGCTGGTATATAATATTGGAGTTCGAAGACTTAAGAATATCAAATGATATTGTCATATTTATTCGATAACGTCTTAAAAGAATGATGTACTCTTTTTCCTTCACTAGGTTTTTATCCCACAGGGTTTTTTCTAGTAAGGTTTTAACGAGGCACATTCTTAAGGAATAGACATCTAAGGGGGAGTGTTATGAATATCTTGTGTGAATGTCCATCATCCCGATCTTTCGGTTATCTTATCTGATAAGATATTATTTCTAGTAATTATCTAAGAGGATAATTATCACTAGAGAGTTATCTTACAGTTGTATATCACTACTAGGACTCTCTCACCTACTTGTATAAATACCCCCTCATACATGAATGGAAAGAACAATTCACTCTCTTGTTTCTCTCTTACTTCTCTCTCTCTACTTTTAAGTTATTTTATAACAATATAATATATATATATGGAAAGATAACACTCGTTTTAATCTTATTTGAAATTTAATTCATTTTAAATTTCTCTTACTCAGTTACATATTCAATATTATAAATCTATTTTTTATATTAAAATTTGAGTTTAAAATGGTATATTCGAGTTTAATACAGTAAATCTAGACAAAAAAAATTAACTTAAAGCTCTAAAATCTCCTCTATAAAAAGAGAAAAAAATTTCTTAATTGAGAAGAAAAATATTTTTTATAAAAAAAAATACAACAGCAATAAAAAAAATGAAAGTTAAAAAAGAAAAGGAAGGACTATCAAAGCTTGTAAGAGAGAAAGGAGGGAGGGGAAGTTCCTGCGGCAACTAGGGCACCCCCGCAGCTCTTGACTCCTATACCATCTCTATTCTAAATTAATACAAGTTTGGGGACTTCCTTAAATATTGGATTGATCAAACTCACAGGCCAGCCCACACTCTTAAATAGTTTAGCTGTGCCGTCATTTTCATGGCCCATTTGTTGTAAGGACTTGTCCAACAGAGCTTGAACCTAAAATGCCTAAAGAATTTTTATGACTAGACTAAGCCAACTCTTATTGGCAATTCCACTTGAATGGACTTGATCTCAAATCTGTTGTTTAGCCTTGTTGACCTTATATTCTTATTATTTTTCTGCTTTCTTTTATTGTTTTGTTTTATTCATATGATGATATATTTCCAATATTGTTTATTAATTAATATTAATTAATTGATTGCATTATAACTTTGCGGAAATGTTTCTTCAGCTTTGCATGGCTTGAGTTAATAAGTCACAAGAGTTTCATGCCAAGATTGATGATTAGTAATGGTAAAAAAGGTTGGCCTTATATACGAAGGTTGCTTGTTGACGTCTCTCCTTTTTCGGATTCCTGACTTTCGACCTAAAGAAGACGTTCTCACCACCACAAGATGAAGTAAAAGTAGAGAATGATCGCGGCACAAATTTAGGCACTAACTAATAGTAAAACTTGTTTCACAGTTCTCAAATTTTATTTGAGCATACTTTGTAACTTTTTAAAATAATTAATATAATTATAACATTTTTTTAGTTTTGTTTAATTGAGTTCATTAATTTGTATGTTATGAGTTTACTTTTTTATATAGGTTTGATATTTAGGCGGCATAATAAATAAAATTTATTTAAAAAAAAAAATGCTTGGATCTATGAATTTGCTATGGATTGTCTGATTTCACTGTCAAATTTGCTACGGATGGTGCTTCACAATAGCTATGGATTAATTGTACATTAGCTTTTGATTAGATATGAAACTAGGCATTGGTACATAGCGGGCTTGCAAATTAGCTATGTATTACCAATGTACCTCTGAAAATTTGCTACGAAAATTTTCTTAACTAATTAGCGAGGAATCCTTTAACATTTCTTTTAAAAAGACAATTATTGATTAGCTACAGAGTTTTCCTTCGCTAATGATATTAGCTAAGAATTGCTGTATATTATATTTATTGCTAATTAGCTACCTAGATTAGGCTATGGATTAATCTGTAGCTAATCCAGATTATCTATATATTTTGTTCAAAGCTAATCTGAAAAATTATTGTAGTGTATGTTCTAAGGCATACCAATGTGTTCATCTTGGAAATCATTTATGATCCGAAGAAAATCTTGTTTAAATTGGTAATGTGCAATTGCATATATCAAGTATGCTCGTGTTTCAGGTTATGCATGGCTTTCAAACAAGTTCGATAAGTATATTTGATGCAGATCATGATTAAGATACTTAGAAAAATAACTATAATGAAAATAAAGAATATAATAGAGAGAGAGAGAGACTTTAAATTATATATAGCAAATTTAGAGAATAAAATTTATATATTGTTAATAAATATTTAAATTAATATGGTTCTATAGTAATTTCTATTATTAAAAATTAATCATATAATTTCTTTCAATACATTAATATATAAACATATCAAGATTAATCCTCATTTAAATTTTAATAATATATTTTTATAAAATTATTTATTTTGATATATATTAACATAAAATACAATATTAATAAACTTATAAACACATAAAATATATAATGTCCACTAAATCTGTAAACAACGACTAGCTTTAATATTGACTTAACCATATGAACAATTTTCTTTTAGCTTGTGTAAGCTAAAGTATATAAAATAATAGATGTGTATGTCTTCATTTCCATTAACCATTTCTATTTATTCCCTTCCTCTCCTCATTTTGTTCCTTCCCTGTGTCTTCCCCTTTCCTTTTTCTTCCGTCCATTAGCTAAGGATTAAGGCAGCATCTTCTTTAGCTGTGGAAGAGCATAACGGGGAAATTAAACTGATTGGGATGGTTGATTGGTAAGGATGAAGTTGAAGAACAGACAAAAACAAAATTTCTTTTGTTAATATAAATCCCACATCAGTCAAATAAAGAAGGGAGTTTCTTTTACTTGTCTATAAATACAGAACTCTTTAGCGATAATTATAAGATAATCGATTCAAGTTATGCGGGTCACTGATTAAACCTGCTGGCCAGATTTATTTTTGACCAATCTAAATGCAATTTCAGGTTGTTTATTTGTTCAGATAGGACAAAAGATTAGTTCACTGAGTTACCAGTTGAATTAGCCTAGTCCGATCTAGTTGGAATTTAGTGTTTAGGGAAAATTATGTAACAGGCTATTTTTTCATTTTGATCCCCAAACATTTTTAAAATTGCATTTTGGCCACAATATGTTTATGATATTGCAATTATGCCCTTACAATTTTCAAAAGGGCCCTTCATTCAAAGTTATCTAGGAATCTTGAATTAGGGGTTACCACAATCTGCCCTTAAAAGGAATTTGTGCTTGAATTCCATACCGGCACATAAAACTTGTGAATCAAACAAGTGATGGTATTTGGTGCACATTTCATTATCTATTTCCCATGTTGATTCTTTAACCCTCATAGACTTAGTCTCCTTCGAGTGATATTTCCTTCCATATCTTTTCATAATGGCTATTGGCTTTTTCTCATATGTCAAATCCTTGTCTAGTTGTATCACGAGATTTGATGACATATGATGGGTTTGGCAAGTATTTTCATAACATTGATATAGGTGGTAGGGGATTAGTTCCCAAATCTCAAATGGTTTTATATACTTTAGACTTAATTTCTTTTTCTTTTCGAACCTCATTACTCATCTTATAGGAGAAAATTTCAAGAATACAAAATCTCTTACTTCAAAATCTAATTCTCTTTTGTAATTGTTAGCATATGACTTCTATTTATTTTGAAGTGTTTTCAATCTTTCACTTATTAATTTTAATTTCTTCAATGAGTTTTGCACTACTTTTGGGACCAACAATTTTTGTTCACTTGTTTCAAACTATTCAACTAGAGATCTAAGTTTCTTGCCATATAAAGCTTCAAATAAGGGTATTTGAATACTGCAACAATAACTATTGTTGTACATAAACTCTGTGATAGGTGAGTGCTGATCCCAACTTCTTTTAAAATTTATCACAAAATCCCTTAACATACCTTTTAGTGTTTGAGTAGTTGTTTTAGATTGTCTATCAATCTAGAGGCGACAAGTCTATACTTATTAGAAGTAAAACTTGAGCCACGATTAGAGATGATAGCAACAAGTACTCCATGATAAGGTACCATTCTGGGCAAGCAAGTCATAAAGTCTATTGTAATCATGTCCCACTTCTGTTCTAGATTTTCTAAGTTGTCAAGTTATCTAGCCTTTGGTGTTCCACTTTCACTTGTAGATGCATGAGCTTTGATGACATGTGATGGGTTTGACAAGTATTTTCATAACATTGATATAGGTGGTAGGGGATTGGTTCCCAAATCTCAAATGGTTCTATATACCTTGGACTTAATTTCTTTTTATTTTTAAATCTCATAACTCGTCTTATGGGAGAAGCTTTCAAGAATACAAAATCTCTTCAAAATATAATTCTCTTTTTTCATTGTTAGCATATGACGTTTGTCTATTTTAAGTTTTTTTCAATATGTCACTCATTAATTTAAATTTCTTCATTGAGTTTTGCACTGAGTTTGGGCTCAAAAATTTTTGTTCACTTGTTTCAAACTATTAAACTAGAGATCTAGGTTTCTTGCCATATAAAACTTCAAATAAGGGCATTTGAATACTACAACGATAACTATTGTTGTACATAAACTCCATGATAGGTAAGTGATGATACCAACTTCTTTCAAAATTTATCACAACGGCCCTTAACATATCCTTCAATGTTTTAGTAGTTGTTTTAGAGATAAAAATTGAGCCACAATTAGAGATGATAGCAATAAGCACTCCATGACAAGGTACCATTGTGGGTAAGCTAGTCATGAAGTCTATCATAACCATGTCCTACTTCTGTTCTAGATTTTCTAAGTTATCAAGTTATTTAGCCTTTAGTGTTCCACATTCACTTGATGTTGCATGAAATTTGATGACATGTGATGGGTTTGGCAAGTATTTTCAATACATAGATATAGGTGGTAGGGGTCAAATGGTCCTATGTATCTTGTACTTAATTTCTTTTTCTTTCCAAATATCATTACCCATCTTATGGAAGAAACTTTCAAGAATACAAAATCTCTTACTTCAAAATCTATTTCCCTTTTGTAGTTGTTAGCATATGACTTCTGTTTATTTTGAGTTTTTTTCAATTTGTCACTTATTAATTTTAATTTCTTCAATGAGTTTTGCACCAAGTTTGGGTCCAAAAATTGTTGTTCACTTGTTTCAAACTATTCAACCAAAGATGTAAGTTCGTTAACATATAAAGCTTCAAATAAGGGCATTTGAATACTACAACATTAACTATTGTTGTACATAAAATCCATGATAGGTAAGTGTTGATCCTAACTTCTTTCAAAATTTATCATAAAAGCCCTTAACATATCCTTCTGTGTTTGAATAATTGTTTTATATTGTCTATCAATCTAGAGGCAAAAGTCCATATTGTTTAGAAGTAAAAATTGAGTCACAATTAAAGATGATAGCAACAAGCAGTCCATGACAGGATACCGTTCTAGGTAAGCTAGTCATGAAGTCTATTGTAATAATGTCTCACTTCTATTCTAGATTTTCTAAGCTATCAAGTTATCTAGCCTTTGGTGTTCCACTTTCACTTGCTAGTCCACAAGATTTGATGACATGTGATGGGTTTGACAAATATTTTCATAACATTGATATAGGTGGTAGGGGATTGGTTCCTACCTTGGACTTAATTTATTTTTCTTTCTAAATCTCATTACTCATCTTATAGTAGAAACTTTCAAGAATACAAAATCTCTTACTTTAAAATATAATTCTCTTTTGTAGTTGTTAGCATATGTCTTATGTCCATTTTGAGTTGCTTTCAATCTATCACTTATTAATTTTAATTTCTTAAATGACTTTTGCACTAATTCTTAGCTCAAAAATTGTTGTTCACTTATTTCAAACTATTCAACCACAGATCTAAGTTTCTTACCATATAAATCTTTAAATAAGGGCATTTGAATACTACAATGATAACTATTGTTGTACGTAAACTCCATGATAGGTAAGTGCTGATCCCAACTTCTTTCAAAATTTATCACAATAGCCCCAAACTTATCATTCAATGTTTGAGTAGTTGTTTAAGATTGTCCATCAATCTAAAGGTGAAAGTCTAGACTATTTACAAGTAAAAATTGAGCCACAATTAAATATGATAGCAACAAGCACTCCATGACAAGGTAGCATTATGGGTAAGCTGCCAATCATGAAGTCTATTGTAATCATGTCCCACTTCTGTTCTAGATTTTCTAAGCTATCAAGTTATATAGCCTTTGGTGTTCCACTTCACTTGCTGGTGCACCAGATATCTTGCTACAAAATTAGCTATATCCCATTTCATACCTCCCAACAAATACAACTTCTTTACATCTTAATATATATTGGTACAACAATCTTATCATCATATCTTACAATCCCTTCCTTATTCATTTAGAATTCACCTCTAATTTCTTGATCTACATTTTCATTCCAAGCAAACATTTGTGTCTAAAGGTTGCAACATCTTAATTTATTCTATTAGATTATACTGCAATTGAACATTGGCTAACAACACTTATGATTTAGAAACTCTAAAGATAATACCATTTGTCATAATTTGATTAGTTCCTGCCCAATAAATCTCTTTTCCACTTATAGATGGGACAATCTATCTAATGATTTTCTACTTAAGGCATCGTATACTATATTAGCCTTTCTAGGATGGTATATAATACTAAAATTGTAGTCTTTGAAGAGTTCCATTCACTGTCTCTATCTTAAATTCAACTCTCTTTTTGAAAATATATATTTAAGACTTTTATGGTTTGTATAGATATTACAAGTCTCAACTTACAACTAATGCCTTCATATTTTAGGCATAAAAATTGTTGTTGTCATCTCCAAGCCACGTTTAAGGTAATTTTATTCATGCTTATTCGATTACCTTGTAGAGTAAGTTGTTACTCTTTCATTTTGCATTAGAACACATCCAAGATATACTTTTGATGCATCACAATAAAACCTATACCCTCTGAAGTCAAAGGCAAAGCTAGAATAAGTACAGTGTTAAACACTCCTTATGTTTTTAGAAAAAAAGTTTACAAGCTTTGGACCACAAAAACTTGACCTTCTTTTAGGCTAAGTGAGCATGTTTTATGGAAGAAAATTTTTCTATGAACCTCTTATAATAACCAACTAACCCCAAGAAACTCTAAATCTCAATGATAATTGTGGGTTGTGCCAAATTTCTAATTGCTTCCACCTTTTTGGCACATAAAAAAATACCTTCCTTTAACATTGTGTCATAAAAGGCTATGCTAGACAACTAGAGTTCACACTTAGAGAATATAACATAAATCTTATGTTCTCTAAAGATCTAAAACACAACAAGAAGACGTCTTTCATGCTTTTCTTTAATACTACAATACACTAGAATGTCTTCTATAAACATAATGAAAAATTGGTCAAGAAAAGTCTTGAACACACTCTTTATTATATCCATAAAAGTTGCCATAACAATAATGAGTCTAAAAGACATTACTAGAAACTCATAATACCCATATTTGATTCAAAAATCCATTTTTGGAATATCCTCCTTCTTGATACAAAGTTGATTTCAAAATAAAGGTTTATCTTAGAAAAGCATTTAGCTTATAGCGATTGATTAAACAATTAATCAATTGTAGGGAAGAGGTATTTATTCTCAATAATTACTTTATTCAATTATCTATAATCAAGACATAATCACAAGCTTCCATCCTTTTTTATCACAAACAGCAGTGGAGCAGCCCAAGAAGATGTACTAGGTTGTGTAAATACCTTATCGAGAAGGTTATGCAATTAAGCCTTTAACTCTTATACAAGTTATGGATATATGTTCATGGTAAAAGTTTTATTCCGTATTTGATTTCTGTCTCACATAATAAATTGAGTAATTCTTTTGACAAAAACATTAATAAATTCCTTGACCAAAAAAGTTAAACTTAAATAAATATGAGTATCTTATAAGCATGCTAAATACCTTTGGCAACCCTTCATAAGAAGCTTCTTAGTGGCTAAAGCAAAAATCAAGTTATTAGGAATCACGCTTCTATCTCCCTTATATCTAACACACTCTCTACCATGGATATTAAATTTTATAGCTTTCTCATGATAATATAACACAACATGGTGGATGGAAAACCAATCCATTCCTAAGATCACGTCAATATTCAACATATCCAAAATAATCAAGTTAATAGGGAAAACTGCATTCTTAACACAAACATCACATGTAGTAATCACATATCTAGAAGGGAAAGAATCACCCATAGGTGTCAAAACATTAAGAGAAGTATATAATGAAGTTATGTCCTTATCAAGTCATGATACTAAGTAGGAAGATACAAAAGAATGTGTAGCACTTGAGTTAAATAGTACTTTAGCAGGTAAAGGGTATAAATGGTGCCTATCACAACAATATTAGATGCTTTTGAATCCTTTTAGGTCAAAGTGAACACTTAAGCTTGTCCTCTACTAGTTGACATTTTACCCTTATTAAGGGAATCTCAACTACTAGTATGTGTCATAAGAATAGTTGACATGGATGGTCTAGGTACAATTATAGGTTGAGCTCCACTAGCTGCTGATGATAATGTCATCAAAGAATAGTCTCTAATCATGTGACCTACTACGCAACACTTAAAACAAGAACCTATTACCTTACGACAAGCTTCAGTGTGGCTAAGTCCACAAACAAGGCATTCAAGGTTTTCGATGACTTTAGGTAGCACAGAAAAGGATACTTGTGAAGGGGATCATAATTTTGTTTTACAAATTTGTGCCCTACATGATGAAGGTGTACCACAATAAAATCTCAATATAGACTCATGTGTAGGTCCCTTCAGTCCTCCTAACGTAGAACTAAACGTCACCTCAATTGTTAACTTCTTATGAAATATTTTATGAGTTTTCCTATCCTTATTGATCAATTCTATTTAAAGAAAAGCATCTACCACCTAAGCATAGGTAGTAGTTTCAGATTCCTATATCAAATTAGAGAAATCATTTCTCAATCCTTGTATAAATCTTTATGCTAGTTCTTGAACAACCTCCTGTTAAAGGTGAATAAGGGAGTCAGTTGATATTTTTGATTGACTACTTCTACTAGATTTTCTATGGTTCTTTGAATTTGATGAAGTTCATCCACCACTTCAACTAATCCAAGGCATGTTACCCCTTATTATTAACATTCTTAATTCCACCTCTACTTTTATATCTACTTCTTCATCTTTGACCTCTTTGCATAAGTTCCTGAGAACTTGAAGAACTCTAATCAAAGGCAATGCCTTGTTGCTCAATTCTACCAACTTGATGAACATGAGATGGCATAATTCTTAGTCGAATAATAAGAAAATTTTAGGCTTAATGAAAGTGTATATGCAACAATAAAGAAAATGAGAACATAAACTTAAAAACTAATGGGTATATGTAGTTGTAAGGCTTTACAGATGAGTACCTTAGGATCATATGACAAAGGAAATTCACAAACACATTAAATTTTCCATCATAGACCTCTAAAACTATTTCTTTGATACCAATTGTCATGAGTAAAATGGGGTACATGAATGGCACAAGGGCAAAGCGAAACCTTGATCCCATAAACCTTAGACTCACGAGCTTAGCACTTGAACACACACTTCAAAGTTAAAATGCAGAAAACATTCATTGAAAATGCTAACAAAGGTTCATTGAAAGTAACATATTTTAATAGGTTAGAAACTAAATGTTGATATGAAAACTCAACTCTTCAAAGCTTGAACTAGGAGCTCGAATTCTATAGAAAAATGGAGACATAATTAAATATACCCAAACACTAATACAAAATCTTGTGACTACAAATTTGTATATCCATTAAATGCTAAGCTTGTTTCCTTAAGAATTTTTTTTTTGCCTCTTTATATTGGTGGAAAGCCAAGGATTTAGGCATAGGATGGCTAGGCTGAGCTCAAGCTGAAAAACAAGATAGAAATAAAAAGGGTGAATCATAGAGACTTGATGAGTGGATACAAAAATAATACATACATACATACATACATACATACATACATACATATATATATATATATATATATATATATATATATATATATATATATATATATTAAATAATGAATGCTCAAAAACATCTTTCATGCGTAAAATACACATTTTTCAATCATGCTTCGATATAACTTATTAACTAGAACAATAAGTTCAATATATCATAATGTTTCGGTTATATCTCTATTGCTTAAAATATTCAGAAAACAAACAGGCATGGGGAGATCAATAAACTTATATTGAGGTGAATGTTGTGCTAGTTATTCATATCAAGAGTCAAGGGATTACTTCACTTGACTAAGTAGGAGTTAGAGAATCATTCACCCTAACTAAATAGGAGTCAGAGAATCATTTTACTTGAGCAAACAAGAGTTAAAAAATAATTCATCCTAACATAATAGAATTCAATGAATCATCTGTCTTGAATGAACAATAGTCAAGGGATTCACACCAAACTAAATAGTCATGTGCTAGGAATTTTATCCACTACAAAGTGAATATCAAACATTTAAGGTATCTGACATTTTATGAGTTCAGCTGAATGTATTATATTGTAATATATACCATGATATTCATTCTCATAAATCATTAATGAACCCAAAATAATCTCATCTAAAATGGTGAAGTGCAATTTTAGATTTCAAGTATATTGCTTTCACAGTACAAATAATGCACGGTTTTCAAATAAGTTCAACAAGTAATACTCATGTAGATCATGATTAAGCAAAGATATATTCTAAGATGTAGATACTTAACAAAATAACTATAATGGAAATAGGAGAAATAAAATATATTTTGCATTTAAGATATTATTTTTCACTTACTGCCACTAGTTTTCTTTGATTTCTTTACTCCAAGATAGATGTAGATCAAGAAAAGAAAGTATGATAAAGGCAACAATTGGCACAACCATGACAATGACAGTTCTTGATGTGTTGCTATTTCCTGCAGTAGTCAAGCAATCTCATAGTAGATTAAAATATTCCTTGATAACGCAGAGAAAGCTACTATAAAAACAAAGGGCCTATTTGAGAAGTGTTTTAAAAAAAATTCTTTGTTTTTAAAAACAGAAAAGAAATTAAAATCATTGGCAGAGGTTTTTTTTTGGGGTGTATTTTAAAAATAATTTTCAAAATTCTTGTTTTTAAAAACAAGAAACAGGAAATAGGAAACATTTTCACCATATTTTCAAAAACACCTATTTTCAAGGTGATAATATTGTAAATATGTGAGTTCATTAATGTCATTTTGGAAAACTATTACATTTAAAAGAAAATTTCAAATTCCAAAACCCAAACCACCCAAATCAAAACCCAACACCTCAAGTTCTAAACGTCAAACCCTAAATTCTAATACCCAAATCTCAAAATCCTAAAACCTAAATCTTAAACCCTAAAATATTAAACTTCAAAATGCAAAACCTAAACTCCCAAACCCCAAAACAATATTTAAAAGCCCTAAACCCCAAATCTTAAATCTTAAAACTTCAAACCCCAAAATTTCAAAACCTCTAAACACCAAGAGTGTTTGGGGTTTTGAGGTTAGAAATGTATGGTTTTGAAGTTTTAGTGTTTGGAATTTGAGGTTTTTGAGTTTTGGAGTTTGAGATTTACAATTTGGAATATTGAGCTTTAGGGTTTAGGGTATTGGCTTTCAAAATTTAGGATTTTGGAGTTAAGAATTTAAGATTTTAGTGTTTAGTGCTTAGTGTTTAGGGTTTGGAGTTTTTAAGTTAAGAGTTCATGGCTTTTAGATTTAGTTTGGTTTTGCAATTTGAGAGTTTGGAATTTTGAAGTTTTGGCACATTTTTTTGTCAATGTGTTTTTTTTAGCTTATTTTTGTTGATATTTTGTGCCATATTTTTAAAATTTTAAAAACAAATCTTCCAAAGAGGTTTTTTATGTCTTTTAGTTCTTAAAACTTCTTTAAAACCAATCCTCCGAACATTTTTTTCTTTAAACCTATTTTTTAAAAATTAAAACATTGGCAATATAGTCTACCCGTAAATTTTATCTCAAAGACTTATTTTGTTGAATTTTTTTCACCCAAATATTGTATTTTTTTTTGTGAGAAAAGAATAATTTTTTTAATTTTTTTCCCTATTCTAAATTATACTTTTGATTTACAAAGAAAGAAGAAAGTATTCCTAATTTTTGTCTAATACACCCCTAATTATAACTGCCCCTGTCACCTATTGCCCGCCACTGTTGCGATCGTTACCCATAGTGAGCCAAGCTTGGGCTAATATTAGAATTTTGAAAATGAATTAGGCCCGGATTTAGGCCTAAGCTGAGATTCAAAATTTTCTATTTGAGCTAATTAAACTAAAATGTTAAGAACAACAGGGGTTCGAGCAAAGCTTGGGCAAATACATGTCTATTTAAGTTGCACCCACTAGTCCAAAAGAAAAAAAAAAAAAGGAAGAGTTGCACCCAATATTTGACAATGAGCTGGGGTTGTTTCTATTTGTGTTGAGCGTCAAGTCAGGGAGAAACTTTGAAAACGAGCCCCGAATTAGGTTAAAAAAAATGTTATAAAATGAGATACATTTAGGCTCTAGCTTAGCCCAAAATTTGAAATCCAAAATGCAAAAGAAATTTTTTTCATGAAATAGTTTTCTAATGAGACAAATAATAAAAAATTTCATCATGGAACTATTTTTTAAAAGAGTTAAAGAAATTTTTTTCAATTTTTTTTTCATTTTTTCACGAAAAGATTGGGGCCTTAATAAATTTTGTCTATAAATAATAAATATATCAAATGGTAAGTTGACAGTTACCTTTGGAAGAAGTTGAATTGGTGGATGAAGGAGATAGAGGAAGAGGAGGAGAGGCTTGTTCTGAATCATCAACTGCGGGATCATAGAAGCGGCCACTCTCAAATCTAATATTGCAGCTATTTCGTATAATCCTACCACCAATCCTTTCTTCACAACATGATGAAATTTCTGAGATACCCTTGACCAGGCAATCGCTGCAATCTTGCTCAGACAAATCAGGTGTGCACTGAACAAGACCATATATTGCTTGAAAGTATGTTACTGTTACATGTCCTGCAGCAAACTTACGACGGGAGTCACCAGCTGCAGCTTTGCTTGTTAGTCTAGCCAGTAAGTCGTAAAGCATTTGACTGTGCTTCTCCACCTGATATGTTACATTATTTAAGTTCCACACATGGAGCGAAAAGACATCATCCATTACCCCTAATATTGGAAGATTTGAGTATCGTAGCATGCATTCATCAGAAGCCCCCTGTGCCATCTTCTGATATGGACACACCTTTGGGAGAAGCTTTGAGGAATTAATGAGGCAACTACGGCAAGCATCTGGCTTAACATCTCCCCTACAGAGCCCAATAGCGCTAACTCTATTAGGGACTTGGCCATAAGAGAAATTGTAGAAGCCATAGTCAATTTTTCTGTTGGAAGTGAGATTTGAAAGAAGGATTTTGAGGTTGGTGTGGTAGACACTAGTAGCTGTATAGTTGCCTGTGTCATTGAAACAGTATCTATATTGGAAGGCAGGCTGGGCGGTGAGAATGTTGAGATAAGAAAGGAATAAAAGCAGTACTAAAGCAGTGATAGCCATTGTGATGATCTAGGAATTAGCTTTGAAGTTTGAAATTAAGGATCAACTTCTTATATAACTCCAAGTCATGGAAAAAAAAAATATAAATACGCAGTTTCTAAGGAATACAATTCTTTCCTGCAGATGGCATCTAAGAATCACGTATACGACACTTCTGGACTTCCACTTACTTTAACATTCAGCGTGTGCATCATTTGTTTATGAGTTCTTTGAAGACAAATCGGCGCATCTCCTAGTCAACTTTCAGCATTAACGACGTCTCCAAAGTAATGGGGGTTAACGTCAAAGATTATTGGCTAGTCAATTTAAATACCCTCTACTGGACCAGATACACAGTAATGCTGTTTTACCGAACACATAAAAGTTTCAATTTATGACATTTTCTTTGACACATTCAGTCTTGAACCCAAAATTTAAGGCTATACAGTTGCACCCTTTAATATGAAAGTATGAATCAAGTCTTCCCTTTGTACAAGCATGCAGGGAGTCGAATATCTCTACTCAAGTTTTAAGTGTCACATTATTTATAATTTTTGTTGAAGTATGTCAAGGGGAGTGATGGTTCAGTAAGGTATAAAAACCATTCAATTGAAAGTATTAATTGGCATCGGGTCTCGCATACTTATATCAATTATATCATTTTTTTTAATCCTGAATTTGATGGCTACTAAAACTGTTAAAAGGAAATTATTTAAGAAATACATTACTTTATATTATGGATAAATTACTATTTACTCCCTCCAATTTGACTCAAAATCAATTTGTTCTCCAGCTTTTTTTTTAAAGGTATCTCCACAAGCTGCTAGCAGTGTAGAACTAAACCTCTTGAACTCTATTGTAATAAAAATGCTCTCTTAACAGGTACTTGTTGGTTTTTGGGAATTAGTCCCACATCGGAAGTTTGTTGAAATTGGGAAGGGTCTTTAGCCTATAAAAGGAACCCTCCCCCTTAGTAAACTACACACCAAACTTTGAAGCCTTCTAGCTCTTCTAAAAGTTTAGTTTGTTTTCTCTCTTTTGTATTTTCTCTGAGGAATATATTTGTAGTGGTGTCCGGGGACGTAGGCACAATTAGCCAAACTTCGTCAAATCCTGGTATTCTCTTTATTTTCTTATCTGCTTCTTATTTATCATTGTAAGCCATTGTTAAATTTGCTATTGGTGGGAAAATAGCTCAAATTTCCACAACAATTGGTATCAGAGCATTTGGTTGCGATTTCTCTTGAAAATTTTAGTATGCTCTGTGGTTGCGGTTTTAACTGATCTTCCACATCAGAAAAAAAAATTTGAGATTTTTTTTTTAAGTTGATGTTAAAATTGCTAGTAATATATTGTCTAATTAAGTGCATGTCTAAGAAAGTTCTGTCTAAGGAAACTGGTTTTTAAGTGGGACCGTGTGACCCCTCCAGTTTTTTCTGGGAATTTTCCTGGTGCATTTTTTTCTGGCTAAATTATTACTGGTAATTTTTTCACTTTTGAGCAAAAATGGTTGATGATAAGGAGCAGACTCAGAAAACCACAGTTTCCACTACATCAACTCCGACAGCTTCTTCATCGTCAATTTTGACGAGATTTGCTGCGCCAAATGCAAGATTTGCAGTGGAGAATTTTGACGGTATGGGTCATTTCGGAATGTGGCAAGGTGAAATTCCAGACACTCTTTTTCAGCAAGGTCTAGACATTGCTATTGAAGAGGAGAAACAAAAAAAATTGAAGAAAAAGAATGGAAGACCATCAATCGGTTGGCGTGTGGTACTATTCGTTCATGTCTTTCCAGAGAGTATAAATATTCATTATCAAAGGAAATTTCTGCAAGTAAGCTGTGGAAGGCACTGGAGGAGAAATTCCTGAAGAAGAGCGGTCACAATAAGCTCTTTATGAAGAAGAAGTTGTTCCGGTTTAGTTATCAACCGGGTACCACTATGAACAATCATATTACTTCTTTTAACAAGGCAGTAGTTGATTTGAGGAACCTTGATGAAACTTTCAAAGATGAAGATCTTTCATTGATGTTGCTATTTTCACTTCCTGAAGAGTATAAATTTATAAAAGCTATGTTACTTCATGGGAAAGAGAAAGTTTCCCTCAGTGAAGTATGTAGTACTCTATATAGTCATGAATTGAGTAAAAAAGACAAGGAGAAAAGCAAACATACAGAGGTGGTTGCAGAAGCATTGGTAGCTAGAGGCAAATCACAAGGCCAGAAGAAAGGAAGAAGAGGGAAATCTCAGTCGAGAGGCAGACCGAGTAAAGATGAATGTGCCTTTCGTAGAGAAAAGGGGCACTGGAAGAAAGATTGTCCGAAATTGAAAAATAAGGGTAAAGTTGAAAAAGGCAAAGCTGTTGCAGAATCATGTGCTGCTGAATACAGCGATGAAGATTTAGATCTTTCACTGGTTACTACAACCTTCACAAGGCAATCTAACAAGTGGTTTTTTGTGTCACGCCCCTACTTTAGGAACACGAATACCTCTATTATCCACTAAACTTCATTATCATGCAATTGTAAATCGTTTCATAATACCACATATATGAATAATATCACACCTTTTCAGGTTAATAATACTAATAGTTATACATGCCAAGTTTATATATATCAGGTTTTCAGCGGAAACAAAGATTCTGCCTGTGACGTTCAGAGCAACTCTAGAGTACAAATATATTACAATATAAAACACTGAGAGCCTAGAAACAATTTAGGCTCACCACCGAAGTACGACCCCTAGTCGATCACGTGGCTACTGGATTAAACTCTGTGTCTTTATCTAAAAAATAGATTCACATCGTGTAGTGAGTTTTACAACTCAGTGAGCAGATAACACCTCCTATAACCTCTAAGTTCAACATATGGATGTACTTTTCATTTCAAAGTTTCTCATAAAGAAAAGTTACATTCAGAAGTACATCCATATGGAACCCGCATTTCAAAACATCTCTGTTAACAATTCATATTCATATTCATATTCAAAATCATATACAAAACTGTAAAATCATTTCTCAAATAATGTTATGCATCAAATATTTCTCATATAACTTATTCGGAGGATCCCATATCAGAACCACCATACCAGAGTTTGACCCCTTCCTACTTTGGTGGTATAGGATTTGCTTAAACTCAGCATCCCGCTGAGATTTGTCTTACTACCATTCAAGAGGATACGCGAAGGGACTCTGTATGGGTCTTTCCTAAGCACACAGCAAGGGAAGGCAAATAACATCTTATATAACTGGCATCTTGCCATCATATCACTGGCATCTCTCCCATATACAGGAGGCATTCTGCTTTCCTTCACATATAATCTCCCATGTGTTAGCCCTCACACGAGGCTAGCATCACCTCCCTTGCTAGCTGAGGCAATCAAGGTGCGCACCAGGACTAACATCACCTGCTGTTAGCAGACAGTGTTTCCAATATGATTCCTCCACAGAAAATACCATATGCACATATGCCATATAATTCAGTATAAAATTCTCAATATAAAACAGATTTTTTAGTCTCAGTATATTCATCTGTCAAAACTTCCCAATCAGGAGAAACATATAATCATGCTCATATCCGAGGCAAACGTATCACTTTATAAATCAACGTCACATGCATAACATAATTTCTTTGCCGTGTAATGCGAAATACATATAAATATCACAAGTTCAATGTGTATCAAAATTCATTTCAAAATTCATACTCTTCTTGAACTAAATATCATATTTCAACCATTTCAGATATTTCAAACCATTTCAGAAACATATAAAAGTATAAATAATATGTAATCATACTCATTTATCAATATAAAGTTCAAGAAGAGTAAAAACAAGCCATAGGAAGAATTATCTAACTTCTGAATCCATCTACGAAAATCACTATTCACCGTCACAAAAAATTACCAAATCATCGAAACGAATTCATATCGTAATATTTATCTAACTTCTGAATCCATCTACGGAGTCAGATTTCTAATTTGAGATCTCTAAGTAAAAGTTTTAGAATTTACCTTTTTTTTCGAGATTTTCTATTTCAGATATTCGGCGATTCAACGGCTAATTTGAAAAATTGATCAGTCAAAACCGTAGTACTTTTCGTCCTGAATCCAATAACACCCTCTGTTTTGAGATCGGAAGCCATTAGACACTCCAGATCTAGAGAAAAAGTTGAAGATTACTATTCACTCACTATTCACACTTTCTCGTTTCTTCGAAGATCTTATTACTCGTTTCCCCCGATTTCGTTTTATCATTTGCTTCTTCTTTTTTTAATATAGTAATAATAATTAAATAATTAATAATAGGATTTTCTTTTATATAAATTCATATAAATTCTGTTTTTCATCATAAAATATCTCAAATTTTTTTAAAAATTTCCATTCTCATAAATCTTTAGTTAAACTCTTAAATCATGATTTTTCTTAACAAAAATCGTAATAAAACAAATTTTAAAATAAATATATTTATTCATATTAATAGAAAGAATATTTCTAAAAATACAACAAAAATTCTTTAGAGGCCGGTATAATTATTTTAAGCAAAACAATAATTATTTTACTTAAAAGTCTTCTTACTTTTAGCAAAACATAATCATTTTTAAACAAATAAAAATATATTTGCTTATAACAAAATACTATTATTGAAAAATAAAAATTACGCGCCAAAACATAAATTCTCATATTCCTTTTATAATTCTTTAATCCATGTAATAAATAAATTTATTTCTACCGGTTTTTATCTCCATTTTCAAAATTCTCTCTATTATTCAAAATTTTATTTACTTTAGACTTTATTAAATTTACAACTATTACATTCTTCCCCCTTAAAGAAATTCGGTCCCCGAATTTTATCACCATAATGGAAGATAAACACTAACCTCATTGATCAAACAAAAGTGGGTATCTGGTGCGCATTTCATCTTCTCTTTTCCAGGTAGCCTCGTCAGAAGAGTAATTTTGCCATATCACTTTAACCATAGGAATTTCTCGTCCGCAACTTTTTCACTTGCCGATCTGCAATGCACATCGGCCTTTCCTCATAGGTTAAATTCTTATCCAATTGAATTTCTTGGGGTTGAATGACATGAGTAGGATCCGGTAAGTATTTCCGTAGCATAGATACATGAAATAATGGATGAACATCACTCAGTTCTGGTGGCAGAGCTATGCGATATGCCACTGCACTTATTCTAGCCAATATTTCAAAAGGACCAATATACCGAGGGCTTAACTTTCCTTTCTTTCCAAATCTCATCATTCCTTTCATGGGTGATGCTTTCAGGAACACTTGTTCACCCTCTGAAAATTCTAACTCCCTTTGCCTATTATCAGCATACGCCTTTTGTCTACTTTGAGCTGCTTGCAGCCTTTCTCTAATCAGCTTTTCCTTGTTCAAAGCTTCTTGTACAAGATCTGACCCTATAAGTTTAGCCTCACCCACTTTGAACCATCTAATGGGAGATCTGCACCGTCTACCATACAAAGCTTCAAATGGAGCCATCTGTATACTAGTCTGGTAACTATTATTATACCCAAATTCAGCCAAAGACAAGTACATATCCCAACTTCCACCCAAATCAAAAATGCAGGCTCGGAGCATGTCTTCTAAAATCTGAATCGTATGCTCAGACTGACCATCGGTTTGGGGATGAAAAGCTGTGCTCAAATCCAACTTCATTTCTAATACCTCTTGAAAAGCTTTCCAAAATAGTGCCGTGAACTGCAGCCCTCGATCAGATATAATAGATATAGGAACTCCATGTAACCTAACTATTTCATTTAAGTAGAGTCTTGCATACTGAGCTACGTTATAGGTAGTTTTCACAGGTAGAAAGTGTGCTGACTTAGTCATGCAGTCTATAATGACCTAGATAGAATCATATTCTTTGGGAGTCCTTGGTAATCCTGTAATAAAATCCATAATAATTCTCTCCCAATTCCATTTTGGTATTTCTATTCGCTGATGTAACCCTGCAGGTCTTTGATGTTCAGCTTTCACCTGTTGGCATGTCAGACAATGGGAAACAAATTCTGTGATATCCCTCTTCATACCATCCTACCAATACAATTCCTTCATATCTTGATACATTTTTGTCATTCCTGGGTGTATGGTATATGTAGATCGATGTGCTTTCTCCAATAATTATTTTCTCAAATCATTGACATTTGGGACACATAATCGTCTACCGTATCTTAATACCCCTTCAGTGTCCACTGAGAATTCAGAATCTTGGGTATCCTTTAATTCATTCTTAATCTTGAGCAAATTGGCATCCTTATCTTGATTATCTTTGATTTGTTCAACTAAAGAAGATTGAAGCTTCACATGAGTCAAAAATATCCCCGGTTCCTTTAATTCAAATTTTATCCCCTTACTTTCTAACTTATGGATTTCTTCCAACAAGGGTCGTCGAACCTCTGCTATATGGGCCGAGCTTCCCATAGATTTTTTGCTCAGAGCATTAGCTACTACATTTGCTTTGCCTGGATGATACAAAATCGTACAGTCATAATCCTTTAGTAGTTCCATCCACCTCCTTTGCCTCAAATTAAGATCCTTCTGTTGAAAAATATACTTGAGGCTCTTGTGATCTGTATAAATCTCACAAGTTCTTCCATACAGGTAATGTCTCCAAATCTTTAAAGCAAATACTACAGCTTCCATCTCTAAATCATGGGTGGGATAATTCTATTCATGTTTCTTCAACTGTCTGGATGCATAAGCAACTACTCTTCCATTTTGCATTAACACATAGCCTAAGCCCACTCTAGATGCATCACAGTATACTACATAATCTCCAGTATCTGTAGGAATGGTAAGGATTGGGGCTGTGGTCAAGCACTCCTTTAGTTTCTGAAAACTCTCTTCACAAGCATCAGACCACTCAAATTTTATTCCTTTCCTAGTCAACCTAGTTAAAGGAGCAGCTATTTTTGAAATTTTTTTAACAAATCTACGGTAATAGCCTGCTAACCCAAGAAAACTACGAATCTTAGTTACTGTCGTAGGGCGTGGTCATTGCTGCACTGCTTCTATCTTTTTGGGATCAACTTGAATACCATCTTCAGTAATCACATGCCCTAAAAACGTAACACTACTAAGCCAAAATTCAGACTTTGAGAACTTAGCATACAACTTATGTTCTCTTAGGGTTTGCAAAGCTATCCTTAGATGCTGCTCATGCTCCTTTGAACTCTTTGAATAAACCAGAATATCATCGATAAATACAATGATAAACTGGTCCAGGAAAGGTTCAAATACCCTATTCATTAAGTACATAAATGCAGCTGGGGCATTCGTTAAACCAAATGGCATAACTAAGAACTCGTAGTGCCCATATCGAGTCCTAAAAGCAGTTTTCGAAATATCTTCCTTCTTTATCTTCAATTGATGATACCCATATCTCATATCAATTTTTGAAAAACATTGGGCACCCTGTAACTGATCAAACAAACCATCTATTCTGGGTAAAGGATATTTATTTCTTATAGTCACTTTGTTCAACTGCCTATAATCAATACATAAGCGTAAAGATCCATCATTCTTCTTCACAAAGAGAACAGGAGCATCCCAGGGAGATGTACTGGGTCGAATAAAACCTTTATCTAGTAAATCTTGCAGTTGCTCCTTTAATTCCTTAAGTTTTGCAGGTGTCATCCTATAAGGAGGTATAGATATTGGTTGTGTTCCAGGGAGAATATCAATATTAAACTCAATCTCTCGGTCTGGTGGTAATCCTGGTAATTCCTCAAGAAATACATCAGAAAATTCTCTAACCATTGGAACCTACTCTACACTTGTATATTTCATATCAACATCTTTGACTACTGCTAAATATCCCTGGCATCCTTTTCGTAATAGTTTATGAGCTGTTAAAGCTGAAATTAAATTACTAGACTTCTTACTACAATATCCTTGTATCATGAAGAAAGATTCTCCAGGGACATCAAACTTAATCACCTTTTAGTGTCAGTCTAGAATGGCATGACATGATGACAACCAATCCATTCCTAGAATCACGTCAAAGTCTACCATATCTAGAACTATCAAATCAACAAGAGTCTCCTTATCCTCTATCGAAATTTCACACGATCTATATACATCTTTTACCAGCAAGAATTCTTCCATTAGAATAGCAACCATAAAAGAACAATGCAAACTAGTAGAGTCTCTACTCAATTTTTTAGCAAAGCATGGTGATATATAAGAATGAGTAAAACTAGGATCGAATATGACATATGCTTTATGGGAACATACTAATAATATACCTGTCATAACTGCATTTGAAGCCTGAGCATCCTGTCGTGTCAAGGCAAAAACTCGAGGTTGATCTCGGCCTCGACTTCCTGATCCTCTTCCAGTACCACCACTACTTGCTTGGACTGAAGTTGCCCTACTAGGTCGTGTTGGTGCAGATGCAGGAGGTGAAACTGGTTGTACTGATGCTTGACTAAAACTTTGCAGTTGTGGATAATTCCTCATCAAATGACCCATTTGTCCACACTTAAAACATGTACCTGTTTCTCTGCGACATTGTCCAGTATGGGGCCTGCCACAATTTGGACATGGTGGAATTGATCTTGAGTCTTGTTGACTCGGGGGTCTTATATCTCTTTGGAACATTCTCTTCTTACTGATGTTAACTGATGGCTGGTTAGAACTACCAGCTCCTATTTGAATAAAGCGTTGTGGATTTTGAAATCTTGATCCACTGACTGTAGGATTATATCTAATCTGTACATTACTGTCTCGCTCTCTTTTTCTTCTTTTTAAACCTTCAATATCTGCTTGCTCTCATGTTTCCATCATTCTAGCACAGTCCACCGCTACTGAATAAGTTGAAAAATGATGCATCTGAGGGCCCACCGATTTAAACAATGGATGTATCAATCCCAAAACAAACCTCTTAATTCTATCTTTTTCAGTAGGGACCAGATATGATGCATATCTGGACAACCGGGTAAAATGGATGTCATATTCAGAAACTGTCATATTCAGTGTCTGTCTTAATTCTTCAAATTCTCTGGCCCTCTTGTCTCTTTCACTCATTGGCAGAAAGCAATTCATAAATGCTTCCTTAAATTCATCCCACTCCATTGGGGGTAAAGTATCAGATCTTCCTAGTACTAGAATTTCAAACCAAACTTGGGCCACATCTTATTATTGAAAGGCCACTAGTTCAACAGATTTTCTAGAGGCACACCCTAAAATTCTAAGGACTCGTTCCACAGCATCAACGAATATTTGTGGGTCTTCTCGAACATCCGACCTAGAAAAAGTCAGAGGTTTTAGCTTAAAGAACTGCGGTAATGACACCTCAATCCCTGTAGTCTTGTCTTCTTGCTCAACTGTTGTTCTCAGTTCTTGTACTTCAGGAGCATTTTCTGGTGGTTGGCCATCCCTTCTGCCTTGATCCACTATAAATCCAGCCAACGTCTCTAAGCTTCTATGTATACCAACAATCATATCTGTTGTCCTATCATGTGGCTCCTGAGGAGGTTCTACTCTTTCCTCAGAGACTCTATAAGACACAGGGACTTGTTCATTTTGTCTTGGAGTTCTTATACCCCGTGCACGTCCTCTACCTCTACCTCTACCTCTTCCTCTAGGTCGACCTTTTCCACGACCTCTTTGTACTGAAATTGTAGAATGTGCAGACTCTTACGTAGAGGGTGCACGATCTGTAGCTTCTTCTCTAGCAACCGCTCTAGTTCTTGGCGGCATCATTTACTATACAGAATAAAACACTTTTTAAGATACCACCACATTCGATCAACCTTATACTATGAGCTTTACAGACTTAGAATAGAATGGAAGATGATATCCTATAGAATCCCTCAACAGCACCTGAAGTATAGATATGTCTGGTTTATATCGATACTAAAGGTCCTACTAAAGAATCCTTTGCTTTGATTGTCACAGAGAAACCTAATGCTCTGATACCAACTTGTCACACCCCTACTTTAGGAACGCGAATACCTCTATTATCCGTTAAACTTTATTATCATGCAATTGTAAATCGTTTCATAATACCACATATATGAATAATATCACACGTTTTCAGGTTAATAATACCAATAGTTATACATGCCAAGTCTATATATATCAGGTTTACAACGGAAACAAGGATCCTGCCTGTGACGTTCAGAGCAACTCTAGAGTACAAATATATTACAATATAAAACACTGAGAGCCTAGAAACAATTTAGGCTCACCATCGAAGTACGACCCCTAGTCGACACGTGGCTGCTAGACTAAACTCTGTGTCTTTATCTAAAAAATAGATTCACATCATGTAGTGAGTTTTACAACTCAGTGGGCAGATAACACCTCCTATAACCTCTAAGGTCAACATATGGATGTACTTTTCATTTCAAAGTTTCTCATAAAGAAAAGTTACATTCAGAAGTACATCCATATGGAACCCGCATTTCAAAACATCTCTGTTAACAATTCATATTCATATTCATATTCAAAATCATATACAAAACTGTAAAATCATTTCTCAAATAATGTTATGCATCAAATATTTCTCATATAACTTATTCGGAGGATCCCATATCAGAACCACCATACCAGAGTTTGACGCCTTCCGTACTTTGGTGGTATAGGATTTGCCTAAACTCAACATCCCGCTGAGGTTTGCCTTACTACCATTCAAGAGGATATGCGAAGGGACTTTGTATGGGTCTTTCCCAAGCACACAGCAAGGGAAGGCAAATAACATCTCATATCACTGGCATCTCTCCCATATATAGGAGGCATTCCGCTCGCCTTCACATATAATCTCTCGTGTGTTGGCCCTCACACGAGGCTAGCACCACCTCCCCTGCTAGCTGAGGCAATCAAGGTGCGCACTAGGACTAACATCACCTGCTGTTAGCAGACAGTGTTTCCAATAGGATTCCTCCACAGAAAATACCATATGCACATATGCCATATAATCCAGTATAAAATTCTCAATATAAAACAGACTTTTCAGTCTCAATATATTCATCTGTCAAAATTTTTCAATCAGGGGAAACATATAATCATGCCTATATCCGAGGCAAACGTATCACTTTTTAAATCAACGTCACATGCATAACATAATTTCTTTGCCGTGTAATGCGAAATACATTTAAATATCACAAGTTCAATGTGTATCAAAATTCATACTCTTATTGAACTAAATATCATATTTCAACCATTTCAGAAACATATAAAAGTATAAATAATATGTAATCATACTCATTTATCATTATAAAGTTCAAGAAGAGTAAAAACAAGCCATAGGAAGAATTATCTACTCACAAATTTGAGGTACAAAGTTGGACACCCTTAAAATCCTTGTTTCTGGTTTGAATTCGGTAAAATAAACTCCAAAATCGAGTCCGGAAGGTCCAAAACCCTTGAAAATGACTCCAGATTTGTAAAATTTGACCTCTAGGAGCTCGGTCAACACAGGTCAACGCTATGGATACTATTTACCGTCGAAAAATACTATTCACCGCACTATTCACTACCGAAAATCACTATTTACCGTCACAAAAAAATTACCAAATCATCGAAACGAATTCATATCCTAATGTTTATCTAACTTCTGAATCCATCTATGGAGTCTGGTTTCTAATTTGAAATCTCTAAGTAAAAGTTTCAGAATTTACCTTTTTTCTAGATTTTCTACTTCAGATCTACGGCGATTCAACGGCTGATTTGAAAAATTGATTGGTCAAAACTGTAGTACTCTTCGTCCTAAATCCAATAACACCCTCTGTTTTGAGATCGGAAGCCATTAGGAACTGCAGATCCAGAGAAAAAGTTGAAGGTTACTATTTACTCACTATTCACACTTTTTCGTTTCTTCGAAGATCTGATTACTCGTTTCCCCCGGTTTCGTTTTATCATTTGCTTCTTCTTTTTTTAATATAATAATAATAATTAAATAATTAATAATAGGATTTTCTTTTATATAAATTCATATAAATTCTGTTTTTCATCATAAAATATCCCAAAAATTTCTAAAAATTTCCATTCTCATAAATCTTTAGTTAAACTCTTAAATCATGATTTTTCTTGACAAAAATCGTAATAAAACAAATTTTAAAATAAATATCTTTATTTATATTAAAAGAAAGAATGTTTCTAAAAATACAACAAAAATCTTTAGAGGCCGGTATAATTATTTTAAGTAAAACAATAATTATTTTACTTAAAAGTCTTCTTACTTTTAGTAAAACATAATCATTTTTAAACAAATAAAAATATATTTGCTTATAAAAAAATACTATTATTGAAAAATAAAAATTACGCGCCAAAACGTAAATTCTCATATTCTTTTTATAATTCTTTAATCAATGTAATAAATAAATTTATTTCTACCGGTTCTTATCTCCATTTTCAAAATTCTCTCTATTATTCAAAATTTTATTTACTTTAGACTTTTTAAAATTTACGTCTATTACAATTTGACTCAGCATGCAACCAACATATTTGTCATATCCGGGAGTGGTTCTTTGAGTTCAAAGAAATAGACGATGGAGTTGTTTACATGGGCAACGGCACATTTTGTGAAATAACTGGAATCGGTTCAGTCTACTTAAAGAACCATGATGGATCTACTAGAGTTTTGATAGAAGTCAGGTATGTACCTGACATGAAGAAGAATCTCATCTCTTTGGGAGTCCTAGAATCCGAAGGACTGGCGGTGACAATGCGAGATGGAGTTTTGAAAATAGTTTCTGGAGCTCTAGTGATGTTGAAAGGCACTCGAAAAAATAATTTGTATTACTATGATGGTAATACAATTGTTAGGACAGCTGCAGTTGCAACTCTTGATGATGAATGGTGAGATGCAACTAAGTTGTGGCACATGCGATTGGGGCACGCAGGTGAAAAATTCTTGCAAATTCTGGCGAAACAAGGATTATTGAAAGACGTGAAAACTTGTAAACTGAATTTCTGCGAGCATTGCGTGATGGGCAAGCAGAAGAGAGTGAAGTTTGGCACTACAATCCATGATACCAAGGGTATTCTGGATTATGTTCACTCTGATGTGTAGGGTCCTTCCAAGACAGCTTCTTTGGGAGGAAAACACTATTATGTTACTTTTATGGATGACTTCTCTCGAAGAGTGTGGGTGTACACTATGAAGTCAAAGGATGAAGTGTTAGATTGTTTCCTTAAGTGGAAAAAGATGATTGAAACTCAAACTGGCAAAAAGATCAAACGGCTTAGAACAGACAACGAAGGTGAATATCGAAGTGATCCGTTTGATAAAATTTGTCAAGATGAAAGTATTGTGAGACACTTCACAGTTAGACGTACACCACAACAGAACGGGGTGGCTGAACGCATGAACTAGACATTGCTGGAGAAAGTTCAGTGTATGTTGTCCAATGCTGGGTTGGGCAGACAATTTTGGGCTGAGGCTGTGCAATATGCAAACCATCTTGTTAATCATTTACCATCAACTACAATTGGTGGTAAAACTCCTTTAGAGGTTTGGTCTGGAAAACCTGTTACTGATTATGATTCCTTACGTGTATTTGGTTTCGCTGCATACTATCATGTGAAGGAATCGAAGTTGGATCTGAGAGCCAAGAAGGCGTTCTTTATGGGGATCACTACTGGTATTAAAGTATATCGCCTCTGGTGTCTTGAAACAAAAAAGATAATCCTTAGCAAAGATGTCACCTTTGATGAATATGCCATGTTGAAGAAGGATGACATTCAACAGATCAATAGTGCTCCGCAGCAGGTGGAGTTTGAAAGGAGAATTGACTCAGTTATGTACAAAGATGGAGAAACTCCTATGGCAGAAGAGGAGTTAAATGAAGAAGAGGTTCCAACCCAAGAATCTCACCAGCAAGAAGAACCAATTGCATTAAGGAAGCCACAACGGGTAAGACACAAACCTGCTCGATTTAGTGATATGGTGGCTCATGCATCTATAATAGTGAATGATGAAATTCCTATCACTTATCAAGAAGCAATTCAAAGTTTCGAAGATGAGGAGTGGTGGAATGCTATGAATGAAGAGATGCAATCTCTTCATAAGAATCAAACATGGAAGCTAGCAAGTCTGCCAAAGGGAAAGAAGGCTATTAGATGCAAGTGGATATATGCAAAGAAATAAGGATTTCCTGACAAGAAAAACATTCGCTACAAGGCGAGATTGGTAGCTAAAGGCTATGCTCAGATGGAAAGAATTGACTACAACGAAGTTTTTTCTCCAGTGGTGAAACATTCCTCCATCAGAATCTTATTGGCCTTGGTAGCTCAACTGGATTTGGAACTAGTTCAACTTGATGTAAAAACTGCATTTTTACATGGAGACTTGGAGGAGAAAATCTATATGACTCAACCGGAAGGGTTCAAAGTTGCTGGAAAAGAAAATATGGTATGCAAACTTGAAAAATCATTGTACGGATTGAAGCAATCTCCAAGACAGTGTTACAAGCGATTTGACAAGTTTATGTTGGGGCAGAAGTACACAAGAAGCAAATACGATCATTGTGTGTATTTGCGCAAGCTACAAGATGGATCTTTTATCTATCTTCTCATTTATGTTGATGATATGTTGATAGCATCAAGGAGTCAAGGAGAAATTGCAAAGCTGAAAGTTCAACTGAAGCAAGAATTTGAGATGAAAGATTTAGGGGAAGTTAAGAAGATTCTCGACATGGAGATAAATAGAGACAGACGATTGGGGCAACTTCGTTTAACTCAGAAACAATATTTGAAAAAGATGCTGCAACGTTTTGGCATGAATGACAAGTCAAAACCTATAAGTACTCCGCTTGCTCCTCATATGAAACTTAGTGCTGATTTGTCTCCGAAGAATGATGTTGAACAAGAATATATGGCAAAAGATCCTTATGCAAACGCTGTTGGTAGCTTGATGTATGCTATGGTGTGTACGAGACCTGACATTTCACAAGCAATTGGGGTTGTGAGCAGGTATATGCATGATCCTGGTAAAGGACATTAGCAAGCTATAAAATGGATTCTACGATACATTCGGAACACCGTGGATGTTGGGTTATTATCTGAGTAGGATAAAAAGATTGGTCAATATGTAGTTAGATATTGTGATTCCGACTATGCTGGTGATTTGGACAAACGAAGATCAACTACCGGTTATGTGTTTACACTTGCAAAAGAACCGGTAGTTGGAAGTCTACTTTGCAGTCAACAGTTGCTTTGTCTACTACACAGGCAGAGTAGATGGTTGTTATAGAGGCTGTTAAGGAGGCTATTTAGCTTCAAGGATTGCTGAAGGACTTGGGAGTTGGTCAGAAGTACGTCAAAGTGCATTGTGACAGTCAGAGTGCTATTTTTTTAGCAAAGAACCAAGTCTATCATGCACGCACGAAGCATATAGATGTTCAATATTATTTTGTAAGGGAGATTTTGGAAGAAGGTGAAATACTACTTCAGAAGATCCAGACAGCTGAAAATCCTGCAGATATGATGATCAAGATAGTGACATCGATCAAGTTTCAACATTGTTTGAACTTGATTAATATTGTGGAGATTGCATATAAATAGTACCATAGGTGCATTTGAAGACACTACTAGAGATAATATTATTGTGAGAGAAAATTTTGTAACTTTTGGGACTTTATTCCCAAGGTAGAGATTTGTTGGTTTTTGGGAATTAGTCTCACATCGGAAGTTTGTTGAAATTGGGAAGGATCCTTAGCCTATAAAAGAAACCCTCCCCCTTAGTAAACTACACACCAAACTTTGAAGCATTCTAGCTCTTCTAAAGGCTTAATTTGTTTTCTCTCTCTTATATTTTCTCTGAGGAATATATTTGTAGTGGTATCCGAGGACGTAGGCACAATTAGCCGAACCTCGTCAAATCTTGGTATTCTCTTTATTTGCTTATCTGCTTCTTATTTATCATTGTAAGCCATTGTTAAATTTGTTATTGATGGAAAAATAGCTCAAATTTCCACAACAGTACTTACATTAATGATAGAACTTGTGTCTTCACCTTAAAGCATAACTTGCTTACCACTACGCTTAACATTTATTAATTCTCCAGTGGTTTAAAGTGTATCTTGCTTACCACTACGCTTAACATTTATTAGTTCTCCAGTGGTTTAAAGTGTATCATTCATCCCCCTTGTGCTTTGTTTGTTATATAATTATTCACCTTGTGGTATTTTCAATATTTTATTTAACAATATAATCACGTGAACGTAAAAAAGTTGAATAATTTTATTATTTCAATTATATTTTATTTAAACTCTGAACAACTTTATAGTTTTTGAAAATTATTATTGGAATCAAAATGACATATAAAAATTAAATTTGTTAGTTTAATATTAGTAAAAACCTCCAAAACAATGAAATTATGCAAAATTTATAAGTGAAACGGACTATTAATAAGGAAATCTTCAAAATAAGAAAAAGAAAATGGAGTTGATTGGGATGAAGTGGTTCGAGTTATACGAGAAACTCTGAAGTATCATTCCACTGTCAATTTTCCTTTAGCTATGGATCAAATACGCTTAATGCAATCTTACCTAATGCGTAAAGTTTCAAATTTGACATTTTCTTAGACAACATCCTCTATCTAAGACCTATTGTTTATTCAGTAGATTATTATGAATCCTCACCCTTCGCAGAATATTTCTTGAATTTGGGTAGAGAAGAATTGCTATTCATATGAGAATACTTTTATAGACGTTTTGTATAATTTTATGGTTAGTTTCATAGTATATCTCGTTTGATCTAAGCATATCTAAAATCATATTAAAGGGCTCGCCATGCAAGGAGGATAATCATTCTGGGGAGTTTAATATAAATCAGAATGTGTGAGGGATGGGAGAGGAATTTGTGGGGTGGGCTTGAATAGTCCTAGGGGGTTAGGGATTTAGATCTCAAATTGGGAGAAGTTTTGGGAATTTGAAATATATATATATATATATATATATATATATATATATATATATATATATATATATATATATATATATTGGAATTGATCAAGTGCTTCTGGACTCCTTCAACATTATTCAACTTTTAATGCCAAGTTAGTAAAATGGAAATTCATTTTTTAAAAAAAAGACTTTTTTAAGTCTAACTCTATTGAGCCCTAGGGCTGAATTTGAGATGGGTGATGCCTCCTTAGGGCTAAAATAATTTTTTGGATAAGGCTAAAATAAAATTTTGTAAAAATAAAAAATGATGCTGATGGAGTATGATCTGGGTTGGGTTGGGCCAGCAAGCTCTAAGGACTTAAGAAGTGTTTTTTTTTTAATATAAGTTATTAGCATTTTATAATATTATTTAAAATCGATATAAATACAATTTTCATCTATTTTTTGTTTTTTTTTTGTGGGTATAGGATTAGAGTCAAAGACTTTGTATCAAAGCTTCGGGTGGCTGTTCCACCTTTCATATCGTAAACTAGCAAATCTCCAAGAACATCAGGTGGTCTTTTCAAGACATGGATACCCAGTTCCATTTTCTGAGCATCTCTTGCCAACTAGTCCACCACACGATCGTCTATTTATTGTTAAATTGTACAATCTGTATTCTTTTTTTTTGGACTTTGTACAATCTGTATTCTAAACTGATCTAAGCTTAAGCGTTGTCTTAAGTATAAAGGTTGAAGGGCCAACCTTTAGGACCAAACTCATAAGGCCAGCCCACACTATTAAAGGATTGGTCTATGCTGGCATTTTATGGCCCGTTTGTAATTAGGACCTGCCAATCCCAGCCCTTATTTGCAATTCTACTTCTTAATTGACATATATGTTAAAAAATGACGGGGTTCAATTACAAAGTGATAGTATACTATAGGAATATTGACGAAGAACATAGGAATATTGCAATAAGATAAGGAAAATCCCTCAAACTACCTTTTCATCCATAGAAGTTGTGCACAACTACTATATACTCAGCTTTAATTATTGATAGTGCAACAAAATTCTGCCTGTTATTCCAAGAAACCAGCGAAGTTCCAAGTACTTGGCATATCCGACTTGTGCTTTTCCTATCCACTTTATCACCTACAAAAGCCTACTAGATTGAAAGTGTTAACTATAGGATACCGTAAAACATAGTTTTGATTGCCAACCAAGTATTTGAAAATCCTTTTTGTAGTTGTCAAGCGGAATTCTTTGGGATGAGTTTGAAATTTAGCACATTTACATGCAATAAACATTATATCCAGTTTACTAGTTATATGGTAAATTAAAAACCTGATCATACCTCTACATTTTTTTTACCAATGGCCTTAATTAACATCTTGATCTTTATCAAGATTCATTGATAGAATGAATGGAGTACCCACAGGCTTAGCTTTATCCATCCCAAACCTCTTGATTAGCTCCTTGGTGTATGTTGCTTGGTTTATGAATATTCCTTCTTTTGTTTGTTTGGTTTGAAAGCCAAGGAAGAAATTCATTTCTCCATTCATGCTCATCTCAAATTCACCTTACATAAGTTTTGAGAAATCTTCACACAACTTTGCATTAGTACTACCAAAATAATGTCATCTACACATATTTGATATACCTCTAGTGAAGCCATGTTTAGTAAAGAAAACACTTAGACTTTCTTAGCAAGATCTAAGAGCTTGTTTTAGACTGTATATAACTTTTTGAAAGTTTAAAAATATGCATGGATAAATCTCCATTTTCAAAAGGTTTAATTACATTTTTGGTCTTACTATATTCAAGAATGTGTCAAATTATAGGTGAATAAATTGACGCATTCTTGAAAATAGAAGGAGCAAAAGTACAATTAAGCATTTTCAAAACTAAGGGGTTGATAAACAAATACTTCATTTATAAAACCATTCAAAAGCACACTCTTATCATCCATTTGAAAAAGTTTATGACCTTTAAAATATGCATATGCAAGAAGCATGTGAATTAATTCTAACGTAGCTATAAGAGCATAATTTTCTTGAAAATATATACTTTCTATTTTTGTGAAACATAGGGGTATAATTCTATCTTTATTTCTTACAACATATCTTTGTTTTTCAGCTTGTTGCGGAAGACTCACTTGGTTCTAATGATAGAAACATTTCTTAGTCCATCTACAAGCTTCCAAACTTTGTTTCTTTGAAATTGATTTAGCTCATCTTGCATTGCTAGTATCTGTCCTTCATCCTTAAGTGCTTCTTCAATTGTCTGGGTTCTACTTGAGAAAGGAATGCAAGATGGTTTTCATTTCGATAGGATGATCTGGTTCTTATACCTTGACTTAGTTCACCAATTATGAACTCCATTGGCTATGATGAGGAATGCCTCCATTCTCTAGGAGGATTGAAGTTGATTCTTCTAGGAGTTTCAGTTGGTAGTTGTTCCCCTTGTCATCTACAAACTAGCTACTCAACTTCTTGTATTTCTACCCTTGGGCCCATTTGTGAATGATTTGCCACTTTGACATTGTTGATATCCTTTTGCTTTTCATCATTATTAACTATAAAAAATTTTCTTTAAGGAATGTTAGTTTTATTAAATGCAACATGCGTAGATTCTTCTACCTAGGGGTGTAGAAAATGAACAAAACCAACCGAACCATTCTAAAACCAACAAGAACCAATTTGGGGCTGCTTAAATTGTTTTTTTTTCCTATAAGAACTGAGCGGTTCAATTTGATTTTCAATTAAAATTTTTTTTCCACCAAACTAGACTAAACCTATAGTTCTATTAATTAATATTATATTTTATTATAAAATATTATTATTCAACCTCTTCTAATCGCTCTCTCAAAATTTCAAACTTTGCAACATTCACTTGGCTTTATGTTTGGGAAAGCTAAGCTATACATCAGCTGTTCCTTGAGCCATGAAACTTTTGTTCTCCTGGAAGCTTTTTCTCCACCTAGTCACATCCATCAATAACATTGACTCAAATTTTCATTTTTTTTCTATGAGAGAAGAAGAAATTGAATACACTAATTTTCTTTCTGCCAACCTATTTCTTTCATTGTGGTAATGCATTTATTACCGTAGGTCATCTTCAATTAAATCAACTACTAGCATTCAGACACTCTTTTTTGTGTTTCCGTCTTACCTTGCCTGTAAAATCATCATGTTTTTGTACCATGAATGGTCTCATTAAGGGATTGACTGGAGTTGTTCTAGATCGCATTGATAATGACGAAGAACCTGAATCACATTCCTGCTAATTGTATAATAATTTATTAATGTCTGATAGGACAGGCAGTGAATATTTGCCATTGTGGCTAATTTTTTTAAAAAATTAGATGCAAAAGTAGAGGAGAGGAATGGCATTTTTCATAATCCTCGCAAATGGGCTCAATAGAGTGTGCAGTGTGCCAAACTCAACGGACGCTAAATGAAACAGTCATTTTGAGGTTGGGTTTGCGAAGCATGAACGGATGCCACCTAAAGCTTAGCACAAAGCATATACTTTCTTCCTACGTTCTGATTCTCTACTATCTAAATCCATTCTTTTAAATTTTTTGCCTCAATGGTTTACTTTTTATTTGGTAATATGAGATGAGACAACGAATATCACAGTCGAGAGCAATTTTAAGAGACTCACCTAAGACCACAAAAAAAATTGATGACTCGAACCAATTTTCTGCAGGTTCAGTTTAGTATGGTTCCATAGATCTCAACCAAACTGAACAGGTCAATTTTTAAAAAAAATTCGTAATCAACTTGATTTGGTTAAGCCTCCAAAATCAATCGACCTAAACCAATGAAGACCCCTACTTCTACCACTTAAGTATGCTTATTATAAATTCTATGTGCTTTTCCAAAAAAGATACCTCCATCACTTCTAGCATCAAACTTACCAAGATTATCCTTACTATCATTGTGAATGAGAAATTAGCATTCAAAGGGTTGAAAGTAGCTTACATTGGTCCTTCTACCCTTATATGGCTCATATGGAGTTTTCTTGAGAATTGGTCTTATAAGACATTGATTCAAAATTTAACTGAAAATAATTTGAAAGATCACTTTCACAGAGCATTATTCTTTTCATTTCTTGAAGTGTCATATCCTTTCCCTTAACAACTCCATTTAGTTGTGTTGTTATTGGAGAAGATAAATTTTGTAAAATTCCATTTCATTGCTGAAAATATCAAATGCTTTTTTTGTCTTTTCCAAATTCACTTCCATGAACACTCCTTATGCTTGAAATATAGCATCATGTTTCTTTTTATAGCTTTTTACAAGAGCTTTCAAATAATTGAAAGGTTTTATCCTTGTGAGATAGGAAAAGCACCCAAGTGAACCTAAAATAGTCAAAAAAAATAATAAGACCATATCTCTTACCTCTAAAGCTAAGAGTTTTTGTTAGACTAAAAGATTCATGTGTAAGAAATGCAATGGCCTTGTTTTTGTAACAACATTCTTTAGTTTAAAAGAAGTTCTAGTTTGCTTGCCAAACTGGCATGCATCACATATTTGATTTTTCTCAAAATTCAATTTGGACAACCTAACCACAAGGTGTTTAGACATCTTGTATATGAGATGCATGCCAGCATGTCCAAACTTTTTGTTACAAAGCCATAGATCATTATATATAGATTAAAGGGATTTAGATTTTAGAGTTCAAATCTCTCAAATAAAAAATGTAAACATTTTCAACCTTATTTCCAACAAAAGATCGTTATATTGTTCATGATAGATATGACATAATGCAAATATTCAAACACTACTAGGTGACCTTTGTCACGAAGTTAGTTAATGCTCAAAAGATTGTGCTCAAGGACTTCAACTAGGAAAACATTATCAATGCAGCAAGAGGAATTTAAACATATTTCTTCAATACCTATAATTTTTCCTTTACCATTGTCTCTAAAGGTAACATGTCCTCCATCTTTAAGAGAGAGAAATTTTGTCAAATCATTAGTCACATGCCCTAAGCACCCCCTTTCCAAGAACCATTGGTTCTTGGTGGCTCTTGATTTTAAGTTATAAACTTGCAAGAGATTCAAAAAGATTTAGGTATCCAAACCGTTTTTAGTCCTTTACAGTTAGTTCCTCACACTTTTGGAACAAGATTGTCCTCAGATACCTAAACAAAATTTTTAACAAGCATTCTATTTTCTTTTTAAATAGTATTTATATGCGGTATGTCCAATTTTACAACAGTAAAAACATATCTTAAAAAGTGCTAGCTAGACTTGAAGACTTTGTAAAGAAGTTAATTTTTGTATAATTTTACATCTTTTGTCTTTACAAAACTAAGGGCAGTTTTGTAAAACATGAACTTCTTGCCCACAACGAATATTTAAAGTTTCTTCCCCTTCAAGTTCATGAGAACTTGTAGATTTGAGTTTCTCAAGTTCTCACTCATCAAGTAAAACCTCATATCCATTTTTCTTATTTTCAAAATATTTTTCTAAAGTAACTTTTATTTTCTTGAAGGAATTATACTTAAGCATCATTGTTTTAAAATCTTCTACAAGATCATCTAAGGTGTCTTGTAATTCCTCATAAGAAAGCTCATTTTCTACATTTAAATTAAAATTTACATCACATTATCTTCTCTTTCCATGAAGCATAGATTTGCAACTCGTTCCTCATCCTTTTCTTCATATTGGCTATTTATCGTCATCACTTCATGTTTCTATCATTGCTTTCTTTTTCTCAGGCTTTTTTATCACATTTTTCTTTAGCAAAGCATACTTGGACCTAATTTGACCCATTTTCTTGTATTCATAAAAAAGAATATAATTTTTTTCTCGGTCTTCTTATTTTTCTTCTTGGTTTTTTTGTCTCCTACTAGAATTTAACTTCTTATTTGCATAGTTAGAGATCATGTTGGTGAAGAGAGCCATATCTTCTTTTTCAACTATGCTTTCCTTCCCATCTTTTTCTCCATCATCCTAGGCACCACTATATGAGAACTTAAGGTGGCATTTGGTATACGGATTTTTTTTAGTTTTCTGGAAATATTAATATGGGAAATTAGAATTCCTATGTTTGGTACAAATCTTGAAAATTTCATTCATGAGAAACTAGAATTCCCATGAATGGTTTTTTAATAAGTTTTCAACAAAAATATTCCTACAAGGAGGGGTGGGAATTTTAGTTTCCCATGGGCATGGAAATCTTCTTATGATGTTAAAAGACAATTATACCCTTCATTAATGGCATAATTTTTATAATAACAAAAAAATCTTACTCTCTCTCTTCACTCTCTTATTTTCTCTTTCATTCCTTCTCTTCACTCTTACTTTTTCTTTCATAAGAATAAGTGGTATTTTTCAAAAATGTACAAAGATTTTTAGGAAATTAAGTATAATCAAACAAAAGAATAAAAGATTTCTAGAAAACATTATTTAAAGATTCCTAGTAATCTTAAAGGTCAACCAAACACATTTTGTACATTCTCAGAAATTATAATTCTCATCAATTATGTTTCCCAGGAAAATAATTCCTGGAAACAAAAAAATTTACCATTTACCAAACGCCCCCTAAGAGGTATTTTCTTATCTTTCTTACCGTCATGTTTATGTCAATGAAAATAAGTTATTTCATATACAATTAACATGCCTCTTAATTCATCACAAATTAGGGAATTTAAATGACAACTTTCAATAATGTCTACATTTGCTTGCCATACCTTGGATAAGATTATAAGAATCTTTCTTACTAGTTTTCCATCGAAATATGACTTCCTAGGTGCTTTGAAGTGACCAATAATATTTGAGAATCTACTAAACATATCTTTTATGTTTTCTTGATCCGTCATCATAAATAGCTAATACTAATGTACGAACATATTTATTTTGCATCATAAATAGCTAATATTATTGTACTAACATATTTATTTTGGTTTTCTTGACTTTGCTAGTTCCCTTGTGTGTAACTTCAAGCTTGTCCCACATTTCTTTGGCTGTGTCATCCAAAAATCTTATCATATTCCGATCCACTCACTACACAATATAAAATGTTAATAGCTCGAGTATTAGTTTGAATCATTTGCATCTCTACCTCATTCTATTCTTCTTCATGCTTGACCACTTCTCAATTGTCCACTATTTTCATTTGGATCTTTAACCTTTTAACTATCACTTCTCATTCTAGATAGTCAATGGATTAAATGAATATCTTCGTCTTTGCCTTCCAATAATTGTAATGATTTACATTAAAGAAGGGAGCTTGTATGGTGGAATGTCCCTCCATGAAGTAGGATCTTTCAAGGTGTGCATAGTTTTCCATTTCAAATATCTTTTGGATCTACCTCTAGCTATTACTAATACCAAATGAAATACCTTCCAAAAGGGGGGAGTGAATGGATAACATACTTAAAAGTTCAATTTTTAACAAAAGTAAGAATTTAAGAAAACACGCATAAACCTACAGCTAAACCATAATTTATATTAGAATAATACAGTTATCAAACAAGGAACAACTACAAATATTTTCTCTAATAAATATATCAATCGAGAGCATTAAAATAGAAATAAAATAGAATCTACTTTTAGTAGTTAAAAAAATATGCAGCAAAGTTTTTCAAAAGAAAATAGATCAAATAACAGTCTAAGAGGATGCAAAATAGAATGGATAGCACTAGAACCAATCACAAGCAATTTTAGCACACAAACAAGTATATAAATGCATCAAGTAAGAAAGGTTAGGAATAAGAAGAAAGACACAATAAATTTATCTTGATTCAACCTTATTTGTGACCTATGTCTAGTCCCCTTTAACTCTCAAAAGATTTTTCCACTATCTCAATAGCTTGTACTCCAACACCCTCAAAAGCAATGGTTACAAAAAATGTTATTCTCACTTACAATCTTAAGGTTTTTCATGCTCACCTAAAATGTTTATAGTGGCTTTTAACTTGTTAATCACAGACAATTCTCACTTCACACTCTTCCTTGAGATGCTAGGTGTTTACAAGAGAATGAAGATAATAAAGGTGAAATGGTTTAGTACAAGGTAGACTCTCACTCAAGCACAAAATTTTCGAATTCCTAATAGAGAAAATAAGCTAGACACTAAGCACAAGTAAGCTAGAATAGATCAGAACATGAGCATGAGCTTACAGTGAAAGCTTTAAAGGGGATTCAAAGGTTATATCAAAGAGAGATTATATTTTCTTCAAGCCTTTGAAAGGTCCTTTTATAGTCCCTAGACTCCATTTGACCATTTAGAATTCTCCTTAAACTTTACACTAGTTGTTGTTAACCTTTTGCACTTGTTTGCAAAAAATTAATCGGCTGATGGTAGCTTTTTAGTTTATTGGTTCTTGGAAACAAATTTTTTTAACAATGTCGACTCCAATTCATTTTTTATCATAAATTCAAATATTCTAGTGAGAAGAGACCATTTATGAACCATCTAGACACATTTATTTGAGTTAGGTCTTGATTCTTCATAACTATTGTTGAATTAGGCCTTGTTAGTTTCTTTGAATACACTACAAGAAAACTAGAGTTCTGGGATAGTTATATTGCAGCAGTTAAAGAAAACTACTTCAATTTATAAGTTTTGCAGCAGTTCAATTGGCCACTATTAAGAGTAGAAAGTTTACAGATATTTTGTAATAACAGCTCTAATTCTCTAGAGTGATTTTGAAGTAATTTCTTTCAAAAAATTTGATTCACACTCAATGCCGTCAAAGCCCCTCCTTTGCTGTCAAATTCGCTATTGTTACTCTTAGCTACTCAATGCAATCATAGCACCATCCTTCTAGCCACTCGCTGCCATTGAGACATACTTTAAAACAAAAAGGTGAATGCTTTCTCTTCTTAGCTCATTTATCTCTATTGAATCCCACTGATATTTGATTTTGTGATGATTGTATGGTTTCTATATTAATTTTTACTGGTAGGGCTTATTAATATGACTAGGAAAGGGATTGATTTAATTTGTGTGTATGATAAAAAAATTTGGACCCAGGGCATATCTTCTTATTCTTTAAACAAATTTAGAGTCTCTTTTTATGAATTTGTGTTGCAAGTAATTAACATGTCTTATTTAATATTTCTTTATTTAATGCCTCAAGTTTGTGTGATCTATTCCCCTGAAGTTTCGAGATAGAGGAAGGAGTCTAAACTCTAGTGGGTATGTTTCAGAAAAGAAGTTTCAATGGCAATTTATGCAAATTTGATAGTAAAAAAGATGTTTCATGGTGTTTTGTTGGAGAGAATTTCTTGGTATTGCATAAGACCAAGACAAAAATTTTTTTGGGAATTATACAAATTTCATAGTTGTTTGTTGAAAGAAACGTTATAATTTGGAAGGAACCTAGGTATTTTTCTTTATGTGGAGAAACAATAGCATGCCTTCTTTCTAATAGAGGAAATTATAAAGAAGCATGTGTTCTCATTCACAATTGTTTCCTCTTAATTATTAGTAAGCATTCCTTTTTCTTTCCTTCCTCCATTTTCTCCTTCAGCATTCTAGATTGTTCACTGAGCTGTTTCTTTCGTTGTTGCTTTTTCTCTACTGAAGTGCTTCACTTCTATTCATTTCTTCCATGTGAACCAGTGAATTCCTTTTATGAAAACTTTAGTGTATTTCTACATTTCGTTTTTGTTCATTTTTTTCTTGTAATTTTTTTTCATATCAAGGTTCTTCTTATGTTTGCAATAGCATTGGAAATTTTAGATTTTTACACTTTAGTGGGCCTGAAACTTTAGTAAAGGAAGTTATAGCAAGAATATTTTTGATACGAAGAGATGAGAAGAGAAAATCTGGGAGTGAATCATTTGCAGAAGAAGAGAGAAGAGAAAATCTGGGCATGAATCATTCGTGGAAGAAGAGAGAAGAGAAAAGGGAGAAAAAATCTACAAAAATAATTTTGATACAAAATATTAAAAAAGTAAAAGAAAAAAGAAAAAAAAATAAAAAGGTATAATTACGGTTTTGTTTGTTTAATGATAGTTTATGAACTGTCGTTAAGCTATGGCACTGCAATAGTTTCCCAAAACTATCACTAAACCAATGGCAACAGTGCATTCTATGACAGTTTTGAAAACCATCGTCAAACAGTTTAATAATGGTTAGGATCGTCACTAAAGCCATTCAAAAACTGTTACTAGATGTTTCTTTTCTTATAGTGTTGTAGAAAACATTTGATTGACAAAGCTCCTATTCATATGGTCATTGATACAAATCAGTGGCCAAACTGAGATTGTGATTGGATCCACATATGTTTGGTGAAAAGAATAATTTTCTCCTTTGAGAATAATCAAAAAAGGAAAGTATTCAATTGGAACATGAAAATGTGATTGAATTGGTCCTAGTTACTCTTCAAGCTAGAATGGAAGTAGAAGGAGATTCTCAAATGAGGAAAAAGATCCAACGACTTCAAAAAAAAAATTGAACAATGAGTCTTGTGAGGTGAAAATCTCATGTACAATTTTGTAGAGTGGCTGTAAGAGTGATTTATCTGTCAACTTTTCTACTATCACTCCCAAAAAACCAAACTCTACCTTTTGTAAATTTTCCAAAGTACAATTAACCTCTGGATTTTAAATCATTGCTTATATGCCTAGTATTGGAAATAATTTATAACAACATTTTATAGTCTTAGTAAGAAAGGGAAGGGTTAAGGATTTACGTAGTGTGAGATATCACATTGTTCGATAAACCCTAGACTTATATCATTTAATGATGTCATGTGAATCTTTAGAAACATGTGAAGTGTATGGCTAACCCAATAACAAAAGTTTCATAAGAGAGGGCAGAATCATTGTCAGAATCGCACATATTGATGCAATTCTAGCAAACCATCTTGCGATGGGTTCCTGGTTTCTTTTATGGCATTGTTTTGCATTGCATTGCTTCTATGACTTCTTCCTAATACCCATCGATTCTACGATTCCAACAAGCCATCTTGTGACAAGTTTCTAGTTTCTTCCATGGTGTCATTTTGCATTATGTGACTTCTTTCCGACATCTAACTTCTTTTAAATAAGTCCAAACACAACGTTTTAGTAATGAGTACTATTACAAAAGGCAACATTTCCTCTTTATAACTCTAAACCTATTCAAAATCAAATAGGCAATCTTTAAATAGCCTTTCCTTTTCGCTATTCTAAACCTATTCAAACTCAAAAGGCACTCTTTCCTCTTCACAATTCTATGATTTATGAACTAATTATGTCTTTTCAAGACTTATGGTTAATTATGTTTAATTATTGGGATAAATACATTATTTAAGTATTTTCTTTATGTTACCTACTTAATTATATTTTATATTATATATTTTAAGCTACTCTTCAATGTATTCATGAATATTAAGATTTGATATGGTTTATGATTTAAAAATAAATAATCTAATTCACGATTTAAATCCCAATTTGATAACTATGCTCCCACTAATTTCCACCCCTTCACTAATTTCAATTTAGGTTTTGGTGTACTGCATAATGTAGCTGCAGTTGAGCTTTTTCTAATTATGTTTTTATTACTTTGGCATTACGGACAAAGAATCCTTGCGTTTTTCATAAGCAAGTTTGATTCATATGATTATTGAAGGGTATGTAGTATGTACATGATCATAATGAGAAAGATGGAGCATGTATGCCCTAGGACCAGATTTGCTGTGGTCCATGACCCCAAAGATATATGCCCTCACAGTTGTGCCTCAGAGAGAAAGTAATAATGCTCCCCACTACCAACTTAGGTCATGTCATGCAACTCTAGTTTATGTTGTCCATTTTTCTAGCATATCGGTTTGAGGGAGAGATGGATGTTATGATATAAGACTGAGCTTGAAGAAGAATTGAGATTAGGAAAAGAATTCTCATAGCTTTATTCTTTTGCTATTTTATTTTATATTTTTGTATTTTATATTTGGATTACTCAGCTTGACATTGGCAATCTTATTACCAGTTGGATTTATGTATCTAGCTTTGTGACTACCAAATTAACTTTATAACCACCAACTTGTTCCTGATCTTCTGCAAATCGAAATCAAGTTTGCCTCTTTTTCTTGATATTTGCTAATCCTTGAGTAGCTGAACAGTTACACATACACTCAAGATGTTGGGAAAACGGAAGATCAAGAAAATAGGACTGAATGAGCAACCCACTGTGCTTATGTTGTCATTGTATTGTCTCATGCAGAATTATTCCCAAGACGCTCATGCCTCGAGAGGTATGTCTGTTCCAGCTAGGAGAAAAGCTTATAGTCTTTTTCTTCTGATAATAAAGTATTGCAGTTTGTGTTTTTCATTTGTTTCTTTACATTAAGGAGGATTTTATTTACAATGATCCGAGAGTTTTCATGAATTTGAGCCATTATTTATCTCAATTGGATTCTTGATAGGTTTTGGCAGTGCGATTGGCTTTTGACCAAATTACTTGTGGCTGTGATATTGATTATAATGTTGGATTGGATAAAAGAGAGGAAAACAAAAGAAGGGAGTCAAAAAGCACCAAAACATGGATTTCTTGATTTCTTTGTCTAGCCAGTTTAACTTGTCTTAAGAGAGAAGGAATTGAATTAGAGTAAATTTATATTTTCCTAGTGCAAACTTATTCTTTGATCTTTGGTGCTCTGCTGTCAACATTCCCAAAGTGAATTTGAATGGAATCTCGTAACCATTGGGTGTAGTGGCATCCTAAGCATTGAGAGGAAATGAGGAATATACATATCGTGTCTCACTGCCTTTTGCAGTAGTAGACTTTGTAAAATTAGGCCCCTTCTGTGTTATGTTTTCTATGTTAGTTTACAGAGCATAGAACATTTTGGAGAATGCATTACAAGAACATATTTGAAAATGGAATTCATTGTATCACAGCAACTTGATGTTACTTTCCTATATTATTCTTTAATTCAAGTTTTCATTTGTTGCTGATGTGTTTTGGTGGATGTAGCTGATTGCTATGGTTGGACCACTATCATGGATAGGAGGACTCTTCAACCGCATTGTGCACTAGACATAAAGACAAGTTTCTTTTCAGGAGAAAAGACGTCAAAGGCTTCAAGAACAGAGGCTTGTGCCTTTCTATGAGATTCGCCCTCATCATCTAGTACCTGTGCTTATACACTGATATCATAGGCTGACAGATCCTCTTCCTCACCCACACAACTCAAAAACTTTGAAATTTTGATTTGCTTCATTTAAACCAGATTTGATTATCAGTATTGTTAACTGTCAACAATAATCACTAAGAGCATTGTGGCAATGTGTGCCTTCCCTAATGTTGCTTTGAGAGGGTTGATATCTGACTAATCGAAAGATACGGGATGGCAAGGTCCTAATCCATCAACCGACTTCAGGTATGCATTTATGTGGCTATGAAAGCTCTCGTGATAATTTTTGCCACTCTGCGTTTCCTCTGTTGAAAAACTCTGCCGAGTATATTAATTATATTAAGTGCCATTGATAAGGTTTTTATTTTTAGTACCTATGTTGGTTTAAATTTTGTTTTTTTCTTGGTTTTGATTTCGATCTAGTTTCAAATATTCCACGTTTCGTGCTGAGGATGAAGGTTTTCATAGCATATTCAATTAATTAAGAAACTGCTCAAATTTTACTATTACAGGTACGTTTTCTTTTATCTTTATTTGTTACACGTTCTTTATATATATATATGTGTGTGTGTGTATTGTATTTTGATTGCTGCCTAGTTCTAGGATCCAATTTTATCAGTTGATTTTGTAATACCTGATTCTACTGTTGTTAAGATTATGTAATTTTAAGCATTATTTTTTCCTTTACATTTAATTTAAATTTTATTTATTAAAAAGATTTTTTATTTTTCTTTCAAGTGTAATTAGTAGGTTTGAATTTAAGATTTTATTAATAGGTTTGTTTAGATTTTAATTATGTAATTTTTTTTAATATTTACAATACTTTTTAAGAATATCATAATTACTGTTGACAATTTTTTTTTAACTGCTGCTATAAATTTTTTTTTAAAATTTTAAAATTTGCAGCAGCAATTCAAAACAGCTGTAATTTTACGGAATTGAGCGTTTTGTACTATTTTTGTGGCAGTTAAGAAACCACCACTAAATATATATCAGCGGTAAAAAAAAAAACAGAGACTTTCTATGTGGTCTTAAAACCGCTGTCAAAAACCGTCTGTAAAGACTCTTAGAACCGCTGCTACAAACCTATTTTCTTATAATAATAGCAACATAAACTTCATTTAATTTGCTTCCAGGCTGGATTTCCTTAGCAGAAATTCTTGATATTGTTGTTTCTATTTGAATCTTTTCAAGGATTGAGCTATTACTGGCTTTCCTTTTTTATGTTTTCCAACTTTCTTAATTTGGCGAGATTGTATCTCATCAATATCTCTTAACTATTTGATAGCTTGCCTTCTTAAATGGTGATATGATAATCAATCACAGATTTTACTCTGTATAATAGGTAACTTTATATTTAGAACACAAGGGGCTGTCAATCAGTCTTAATGTAGTACAGATATTTAAAAACTGTCAAATTAAATCTAAAATAATTTTGAATTTATCTCTGATTTTTATTTTGATTAGTTCCTCTCAAATATTATAATCATCAAAATTAATAAGGTTGAAATCTTGGGACTAACAATAACAAATAAATTTTGATTTAAATGCTAGATTTCATGTATTTACAAAATATTCCATCAATTCGGCTTGGGTTTAGCCATTATATAATATATACTGTTGAGATATTGATCACGCCATTAAGAAATAAATGTTTTAGATAATTTATTTATATTTTTTCAACATCAAAATTAATTTCCAACTCCATATAAACCTTGAAACTAACAATTAATACTCATCTCGTACAATCAGTAAGTTAGAAATACCCATAACAAACCTTTAGCCTAGGCAATATATATCTTAAATTTAAGAAAGAAATACTGAACCAATTCTATTACTGATCCAAATATTTTTATCAAGGTATGGCTAATATTAAATACAATTCAAGGTGAAGTACAGTACTTATAAAGAGACAAACATGCAATGAAGATGAGCCAGGGTAATTGAATAGCAAATTCTAATTCATAGTCATACGTCAAAATTACAGCAAAGCTGAAAGAAACTTGACTTCTTTTTTAGTTCTTCCACAACTAAGCATATGAATTATTGATCCACAGAGTTGAACCTTTTTCATATTTATGTGATCAAAGAATTCTGGTTTCAATATACTGTTAATTTTTTTGGGTATGCTACTGTTGCAAATTGTGATTGTTGCTTATAAATGTCACGTCCAAGGCCAAAATCTACCGAGGGTATAGCTCAGTAATTGAGGCCTCATTTTCTGAGGCTTGGACAGAGTTGTTTTCTCGTTCACTTGATGCTTGAACAAAGTTACCTTCCCTTTCACTGGATCTTGTTGCCCTTGAACTAAAATCCCTCGAATGCGTGTCTGATATACTTCTGCTATCCATTAAAAATGGAGGTTGTGAGGGCAATGGGAGAGAGAAAGAATTGCTGCTAAGCATAAGTACAACTGAAGCCATGGTTGGCCTGTTAGCCACATTTTCTTGAATGCAGAGTAACCCAATGTGTATGCATCTCATCATTTCATTTCTTGAACCATTGTGTAATACTGGATCTACTATATTTGAGGCTGTCCCTTCCCTCCAGTTTTTCCAAACCTGCGAGAAGTTCCTCATCAATGGTAGAATTAAAATACAGAGTTACTTCTGCATTTTCATATTGGCCAGCTATAGTATACATAATCCTCTAATCCAATACTTGTATAAGATCAAAAGGAAGATAAAAAGGAAACTAAAATGAAGGAACTTACAAAGGTTAGTAGATCCTGTACATTTTGCCCATGTAAGATGCCACTGTTCTTATGACCACTTACAATCTCTAAAACTAGCACACCAAAACTGAAAACATCGGATTTCACTGAAAATTGTCCATGCATTGCATACTCTGGTGCCATGTATCCACTTCATGCCAATATGAAGAAAACTTAATTAGGCATAGATGTTACTAAGAAGTCATTTGGTACACTATCATCTACATCTCAACATTTGGGTGCCAAGCATCCAAGATGATTGTATTTGTTAAGTATCATATATATATGCCCTATTTAGTACTTTAGTAACCAAGATGTCACATCACTCAAGTTTTAACTGTAAGTTAAATCAAATATCAATTATACAATTTCAATGACAACTCATGATACCTTATAAGTATATATCTCATATCATAGTATCTTATATAACAAGAAATATAAAATAACAATGCATTGAATGACTCAATGGTTTCATAATAAGTTTCCAAGGCCAATGATACTTACTAGGTTCCAACAATTCTACTAGTATTGCTTTGAGTTTGATCCATAACAAATAGTTTGGCCATGCCAAAATCTGATATTTTAGGATTCAATTCTTCATCTAAAAGAATGTTGCTTGCTTTGAGATCACGATGAATGATACGTAATCGAGAATCCTCGTGAAGATACAGAAGGCCACGAGCGGTGCCTCCTATGATTTTGTAGCGCATTTCCCAATTCAATTGTGCACGCTGGTTTGGATCTGCAATATTCCCATGCTCATTTAATTTTGATCTTTTGAAACTATGTTTAGAATATGCATTACTTTATCATTCAATAGAAATTAAGCTAAAGTACTAACTTACCAAATATTAAGTAATCAAGACTTTTATTGGGAAGAAACTCATAGACAAGTAGCCTTTCTCTTCTTTCTAAACAGAAACCAAGTAGTCTGACTAAATTGCGATGCTGCAGCTTGGCCACCAACACCACCTCATTCTTAAATTCTGAATCACCTTGCCCAGAATCCTTAGATAACCTTTTAACAGCAATTTCTTGTCCATTGTTGAGTTTACCCTTCAAATACACGAGAGTTTGGCACATGTAGTTAATTCCTAAACAGAGTTATCTGACTATACCTTGTTTAGACAAAATGGTGATATTCATTTCAAGGTAGCAGTGTTATCTTACCTTGTAAACTGGTCCAAACCCACCTTGTCCAAGCTTATTTGCATCGGAGAAGTTATCTGTAGCAAGTCTGACTGTTTCAAAGTCGAATTGGAATGACTCAATTGGTTCAATTTCATTGTCAGTTTTTGCTTCAACTGAGAAAGAATTCAACAAGTGAGTTCTTCAAATGGATGAAAGTCGAAAGAGTGAGTCTGAAGAAATTTGATGCACTAGGAATAAAATTGAGTTTTGGAAATGAGGAAAAAAAAATTTCTCAGTCCACAAGATATGAATTCATTAAGTCTAACTCGAAAAATATGAGTTCTGAATTGGCAAAAGGAGTGGTTCAAGATTACAAAAATGCTGAAGAAAGCATTATTTTGACTTACTTTTAATAGTTTTTTTTGATTTCCTCACTCCAAAATAGATGCAGATCAAGATGAGTAGTATGACAAAGGCAACAATTGGCACAACTATGACAATAACGGTCCTTGATTTTTTGCTATTTCCTGCAAAAGCAAAACATTCTCAGAGCTGAATAAGATATTCCTTGACTAGATACAGAGAAAATAACAACAAAATCAAAATTGTTGAAATTTTGGAAAAATGCACCTACAATAACAGCCTGCTGATAAATTTTTATCTAAACGCTTGTTCTTTCCTCAATCATACAAAAAAACAAAAGTTTAAGTGGTTAAATGGTTAAGTGAGGGCCATGATCTTTAACATGCCTTTCACATGAAAATATTTTGCCCGATAATTTGGTCATAAAAACATTGATACTATATCAAAAATAAATTTAATTCAAAAATTTAAGAATAATTTTATTATAATATATATCTGACATGCTATTTCACATAAAAGATGTGACAGCAAAAATCCATTTATCTTGTGATGGAAATTAATTTTTCATTATGATAATAGAAACTGCAAAAATTGAACTTCTCACCGCTTAGTCTTGATAGTTTGATACAATGGTAACCCTTCAACTTAAAAGCTCAAGCTATTAGGAAAAGGCTATGAATAGTAATTCTTACAAAGTTGACAAGTACCTTCTGGGGATTGGGGAGATGGAGCAAGAGGAGGAGATGCTTGTGGTGGTGAATCATCGGCTACAGGTTCATAGAAGCGGTAGTTCTCATATCTAATATTGCAGCTGGGTTTGATAACCCTACCACCTCTCTTTGTCCCACAACATTGTGGGATTTCTGAGAAAGCCTTCACCAAGCAGTCGGAGCAATCTTGCTCAGACAAATCAGGCATGCACTGAACAAGACCGAATATAGTTTGAAAGCTTGGACCCGTTTCATTTGCTGCAGCAAACTTACGAAGGGAGTCACCAGCTGCAGCTTTGCTTCTTAGTCTTTCCAGTAACTCATCAACCACTTGATTGAACTTATCCAAGTCTGTTGCATTATTTGGATTCCACAAATAGAGCGAAAAATCATCTTCCATTACCCCTAAAATTGAACGGTTTGAGTATCGTAGCATGCATTCATCATAGCCCCCCATTGCCTCCTTCTGATTTGGGCACAACTTAGGGAGAAGTATTGAAGAATTGTTGAGGCAACTACGGCAAGCATCTGGCTTAACATCTCCTCGACAGAGTCCAATAGCGCTAACTCTGTCAGGGTTTTGGCCATGAGAGATATTGTAGAAGCCGTAGTCAATTTGTGTGTTGGAAGTGAGATTTGAAAGAAGGATATTGAGGTTGGTGTGGTATGCACTAGTAGCTGTGTAGTTGCCTTTGTCATTGAAACAGTAGCTATATCGGAAGACAGGCTGGGCGGTGAGAATGGTAAGATAAGAAAGGAATGAAAGCAGTGCCAAAGAAATGATAGCCATTGCCATGATCTAAGAAGTTTGAAATTAAGGATCAACTTCTTATAGTACTCCAAGTCATGGAAAAAAACATAAACATGCAGTTTCTAGGAATACAGGTCTTGGATGCAGATGGCCATTGGTCACACAGTATCTAAGAATTACGTACACGACTCGTCTAGACTCTTATTACTTTTCCTTAATTTTAGCATGTGCATTTGTTCATATATATATATAGACAAAGCGAGGCATTTCCTAGTCATTTCAGTATTAATGAAGTCTTTCAAATAAAGGGGCTTGATTGAGGCAGAAGTGGTTGAAGACAACGTGAAACTTCAAAGATGATTTACTAGTCAACGTAAAACGCCTCTATGGGACCAGATTTACAGTAGTGCGCTGCTGTCTTAACGAACGCGTTGAAGTTTTAATTTATGACCTTTTCTTCGACAACTTTTTCGGTCTTGAACCCAAAATTTATTCCGCCGCATGCTAGGAGAACTATCCCTTCGCAACCTGTTCTTAAAGTAACGTTATTCCAAAGTTAAATTTTCGACTAAATTATATTGAAATCAAGTCACGGCTTATATTCGTTAAGCTATACCGTTGCATCCTTTACTATGAAAGTATGAATCAAGTCTTCCCTTTGTACAAGCATGCGGGAGCCGAATATTTCTAGACCAAGCTTTTAGTGTCACAATGTTTATTTTTATTTATAATTTTTGTTATAGAATGTAGATCAGAAGAGTGATGGTTCAGTAAGTTATAAAAACGATTCAATTTAAAGTATTAATCGGCATTGGGTCTGTAATGATAACGCATAATTATGTATATCCACAATTATATAATTTCTTATCCTAAATTTGATGGCTTCTATAGCCTTTAAAAGAAAAGTATCTAAGAATATATTACATTATATTATTATACTTTTTTATTATAAGAGAAATTGCAATCATTCATCTTGATCTATACTTTTAATATCAGTTTCTCTTGATCCTAAGTTTTAAAAATATTGTAATATTTCTTTCACTTTATATATTTCATTGCATCGAGAATTCTTTTATCTAAATTATATATTAAATTTGACATTCTTACAATGACGTGCACTAAAAATAAATTTTGAACAATTCAGTCAATTTAAAAAATCCACTATATCTCTCTCCTTATTTGCTTTCTTGCAATGAGATATATAATTTGTGAAAGAAAATGTAATATTTTTCAAATTATGGGAGAAAGTGTAATTGAAAGCATAGATCATATTAAAAAAAATGCTACTTCCATTTTTTTCATAGAAACTATAAAATATGTCATTTTACACACAAATCTATTTTCAATACGTCTCATGTGACTACGTGACCAATTTTATGTGACTCCAATAATCTCAGGTAACTTAAGCTCTCACCTTTTATCTTCCATCTATCTATTTTCAAGGGAATTATACCCAGTCACTTTCATATCTCACTCATAAGTTCATGTCATACATACAGTTATCCATATCACTCCATTAAGCCCGGCTCAAAGATAAAGTTGCTAAAACTAAAATTTTAGACCTCAAAAAACTTTTTTATACTATCTATTAGACTTTAGGCCTTAAAAAAAAATTTATTATGTATTTTAATAATTTTATTTTAAAAAGACTTCACTTTTAATTTTTATTTTAAATTTTTATAAATTTTAAAAAATATTAAGCCAGTCCTGCCCTTCATACATAGTTTATTGTTATCTCTCTTTTATTTTATTTTTCCGCCTCTCTTCTAACTGGATTCCCTCTCCTTCCCCCCTCTCAAAGAACTATATGTGGCTCATCAAGAATCCTTGATTCCAAGAAACACTCTTATAGACTTACATCACTTTTATATTCGGCCTGCATTGTTTATAAATTCTTTAGAGACTGATGACTAAATTAATGCAACTCCAAGTCACCTTCAGCACTAATCAAAATCGTCCTCAAAATAAGGGGAAAAAATGGGGTTGATTTGAGACTGAAGTGGGTCCAGTCAATAGAGAAAATCTAAAATAAATGTCTTTCCATATTCAATTTACCTTTATTGCTGTGGATCCAAATAACGCGTAAAGTTTCAATTTTGACATTTTCTTTGCCAACCTCTTCTGTCTAAAGTAGGCTATTAAGAATCCTCACCCTTCGCCGAATATATCTTAAATTTGAAAAGAGAAGAATTGTTAATGTGTGAGGGATGGGAGAGGAATTTAGGGCGTAGGCTTGGATAGTACTAGAGGGGTTAGGGATTCAGATCTCGAAATTGGGGGAAGTTTAGAAAATTTAAAATAAATAAAAAAAGGAAAAAGTATTTGCAGATTTTTTGGAATTGATCAAGTGCTTCTTATTGGTTCTTTTAATATATGGCAAGTTCTATAAGGCGACTCATTCAACTTTATTAAAATTTTAATGCTAATTTAGTAAAATGACGGTTTATTTTTAGTTTTTTTCAAAGGGCTTTTTTAAGATTTACAATATAGAGCCCTAAGATTGAATTGAGATGGACTGTGCTTATTCTTTAATGCCAAAATATAATTTAGTAAAAAGAAAAATTGATGTTGGAATAGGGTTATGCAAGAACGGAACACGCCAAATTAAGAATTTAACAATTTTTTTAAAAAAGTATATAAGTTATTAGCATTTTATAGTTTTATTTAAATTTAAAATAAATATATTTATGATATATTCATTATTAAATTGTACAATATATATTCTAAACTAATATAAGTTTAGGAACTATCTAAATATCATGGTTAGAAGGCTAACGCTTAAAACTAAATTCACAGAGCAATATACACTTTTAAAGAGTTGGGCTATACTCACATTTTGATGACCCATTTGTTATTAAGACTTGTTCAATCCAGCCCAACCCTAAAATGTCAAAGCCTTTTATAGTTAAACCAAGTTGGCATTTATTTCTTTATTTTTAAGAGTATAAAATTAATCCTACTTTTATTCACAAATGTTTTTTCACAAGATTAAACTTTTAAAATTACAAAAAAAAAGATTAATAACTGAGTTTAAATTTATTTAATACTTAAACCACGAATTTATAAATGCAAGTATTTATTAATAATTATATTTCTTATGTGCCATAAATGTTAAAAATTTGACCGAATTAAATTGCAAAGTATACTAACAGATTAAATTTTACAATATAGCATTATCAACATATAAATCATAGCAAAGTGAACACTATTTTCTAAAACTTGAACGGAGCTCAGTCATCTGCATCAGACTACTCTCTCGCCCCTGTTTTATACTCTGCTTCCTACCATTTAAGAAATGTGCAGGTGGCTCAGGAACTGGAACACTAACTGAATTGCTAGTAAGCATCAATATTTTTTTTTTTTGGACGTAGGTAAGCATCAATATTGATCAAGCCATAGTTGGTTTACAATCAGTTGCTTTCTCTTGTAGACATAATAACCCAAAATGGATGCTCTTGTGAAGCATATAAGATTAATTAGTGGGCATCCTTTGCCTCTAGTGAGTGTTTGGCTCTCTAGAGGGAAAGAGAGGAAAGAAATTTTAATAGAGGAGAGAAGAAGAGAGAAATTTTTTTTTTTTTTTTATTTAGTTTAGTTTAAAGAGAGAGAAGGAATTTTAATGGAGAGAAGGAGAAGAGAGAAAAAATAAATTTTTTTATTTAGTTTAGTTTAAAGAGAGAGGAGGGAGAAAAATAAAATAAAATAATTATTTTAACTATTTAATTTTATTTTCATTAAAAACAAGATTATTTTTTAAAAAAAATTTCATTAAAAATTTTATTTCTAATCAATATTTAATATGTCTTTTTTACTTTTTCATTAAAAAAATTTTGAAATCATTTTTTAAGTTTTGGCCTTTTGTCCAAAAGAAAAATTAAAAGTAATTTATGTATTAAAAAAATTATTTGAGAACATTTTCGTTTTTTCACTTGTTCACACTTTTTTTTTAATCCAAATCTTTCTATTTTTGGAGAGAAAGAAAAATATGGTAGGGAAAAAAAATTTGTCCCTCCATTTTTGTTCTCCTCCTTTATAAATTATTAAACCAATGAAGATAATTTTAAAAAAAATCTCTCTCTTTTTCTCCGCCCAAACCAAACATGCCCACAAGAATGTAACATCATGAAGATATAATTTTTTTTTTAGGAAATAGCAATATTTTCTCCAAATAATTTGCACTTTGTTATAATATACTCTGAGTTGAAAGAGTTTTTACTTTATACAATAAAAAATGCAATATATATTAATTATTATATGCAATTCATACGGTAACCGTTAAGATTTTTACGGGAAAGTGATGAAAGATATTGATTTAAAAGATAAAAATTTGATTTTTTATTTTCAAAGTTTATATTGAATATCTTTACAAACGATTCAAAGTTAAATAATGTATTTATATATTTTTCAATTTATAAATAGCATAATATATAAACAAAACTACCTTGACTAACTAAGTTAATTACTTTTTTTTGGACAAGTAATTAAGTTAATTACTACTGGATTATTTGGTGTACATACGCGAAAAGCGCAAAACAATGTGCTCTTTTGTTTTTATCGTTTTTTTTTAGACCAGTAATTAAATTTTAATCGTTACTACTAGAATGTGTTTTTCTTTCTCTTTTGGGATAGGCGACTCGCATGATTAAGACTAGAGTTGTTTGCGGGTACGTGGGATCGTACCTTTATTTTATTTTATTTTAAATAAATTAAATATTATAATATTTATTAAATAGATATTAAATTTGAATTTATATAAATTTTAGTAAGATAAAATAAAATAAATATTACAGATAAATTTACACTTCTAAAAAAAATTTAAATTACAAAACAACACATTTTTTAATTTTTATTATCAATATTATAGAAAAAACAATAAATTTCACTCAAATATAATTAATTTTAGAATCAAAATAAAAAAATTAAAATTTTTTAAAGAAAGCAATATAATTTTTAATCTTTTTTGAAAATAAAGACTCATAATATTAAAAAAAAAATTAATTTTAAAATATTGTAGATCTTGAATAAAATATGTAAATTTTTAAAAATTGGTAAACACTGGATACGAAAACAAATATTTTTAAAAAAATAAAATTTTTTTAATAAAAAAAAACTTTTTAAATGAAAGGAAAAAAATTTCCTACCGCTGAAAGAAGACAAAATGTTAAGAAGAGGAGGCTGCCATTGGCAGCAACCTCTCCAAACACCTCTGCAGCGCACTAGAATTTCTTAAGCACTCTCCTCTTTTTCAGTTACGACACGTCTCGTACCTTTATTTGTATTAAGAAAATTTTAAAATTTTATAAGCGGATTTGAGTTTAACTTGGGCTGCAATTAATTGATTTATCTACTTTTAAATTTTATAATAAATTTTTAATTCAATATATATATATATATATATGACTTCTTTTCATTTTTTATATATTTTGTTTCATCTTATTTTTGAAATTTTAATATATAAATTTATCTTTTAACAAATTAAATATGAAAAAAATGTAATTATTTAGACAAAATTACAAAAGGGCCGTTACTTATGATAGTGTTGTAAAATTAATTATTTTTTTTAGCATTTTTAAAATAAAAAATATCATTTATTTGTAAAATTGGTCAAATTCATTTAAAATTTAATAAAATTATATTTATATGTAAATAATCATGAGACAAACTCAAGGTTGGCACATGGACTCACCACTACTAAACTTTCAATAAACGGATCTAAATGGAGGTAGATTTTAAACTTAGACTTACACCTAACAAATTAAATTTTATAGGATTTTAGTCCAAATTTTGCCTCATTTGACTCAAAAAAAAGTACAATTAAGACTAATGATATGTTTAGATGTAGTATTTTGATTCAGCCAAAAATAAAATAAAAAAGATGTAGTGCAAAATAAAAATTAACTAATTTATCCTTTTTTAAAATTTATAATATATATTTACTCCAAAAGAATTTATAAGATATATTATTTCTTTTTTATTTCTTTATTTCATCTCATTTTTCAATTTTCACTCTATAAATTTATTTTTTAACAGATCAAATATGATAAAAATGTAATTATTTAGTCAAAATTAAAAAAAGTCCTTACTTACCAAAGTGTTATAAAATTAAATATAAATAAAATATTTTTTTAGCATTTTTCAAATAGAAAATGTCATTATTTGTAAAATAAGTGAAATTCATTAAAAAAATTTATATATTAAATTTTAATAAAATTATATTTATATGTAAATATTCATAAGATAAACCCAAAATTGGCACATGAACTTCAACCATTCTTAACCTTTAATAAATGGATTTAAGTAAAGGTAAATTTAGACTTAAAACGTGTTTGGTTTGATAGAATAAGAAAAGAATGAGAAATAAAATGTTAAATTCTATCGTTTGATTAAGTGTAACGAAGGCAGAAAAGCATTCCATAGAATGCCTCATTCCATTATATAGTGAAATACTGATTCCATCCAAAAACAACTGGAATCTAGTATTCCCTCCGCAATTGAAAAAAAAAAGCACACTTTGAATCTATTCAACTTTAGCAGAGCTCTCCTCAGCGCCACGAAGCCTCAGCAGACGCAATAAGCTGGCAGCCACCCCTCCCCCCTCTCCCTTCTTCCCTTTCCCCCCTGTAGTCTAGCCACAGGTTCTCTTCCTTTCCAGCCGCAGCAGCCATCTTCCCCCCCAATAGCAGAGTTTTCCCCCCTCCCTCTGCACAGCTGCCACCCCTATCCCCCAACCACATACCCCCCTCTAATTCCTCCCTCTCCCTCCCCACCCCCGCGTGCTGCTCTGTTAGCTAGCTCTAGCTCCTCTTTTTTTTATGCTCTTTATTTTTCTTCTTTCTTCCTTTTTGGGAAGCTTGTTTCTCTATTTTGGAAAGCCTTTTACTTTCTATTAGGAAAGATTTTTCCTCTTTTAAGAGAGGTTATGGAGCTTCAAAGTTTGCATTTTGTTATCTAGGTTTGCATCTTTGATGTCAAAACAATAATGAATGCATTTAGAGGAAGAAATTGAAGAGATCTAACTCTCATAGAGGGTTGGGAGGTGTGTTGCCTCCTCTTGAAGCATCTCTTTTTTTTTTTTTAGATGTTGTACTGCTGTATATCTAAGATTTTGAAATATAATTTTGGTAATATAGTGTTTGTGAGGTGTGTTGTCTTTACATTTTCTGATTTGTAAGACCTGTTGTATTTTATATTTTCAAAAGCTGCAGGATTAAGTTGTTAAACTTAATTTACCTGTCTTTGTCTTCTATTTTTTAACTTTATGCCTTATGTAATCAATAGTAGTATTCAACTGGTAAAAAAAAAAAAGACACCTTCAGCCCTCATTCTTTGTTCTCAACACCCAACCCATGACAGCACCCATCTTCATCGTTTATCTCTACAGGAGACTGGGTGTCACGGCCCCAAATGATAGAACACATGACCGGCACGGTACAAGGGTTTCCCCCTAACCGTAAGCCTAACACATAACATGCACAAATATCCAGCACACAATCCAGAGTACATAATAAATATAACTGGCCACATACGCCACATCCAATATAAGAAAATACTGTATATATATGTGTATATATATATATATATATATATATATATATATATATATATATATATATATATATATATCTCATGAATCCAATATCCTTGATTCAACTTGACCCATGGCCTCATAGTACAAACATTATTGTAAAACTTAAAACCATTTTTTCAAACAACACAAGAAGCGAGGATCCTGCCTGTAAGTTCATGGAGACACACTAGACATAAACTTAAACTATACAACCAATACAACGGAGTCTTGCTCAAACTGGGGCTCACCAATGCTATATTTAGCCTCCTATGGAGCTGTAGCTGGATCAGTGTTTCTTTGACTATCTGTGGGGAGAAAACAGAAGAGGGGTGAGATTACCACATCTCAGTGAATGGGTAAATCATACTATAACAGAAACAGGGCAAACCAAGCACGAGTGTTTCACAATTAATTAAATAATTGAAATCAAAGTATAGAAAACATTAAACATTTAACCGTAATTTATTGAAAGAATACTAAACAGTTCAAATGATAAATCATGATTAAATCAATAACTGTAAACAAATCAATTATGCATGGTAAGTAATAAATGAAGATACTTATGCAAGAACAATGATGAATGAGGTAATTTAGAAATATTTAATCTTTAAGAAAAATGCACTAGTTTATTGGAGTTCTTCCTGACAGATCTATCATTTTCCCCAAGCACACAGCAAGGGTAAGGTAATCACTGTAGACGTAGACATAAGTCCACCCTATATTCCCCAAGCACATAGCAATGGGTATGGCAATCACTGTAGGCGTAGACATAAGTCCACCCTAAATTTTGTGTCTTAGGCAGTCATATGCCCGTCACAATATCCTAGGCCGAAGCCTTAACATGATCATGGTGCACCAGGGCTAGCACTACCTGCGGCTAGCTAACAGTGATCTAAAAGGGTCCCTCCAATAGAAAACATTTGAAATATGTTATTCAAAGAGTTTAAAGTAAAACATTTCAATAACTTTACAATAAAGTTATAATTCTCCATCTAGCTCTTTTCATGCATAAAACTCTATTCTAAAATATATCTCATCCATGAATTCCCATGGAGACCTTTAAAATCATAAACTTTCCCTTTTTAAACATAGATCGTCCGTAGACGTTACATAGATGCTTATCATGCATCAAATCACTTCATGGCTAACTTAGTTCATTTCTATGACTAAGTTCGCATTTCTATAAATCTAGCTCAAATGGAGAATTAATAGTCTAGATGCTTGCCCTGCATACCTAGGGTTCAACTAGGATTGAAATTTACAATTTCTAACATGGTTGGAACATATTGGTTTTCAAAGCGGTAAAACAATTTAACATACATTCCAACTAGTTAAAATCATACGAGAGAGTTATAAATCAAATTCCTAAAACATGCGTTATAGTATGAAAAACCCACTCACCTTACTAGGAGTCCAACAACGAGAATTTCACCTCGTGGTAGCTTAACAACCTAGAAAATATAGACATAATATGAAAATTAGATAAATTCTAAACGTCACTATTCATGCCGAAAAACACTATTCACTCGCCGGAAAATACTATTCACTCGTCGAAAAATACTATTCATGCTGAAACCTAAAAACCCTATATTTGAGCATAGAAACTAATTCTAAAACTATCTACGGGAAGAATTTCGGTAAAAACGAAGCCTAAAATGCAATTAGACGGAGTTTTACCTTTGGAGGTACTATTCACGCGATTTTCCAGCGACTTTTCGGCGAAATTGATCGGTGGGTTTTGAAGTACTCGTTGCCACGAGTCCAACGGTCCAGACAGTTCGTCAATCGGAGGTCCGTAGCTCCAGATATGAGGGTTTGAAAATCAAAGAGAAAAATGGAAAAGGGGAGGGGGCTGCGTTTTTTCCTTCTCTGGTTCTCTGGTATCCGAATGCACATATATGTGCTGATGCTACAGTAAAAAAATATTTTTTTTTATTAAATAATAATTATTAAATAATTAATAATAAGATTTTCTTTTATAAAATTCATATAAATTCCGTTTTTCATCATAAAATATTCCAAAAATTTCTAAAAATTTCCATTCTCATAAATTTTTAGTTAAATTCTTAAATCATGATTTTTTTTGATAAAAATCATAATAAAACAAATTTCTAAACAAATATCTTTATTCATATAAAAAAATGTATTTCTAAAAGTACCATAAAAATTCAATAGAGGTCGGTATAATTATTTTAAACAACACAATACTTCTTTTATTTAAAAATCCATTTACTTTTAACAAATCATAATCATTTCTACATAAATAAAAATATATTTGCTTATAGCGCGTCAAAATATAATTTTTCTTATTTCTTTAATATATGTAATAAATATAAATATTCTTTACGGTTTTTATCTCTATTGTCAAAATTCTCTCTTTTCTTTTAACTTTGTTTTTCGTTAAATTTTACGGTTATTACATTGGCGGGAGGAAAAACGAGAAGCAAGTAAGGGAGGAGATTTCAACGAGAACATATGGGCGAAGCAGAGTCTCTGGTTGAAGAAACCCATTTCACGAAGGAGAGCCATCTGTTCTGCTTCGCGTCCTTCTTCTTTTGCGTTCAAGCTAGCAAGGGAGGATACTTCAGCGAGAACATATGGGCGAAGAAGAATCTCTGGGCGAAGAAACCCATTTTGCGAAGGAAAGGCATCTGTTCTGCTTCACGTCCTTCCTCTTTTGCGTTCCGCTGCTTTTGCTTATGCGTTCCATTGCGCCATCCACCCCTTCTTCTGTTGCGCATCTAGTTTTCTACTTCGTCTCGCATATAGTTGCCCTATCGAAGCAAATCCCCTTTGCCATATCCACCCATTACCGGTGATTCCTTGGAGTTGCGAAGAAAGCTTGATTATCGATAAAATTTTAATTCCCTTTCTTCTTCGTTTACAAATTTCAGGTTCTTACTTGGATAGAGAAAACTTGATTTCACATTCTGTGTTTGGGCATACATTGTTGTTTGAAAACTTGATATAAAATCTATGGTGCTTGCTTCTGTACTACAGCTGCTTCTGGTGCGTCACTCTTTGCACGGGATTTTCTTTCCAACAAGATTTTCGAAACTCAATCTCTGTTCCTATTTTCGTTTTAATTAAGGCTGTATATGTTTGCACAGTTCTATCTTTGATAATGAATATATCAATCCATCTAATTTTTCCTGCTATAACCCGAATTCTTAAACAGTAATAGATATGTTTTCCATTGAAGTTAAGAATGTAATTTGCATTGGAATGGACAGTGGAATCTTGCTCTGGATTTTTAACAGTTGATTGAACTCGCACTTGGTTTCTTGCACCATATAAAAAGCTCTGTGCCTTTGGTTTAAGAATTAAAATGCTTTTTTAGATCTCCACCCTCCTCAAATTCTTGAACAAATACACCAAGTCAATTACAAACACTTCCATTCAAAACACCTATCTAAATAAATTTTCTAAAGGATGAAATCAACCTTGCAACGTGTTGGATGCACACAAACTGTGTAGAAAAGTTGTCTTATACTCAAACAATTAATCATTAAATGGCTGAAAGATAAATTATGCATTTTAAAGACTTAAAGGAAGAGAAAGTAATGGTAACATGAACAAACCATCTGTTTCTACAATTGCAGGAGCTTCCCTTGATTCCTCGAGGGAACCACCAGTTAACTGCAAACCAATTTCTATATCATCTGTATTTGGTGTGCCTTACAAGGATATGGCTCATAATTGTGAGGCACTTCTAATGGAAAAGCAGTACATGTCCAGCTTGATGAGTGACCAATAGAAACAAGAATGTTTGATGGATTTACCTTTACAATATCATGACCATGAAATGAGAAATATGGACTCCTTGTTCAATGAGGATGTGGGTTCCCAGGAGATAATTCCTTGCTTTAAAAAACTTACGACTTGCACATATATTTCATCATTGTAATTTCTTGCTAATGCCTTGAGCTTTTAAACATTATCATTTGCATGCACAAGTTTTGTGTGTAGCATCTAATTAACCCATATAAGATGCAGGTGGGCATTTTTTTCCTTTGACAAGAATACTAGTGCATGACACAAAACAGTTCTTGACCCCATTCCAACGCAGTGTGCAACTGAGTGTCAGAATCATCCTTACCTTGTCCAACTGCCAGCATCAAGTCCATATGATAACTTTTTAAAAGCTGTTGGTTGTTGATCCTGGAATTGTACTAAACTACATTCTTGACAGACGATTAGTTAATTATAAGCAAACAGCTTTTGAGCTTTGGACTTGGTGGGCTCAAGACCCAGCTGTCTCTTGAGATGTTGAGTGTTTAAATCTTTGTAATTTATTCTTTATTATTTTCTTTTTCTTTTGCTCATGAGTCTTTGAGAAGTATAATTTATTAGCAACTTATTTTTATGTACATATACAAAAATCGCAAGATTGTTTATAACAGTAGATTATTAATGAAAAGGAATTTGATTCCATACTGCTGGCCCAAGTTTTTTTTGTTTTTGATGTTAAACTTTAATATCTTCTATTCTTGGACAAGTGATTCATTTTATGCATTTTTTTAATCAAACGTTGTGACGAAGCACTCTAGTTGGCGCAAAATTGTTATAAAGGCTTCAAACTACAATAAAAAGAACAAAAAAATATTATAAATTTTGGTCATGTGAGATTCAATTAGAAATATTTCACAAAGAAATTTTTTTTGACATAAGTTCGTACTTTTTTCGATGTAAATGATAGAATCTTTCTGTTCAAGTTCGATTGTTGAAGTATGATGTATGTTGTTTGTCGCAAGGCCAGAAATTAACAGATATATTATGTCTTCATTTTTTAAAGAAAATTTATTTTTTTTTATATTTTTTTATTGAAAAAATTAATTTAATTATTTTATATTAAGGGTAATTTAGTTATTTTACTTATCTTATCTTTTCATTTTTTTAATTTATCCACAAATTAAATAATAAAATATCACATTATTTAATTTTTTTCATTACATACCAAATAAGACAATGAGTATTTCATTCTTTTTTCTATTTTTACTTTCTTTTCTCTTTTTATTTCACTGAAATTCATTTTATTCAACTAAACGGATACTAAAACTTACACCTAACAATTAAAACCTATTGAGCTATAGTCTAAACTTAGTTTAATTTGACTAAAAAACAAGTACAATTAAGAATAAGGATATCTTTAGATGTAGCATTTTGATTGAGACAAAAAAATGTGGCATTTTGATATGGTACTTTTCTTTTTCTTTGGGTACTTGGTAATTTAATTTTCCATGTATTTAAAATATACTATAATTTTATTATATTTTTCGCAATCTTGAATTTGGTTGAAAACAATTTTTAAAACAATTTTTTAAATTTTTTTATTCTACAAAAATAACAAAATATGTTTACCCTATTATGTTTATAAATTATTTAAATGTAAAATTATAATTTTAAAAATAATTTTTTAAAAATATTATTTTATTATTATTTTTATTTTTGTGTAAAATTATTTATATATATATTTTTTAAAATTTAAAATAATTATTTGATTATGACAAAGTTATAAATAATTTGTCAAAATTAATTATTAGCTATAATGAAAATTATTTCATTTTATTTTTAAAATTTATATTCAAATAAAGTTTTTAATTTTTAATTTTAAAAACTTTTATTTTAAAAATCTGCTAATACTTCCGAACAAACCTCTCACTTCTCCACAGTGAGGCTCACTTTCGATGGTCTTTTTCGATCGTGTCATTCCCCTGACAAAAGACAATGCCCTTGAGCTTGTCCCAAAAAATAAAAAGACAATGCCTTCGAGTTGGTCTCTACTCAGGGTCACCTCCTCGATAGGTCGTTGATGCACCATGGATTCAACTCGTTGTCGTCGATTCACCGTCAACTTCTGCATGTCAGAATCTCCGTTCGGCCACTGGAGTTCTGGTGTACATGAAGATGCCTACACTTGTATGCATCTCTTCCTCTCTCTTTGTCTATTATCTGTAGTATGACTTCTTCCCCTTTGAATCCATTATATGATCATTGTCAAAGTAAGATTTTGTAGTTTTTGATGTAACCATCAGTTATTGGACGATGGGGTTAATGTTTTATATGTGGAGTTTTGCTTTCAATCCACGTTCTAAAGGTGTTTGATGAAATGCGTAGTTAGTTAAATTATTGTGTTTTATGGCTTTGATTTCAACTTTATGATTTCTTCTTCAAGCAGTTTATAACTGATGGTGGCCCATTCTCTATCCTACCAGTTTTAGAGGAAGGGGAGTCGGTCTTGATCTTGCCAACATTAGAAATGGCACCTGCCCGCGTACCGCCACTGAAGCTTCCTTCCAGGTTAGCAATCCACTCTCAATATACCTTAAAATTCGAGAATTGAACTGTTCAAAAGAAGAAAAAGACTCTTGAAGTAAAAAATTGAACAATGATGCAATTTGTTTTCCACTCTGTAAATTGTGAAAGCTAAATGATACTCAAAATATTTGGATTTGTGACAAGCTTACCATGGCAGGCTGTTATTGAAACTGTGAAAAGAAGAAAAATATTAGCATTTGTTTTATTTTGTTGACTGCACGTGAATTATTATACAAATATGATTTGCTACATGAATGCATTTAAGTCTTAAGATCATTAGTTCAAATAAATAAATAAATAATAATAATAAAGGAAGAAAATAAGAAACAGACTATAAAATTTTAAGTATGAAAATGGAGTTACGGTGAGTGTCAAACTTTTGAATTTAGTTATAGAAAAATTCAAACATTATGTCAAAAATTTATTTATAAAATAATCTATTAAAGAAAATCTCTAAGAATAATTTTATTTTGATGTGTCCATTTGAATTACTCAATAAATAATCTCTGTTTACGTGAACGCTCGTCTTAGAATCAGCAAGACCTTAAAAGAGTACAAAGAAAGGGCCAAAGGGGAGAGCCCTCATTGAATCTTTACCATTGACAATGAGTAGTTTGCATGTCGGAAAATTCTATACATTAATGACAGACAAATGGTAACTCATAATTTGAAGCATGATCAGACTCATACTATCGAGGAAAATAGTTACTCTTAGACATGTCATTGTTCGAGGATGTCCTAGAATTATGGGTAGATTGACCTGAACTGGACTCCCATGAGGTTAAGTTCAGCTTCATATCAGTATCCATGAAAAAGGCTGGTTCTCGAGGAATTGGCAATTCAACTAAAAGGCTACTGAGATATGAAACAACTCTTGCCATCGTGGGTCTACTATCTGGGTTTTCTTGAACGCATAATAAACCAATTTGGATGCACTTGATCACTTCACTCTGAGAAAATGAATCTTTTAGTTCAGGATCCAGTATTTCTAGTGGTGTCTGATTCCTCCATTGTTTCCAAGCCTGCAAAAATTTCTCCAATTATATAGGAACCATCTTCTTTATTTTTATTTTTTTTGCCTCTTTTATCATTTTTGCTACACAATAAGTATGGTGATATGTGCATCATCAACCAAAGAAAAAAAACTATTAGGATTTTGCACTTACAGAACTTAAGAGATCATCTAGGTTTTGTGTTTCAAGAGAACGGGCATTCCTTTTTGCACTAATAATCTCCATAACTATGACTCCAAAACTAAATACATCTGACTTCTCAGAAAATTGTCCATGCATTGCATATTCTGGAGACATGTAACCACTGTAAAAAAATTATAATGGAAGTAGATTAAATTAATAATGCAAGTAAGCATATTTTGGACATTGAAAAGTAAATCAGATAGATCTCTATATTTGTGCAGTATATTAAGAGTTAATTCACATAACCTCTTAACATCAATGGCATTTAGTTAAAATAGGATGCTAAGAGAAAAAAAAAAATCAACCTTGAAGTTTAAATTATTAGGAGGGAGCTAAAGGATAGTTCATTCAACAAAGAATAGGTCAACAATGGAATAAACCAGAGAGATGAGAAGAACAAGTATATAAAAAATACTTACTATGTTCCAACTATTCTATTAGTATTTTCTTGATCTTGATCTATAGCAACTATTCTTGCCATGCCAAAGTCTGAGATTTTTGGATTCATTTTGTCATCTAATAACACATTGCTAGGTTTGAGATCACGGTGTATAATTTTGAGTCTTGAATGCTCATGTAGATAATGAACTCCTCGTGCAATTCCTCCAATGATTTTGTAACGCTCAAACCAATTCAACAATCGTGGTTTTTTGATATCTACAAATTTGTCATGAGTCACTCAAGTAAGAACATAGGAGATCTTTTTTTCTTTCAATCAATAGTTACAATCATATAAAAAACTACTGCATTTTTTTAACTTATGAATGTTAAAGTCGAAAGAAAAGTGGTGAAAGATTAGAAGTTCTTTACCGAATAGAAAGTAATCTAGGCTCTTGTTGGGCACATATTCATAAATAAGCATTTTTTCTTGCTCATCCAAGCAAAATCCTAGTAAGGCCACCAAATTCCTGTGTTGTAGCTTGGCAATTAGTACTATTTCATTCTTAAATTCTTTTGCACCTTGTCCAGAACTTCTTGAAAGTTTCTTTACAGCAATTTCTCGTCCATCGGAAAGAGCTCCCTGAAATCGCATGCATTAAACATGGATATCTCGATTCATAATGTATGAATGTCTTGCCTAAATGACTTAATATTGACCATTAAACAATGATATCTAAATTCCTCCAACAATTAATAATAGTGACAATTAAGCAATATATTGGTATGTCAGGATATTGAAGAATTTCCCCTATTCTAGCTCAGAGTTACCTTGTAAACTTCTCCAAATCCACCTCTGCCAATTTTGTTCTCTTGTGAAAACTTGTTTGTGGCAGCTTGGATCGTAGCCAAACTGAATTGCAATGACTCCAAAGTGTTAATTTCATCACCAACTGGACAAATATATGAATATTAAGTAAGCATGCTAAAATTCACCACTCTTCAATGTTTTAAAAGCAAATGATAACGGATTTGATTTTTCTTTTTTCACATTACGTACAATTTTCTCTTAAAATAGTCCTGTGATTCTTCCTTGATCTTCTCAATAGGAAATAGCCGCCAAAACCGAGGAGAATTATTGAAACGACAACAAGGACAACAATCAAGGCAACTGTTCGTGGTCGAAATTTCTTTCTTCCTGCATAAATAATCCATGAATAGATTCTTTAACTTCTGACAATTCAAGAACAAACAAAATACACGAAACCAACAATAATAGATGCGCATAAAAATTCTATATGATTCGACAGTTTTACATTCAGAATAAATTATCAAAAGAAGATCGATTATAGGCCTAATAAGTGTCTATGAAGCTAATAAATCCAGGGATTTTTCTCGAGAGAATCCTATTAAAGTATTTCCCAACCCTTACAAACTCTCTAAGGTAATGTTAGGCATGGAGATTATTGGTTTCCTATACACAATTAATTGTCCAGGTAATTTTAAACCTTGGCATTGATTACCCAGGTAATCGATTCAATCCATTGAAAAGATTTACCCATTAAAATTCACTCATCATCAAACAAGACATATATCTTCTACTCTGTAATTTCTCCCTTCTTTCTGCTTGGTTTGCCAATTCCTGCAGCAATCTCAACCAGCAAGAAGCCAAGAACTCGTAAGCTGAGACTGAGACGAAGAATCTCAATATTGCTTTCAAGGTACTCATCAAGAGCCTTACTATCCGTGTCATCTCTGTAAGTCAATTTCAGAAACGATTCCAAGGCAATCTTCTGGTGGTGATGGAAGCATCAAGCAATGGAACAAACCCAATGGCACTAGTGAATTCGGGTTCATAGAGAATGAAAGATTTCATTGTGGAGACTATCAAAGATTATTGAAAAAGAGAATAACAAAATGATATGGGAATTTTAAAATATCCCAAATAGATGTGAAAATTAGTTACTAAGATTTTGTAATAACCGATTAGCAAGGGAAATTAAAATTCCTAGGAAATATTATTAGACAACTTAAACCAAGCATGGTAAAATTCCTAAGTAAAGTTTTCTGAAAAATATGAAGAAATCTCAGTACCAAAGAGCACCTAATATAATTTTGACTTGCCCAAGATAACCACAATTATATATGATTTAAATCACTTGTGTAATTTTTTTATCCTTTTATATATCCCAATGAATAAAATAATGTCTAAATTTATGTGAACTTATAACAACCTTTTTTATCATCAAATTTCAATGGAAATATGTAACAAAATGATGACTCCAAACACGAAAACCCATAGAAAATGAATGAGCCACTCCCAAAATCCTTTCAGAAAAAACAAGATTGAAAAAAAATAGAATAAAAGAAATCATTGAAATATTATTGACATGAAGAATTAGAATCATATAAGGTGATAGAACTCCAAGACGATCTTATGTGGATGATATATATATATTTATTTATTTTGTTTCGTACATTAATTACCTGAAGATGGAGCCGGTGATGAACCCGACGTATTGTAAAACCGATACAGTTCATATCTGATATTACATGACGCAAGCAAAGCTGTTGCGCCTTCTTTCCCCTCACAGCACGTCGGAAGAGTTCCGATGGCATTTTTCAAGCACGTCTGACACTGATCCGCCGTTATGTCACCTGTGCACTGCTCCAACCCATACATCGTCTGATTGCTGCTGAACTTCACTTCGCCGGTGGCGAACTTCTTCGCGGACTGAGAATTCGCAGCTTTTGATGCTAAATCATTCAACAAGCTAAACAAAGATTGATTGAACCCGTTCAATTGGGAGCCAGAGATATTCTTTCCATCCTCCAAGTTTTTCCCAGGGACGGTGCTGAAGAACTTGAAGTACCTGTTTGTGTAGCGCAACATGCACTCATCGTACCAGATGATGGACTCCGTTTGATTAGGGCAGCGCCGGATTATCTCTTTGGCTGCGGCTGCGACGCACCCTTGACATATGCTGGTGTTGAGGTCGCCGCGGCAGAGGAAGAGTCCGTTGACGGCATCGGTAGTGCCGAAGCCCATGATGGTCATGTAGTAGCCGTCTTCTTGGGAGGAGTTCGTGGTGAGAGAATAAAGGAGGGCATTAAGATTGCCATGGAATCTGCTATTGGGAGCGTAGGTGGTAGTGTTTGAGCAGGAATTACCAAGATAGGTGGGAGTTGCTTGGGTTGCGAAGCTAAGAAACGCAACGAGGGAAACAAGATTGTAGCAGATTGTACAGTATTTAAAGGTAACCGCCATCTTTGATGATCAATTTCCGCTTAGCAGAAAGCTGGTTGTGACTCTGAGAATGGGTGGAAGAGAAGATCCAGAAGCCCCTGAACATGTTTTTGTACTTTGAGATTGATTTCAAGTTTGACACAAATAATAGTATTGTGAGCTTTTGAATTGTCATGAGCAGGTGCACATGGATGGAAGCATTTCCGTCATCCGTGGTTATCCATATTTGTATTTTATTCACGTGGAAGGAAAAAAAAAAGGTGCCAACAAAGATAGACTGTTCACCCACACTTTGACCTTCTTTTTCTCTTTTAGGTTGTCCTCTCAAATGATGCTACATTAATGGAGCGAAAATTCAATGTCAAAGTCAAACTTTGATCGTATAAAGAAGGTTCAGTATATAATTAATTAATCTGTATTATGCGCAAAAGTCAACTCACATCTACTTGCATTCAAGAACAAAGAGCTGCTATATTTGACTAATAACTGCCTTTAGAAAAAAGAAAGTAAAAAAACTATCTGCTATTACTAAATAGGTTTGTTTAATTTTCTATGGGGTCATGGGCAAGAATGTTTGACCATAAAGAAGATTTAATTAAGTTTATCCTCTTAAATTAACGAAGACTTAAGGATTATTATTACAAAAATTCTTAGGTATCATCACTAATAAATACATAAGTATTTAATATGCAATTTATATATTTACATATTTATTTTTAATCATAGACTAGTTTGCTAGGATGGTTTTAAATAATTTGATCCAAGCCTGTCCACTTTTATTAATAAGGGAAATCCGTAGCTAAGTCTGAATTTATTTTTTTTAAAAAGTTTAGCTAAGCAATAAACAACTTAGCTACGGTACGAGGAAAATCAATTGCTAATACAAGCCAACACCCCATATTTATTTGGCAAAGTTACTTCTTCTTTAATTTTTTCAATTTAGATAGAGAATTTATTTCTCCAACTAATCCATAATTAATTAACAACAAATCAGTTAAGGGAAATATTGGCTAAATTTCATAGTTAATATGTAGTTTTTTTTATAGTTATAATCAAATCCAACCTTAGCTATACTGCTCAATCTATTGCCGGTAATTTTTGTCCATGTACACTCTCTAAAATTTCTCTTATACCCTCTCTTTACTTGACTCTGGAGTCTAAAACAAATCCTTTGCTCCAACGGTGTTAATCGATATTTCCTCTATAACCATATTTCGACATATCTAGTCGCTGACGAAAAGGCTATGGTTTCATCTTTCAATCCGCGCTGTAGCAAGTACAGAGAGAGAGAGACAACTCCTTTTCGGAGGACTCTCATGGTCGCGATCCTTTTGCTATTTATTTTTTCTTCTTCTCATTTGTTTTTTTTTTCTTTCACTAGCAATTTTTTTTTTACATTTTACATAGAAATATTTTTCTCTTGTTTTACGAGGAAGTGAAATTTTAATTTTTTATATTTTTTACATTCAGATTTATAAGTTTAAATTTAAATTTACAGTTATTATAATTAGATATAAAAAAAAATAGATATACAATTTTGTACTCGTATAAAAAAAATTGTCAATGTGTGTTACTTTTTTAAAGAATTATCTTTATTTTTTTATTGTTTATTGATGTATTATTGTATATATCAATTTTTAAAATATAATATTTAATAGAATGATATTTTAAATTTGTGTTGTCTCCATTTTGTTCTATCGTAATATTGATTTTTTGTTTTAATGTATTTGAGACATAATTTTTTATTTATTCTCTTGTATTTGTTAATATTAAATTTTCAATGACTTGTTGTAATTTTATCTTTCCAAACAGAAAGTTACCAACTGAAAAATCATTCACTTCATAAAAAATTTGAATCTTATTCATAATTATCACTGTAGTTAATTTAATTTTATAAAATTCCAACCTATATAAGACATGTATCTACCAATACAAGAGAGATTATTATACGAAGCAATAGAAGTCATTAATTCAATATGTCAATCCCTCTTACCACCGATGCCTTGATGTCAACGGAACACAAACAAATAGGCAACAAAGTGGGCCAACTGTTTGAAAACACAAGCAAAACCCTGTTAAAGGCAACACAGCAACATCAATCAATGAGCTAATTTGGGTTGCCAACTTGCCATAATTTATTTTTTGGGTCAAAGGTGGGCATAGCTCATCCGTTTAAATTTTAACTGATGTGCGCGTCAAGAGGATTCTATTTAGGGATACCGACAAGCAAGTACGCATTACTTCAATTTTAAATTCCAGAGTCCACAAATACTTATTAGATTAGGACGCTTATCCTTTTTTATTTTGATTCTAATAATTTTTATTTAATATCTTTTTAGCACCCTTCGGAGTTGGGTCTTTCATGTATTTTGTGGTTTTGACATAATTATTATAGATAATAAAATGGCGGTCATGATAATACTATATAGATATAATATTTATGTTCATAAAAAAAATCATTATTTTTTAATAAAAAGTTATTTCACCGCTGATCATCTTTTCTATAGTAATTACTTTTATCGTCTAGCTTCGGAACTCAGCAACTTCAAAGAATAATAATAGAAAAAGGAGGATAAAAATTTGACTATGTCAAGATGAAACTTCTGTTATGGACTTTCGAATATTGACAGATAATGTAATTCAATAAGTGATGCTTTTGATATAACTATTTTAGTCATAAAATTCTTTCTTCCACTGATATAACAAGATTTTGCAAATTTATAGAGACAATTGGTGATTAGGTATTTAAACTACAAAAAAACTTTATTTATCATTAACTGCCTGAATAAATGACCGTATTTTTTTTTTTAATTTAACAGCAATTTCAAAATTAGAGAACAATTAAAATTTTATAATAATCACTACAAAAACATATATGCTATGTTTAATAAAAATAATTAATAAATTATTTTAAAATTTATAAATTAATTAAAAAATTTAAAATTATACACTACTTAAAATAACATATAATTTTTAATCTTTTAACTAATTTAAATAAACTATAAATTTGTATATTAAACACTTTTAATTTAATTAAATAAATTTATAAATTAATTAAATAAATTATAAATTAATTTATTTGATTTGTCAAATATATTTATAAAATTTTTTTTTTAATAAATAAAATATTTTGCCAAATGACAAATCATTTATCAACTGTAAAAGTAAAAAAAAAAAAAAAAAGATGCTAAGCCAATCTATAATTGAATTCTACCACTCTGCTATCCAACGAATTCGTATTTACTCCATTGAACTTGCCTAATATATCCAAGAGTGTACAATTGGAAATGCCCACCAAAATTTTAGATCGTCTTTACCATTCCACTGTCATAAAAAAGATAACATCCAACCAAGAGTTATGAAGATACTCATTCAAATCTCCATCCAGAAATATAAATAGGAACCTCATCAAAAGAAGACCCAAAGAGTAGAAAACTTACATCTTGAGTCTTGACAAGCAGAGAAATTGTACTCTAGTTCAATTTTCTGCTTATTGCTCTACAATACCAAAATACATTCAACTAAAGAACTTATTAGTACTATATGGAACTAAAAATGGACATGGCCTAGAAAATAGACTTTATGAAGGGTAATCATCAACTTCCACTTTCATTACTGACTGATGGATGCTAATGGCAATATACATGTACATGGACAAGTGTAGAATAAAGAAGATCAGAACAAGGAAGAGGTGGGGTGAGGGGTGATGATGTGCTAAAAGAGTCATATGCAGCAAACAAAGGAAGGAAAGCAGAGAACAGAAAAATTTTAGCGCAAGGGGGAATTATCTTGCTGTCAACCATGAAATCGAATCCATCAACCTCTCAAATCCTTCACCCAACACAATGTCATCCGGTATCACTCCACACAAAACATTTGGCTTGTCAATGTCAATTACATGGTTAATCAAATTGATTGGAAAAAACCTGCCACGACCATCTGTAACCTTCTTACCACAAACAGAATCAGATTTAGACAAATGTACCCGGTATATTCTGTTGTGGAAGCCTGAAATCCCAACACCTGTACAAGACAACCATAGTCTCATGCGCAAAATTCCATCACAGTATCATCAAGTCCTTATCTGCACCACTTTTAATCACACAACTTTGATTTGGAATTGGGCTATCATAGATTGATGAAACCCCTTCCATCGGAGTTCTCCTCACCCCGACTTCTTCAGCAAATTTCTTTTTGGCACTGCACAATTTTAGCACCACAAATGTCACAGGAAGAAAAATGCATCCAAAGGGCAGAGGGAAAATTCATTTATTCCAAATGAATAGAAAAATAATTATTAATCAGAAATAAAATTCACGTATGTTGTATATGTATAAATACTATTAATCAGAAAGAGAATAAATTGAAATTATCATAAAAATGTATATGGTGAGGCCATCGATTCATCAATGGTGCAGTTGTGACAAAGAGTCACATGATTATGCAGTTGCACACAGCGACAGAGTCAAAAAGGTCGGCTCACATCTAGAAGCTACCAAAGTTGTTGGGTATACAACTAACAAATAAGCTATTTGACAAAAATGGTTTGGAAGAAAAGGTCTAAAGCTTCAAGATTTCAACGCTTGTGGAAATCTCCATGGCATCTGCATCTCTAGTATTCGTAATTTCGACCTGAGATTTGTCCTCAAATTGTACCTCAAAAAAAGAGGGGAAAAATGGCATGATGCATTATAATGGCTACCTTTTAGCGATTGATGTATCTTTTGTTGAAAATAAAACACTCACAAACAACTTTTACTCAAACTCAAGAAAAAATATTACAAGAGCACTCTTACTCAAAACAAAATACTACAACTCACTTAAGACTTGCTACTTCACATACTTAGAAGTTTTTACTTCTTCTTTATGCCTAAACCAAGAGGGGAGGGGGGTATTTATACTAGTTACAAACAATCCTACACCACACAAATAAATTAATCCAAAAATATAATAACCATACACCTCATCCTTTTTCAACTTTCTAATAATATTTTAAGTTACCATATGATTCACATGCATATCTACCACACCCTAGAAGATTCTAGGTAGAAGGCTTGGACTTTGGTTTTGGACTTGGACCCCAACTTGATTGGGTTTGGATTTAGGCTCCATAATGGATCAAGTTTATAATCCAACACCCCCCCTTAAACTTGATCTTGTGACCCCTAGTAAGTTCCTTAATCTTATGAAGTCTTCTCTGGTAAGTGGCTTGGTAAAAATGTTAGCAACTTAGTCTTGTGACTTCACATATTCAATTTGCACATCCTTTCTTGCAACACACTCTCTTATGTAGTGGCAGCGAATAGATGTGCTTACTCCAATCATGGAATACTGCATTTTTTTGCTAAGGCAATTGCTGACTTGTCGTCGACATAAAACTTTGTCGGTTCTTCTTACATCAAACCTATCTCCTTCAATAGATTTCTAAGCCAAATTGCATGACAAACGCATGAGGTAGTAGCAACGTATTCTGCTTCATAAGTGGATAATCTGACAATTGATTATTTTTTTGACATCCATGTAAAAGCAGTATCTCTCATGAAAAATACGAATCCAGTAGTACTCCTTCCGTTACCTATGTCTCCACCTCAATCACTATCACTATATCCAACAAGCTTATAGTCATTAGAAACTGAATAGAACAAGCCAAAGTCAATTGTACCTTTTAGATAGCGAAGAATTCTCTTTGCAACTTTGAAATGGGTGGTTGTTGGAGATTTCATATAACGACTAACCAATCCAACTGCATGAAGGATATCAGGTGTAACATCCCATAAATTTTATTTTTAAATAATAATGTTTTGCTATAAGTAAATATATTTTTCATGACTATGTTTTGCTAAAAGTAATTAGACTTTTAAGTAAAATAATTATTGTGTTACTTCAAATAATTATACTGGCCTTTAATGAATTTTTATCATATTTTTAGAAATATTTTTTCTTTTATTATGTATAAAGATATTTATTTTGTAATTTGTTTTATTGAATTTTTATCGAGAAAAATCATGATTTTAGAGTTCAACTAAAGGTTATTGAGAATGTATATTTTTAAAAAAATTTGGGATATTTTTGGATGAAAAACAGAATTTATATGAATTTATATAAAGAAAATCTTATTATCTAATTATTAAATAATAATAATAATTAAATATAATAAAAAAATAAAAATAAAAGGGGAGGGGAGACAATAGACGCACGGAGGCAAATTTGAGAAAAAAAACGGAGAGGATGAATAGTGAGTAAATAGTGAATGAATAGTAGCATTCAACTTTTTTTCTAGATTTGGAGTGTCTGTTGGCTTCCAATCTCAAAACTGAAGGTGTTTCTGGATTCAGGACGAAGAATACTACAGTTTTGACCGATCAGTTTTTCAAATTCACCGTTGAATCGCCGTAGATCTGAAGTAGAAAATTTCAGAAAAAGGTAAATTCTAAAACTCTTACTTAGAGACCTTCCATTGAAATTCTGACACCGTAGATGGATTCAGAAATTAGATAAACATTAGGATATGTATTTCTTTCGGTCATTTAGTAACTTTTTATCTGGCGGTGAATAGTAAATTCCGGCGTGAATAGTGGCGGTGAATAGTATTTTCCGGCGGTGAATAGTGCTCAAGCTCTCGGAGTCATTTTCTAAGTCCTTGAACCCTCTGAACACGTTTTTGAGGTCTAATTGGTCAAATTCAGCTTGGAAAAATATATTTTAGGGCTGTCCAATCTGGAGCTCTACTCAGGTGAGTAGATATTTTTTTCTATGACTTGCCCCATGCTCTTCTTGAATTATAAATTTATTATTGTTTCTGATTATAAATTATTTACTATTATAAGTTTCTGAAATGTGTTAAAATAACTGTTATACATAGAACTGGAACATAGTTCAAGAAGAGTATGGTTTTAGAAATGGATTTTGGAACTCATTGAATATGTGGTTCTAAATGTATTTATCATTAATTGATAATGTGATATTATGTGCACGATGCATTGTTTTGTAAAGCGATATACTTTTGAAAATTATGCATGTCATATTATAAATGAGATTGAATAGCAAGCGTAAAGCTCATGGCGAGTTGCTTGATATTTTACATGTATATATATATATTAATGCATATCGGCTGGTTGTATGGCTTGTGACGGTACCGAATAGGGGACGCCCTATTAGCTTGAGTGAGCCGGGGGAGGGCCGCTCTAACCGGGTGACAGTGGTAATGTGGGGAGGCAGGAGGGTGATGTACTCACATTCCCTGATCACTTATTGTGACTAGGGTCGAGGTCACTATGCGTATAACAAATTGCATTGATCAGATCGCCGACTGAGGCAGGTCATTTTCAAATTGCATTGCATTGACCAGATCGCCGACTGAGGTGGGTCATTTTCAAATTGCATTGCATTGACCAGATCGCCGAGTGAGGCAGGTCATTTTCAAAATTAAGTGGATCAGAACGCCGAGTGAGGCAGGTCATTTTAAAAGTGATGATTTTATCTCCAAATCTTAATATTTTACTATAACTTATACAGCTGAGCATGACAATATTTGTTTAATGATCATATCATCGTGCATATGGTTTTGGATATCTGAATATCCTTTGATTTAAGAATATTTGAAATACGGGTCTCATATGAATGTACTTCTGAACTGTATTTTCTATGTGACACATTTTAAAATATAAGTACATCCATATGCTGACCTAAGAGGTCATAGGAGGAATTATTTGCTCACTGAGTTGTCAAATTCACTACACGATATTTTCACATTTTTCAGATAAGAATATCAGAGTCTGATTCGGCAGATAGGTGATATATTCTCTAGGTGAGTCTACGTTGCTTCCAAGACTCACGGTCTTTGAATTATACTGTATTTGTATTCTATAGTGCTCTGAATGCTACAGGCAGGATCCCTGTTTTTGCTGTACTCTGATATTTATAGACTTGGTCTGTATATTGTATATACATGAGAGATCCTATATGTATTTGTTCCCATGATAAAGAATTGAATTATGTATATTTATGGAAAATGGAAAAAAAAATGTTTATTTTACGTAACGTAAATTAGGGGCGTTACAAGTTGGTATCAGAGCATTAGGTTTCCCTGTGGCTAACAGAGCAAAGAATTTTGTAGTAGGACTTTGAGTATGGGTATGTAACTGCAGGCATATTTATACTCACGGTGCTGTTGTGGAATTCTATAGGGTGTCATCATTTTTCTTTTTATTTCCTTCCTTCTGATTATTTTCCTTAGATATGCGATGTTTAAACATCTATGCATATGTCCTAGATGGTGCCTCTTGAGTGTGAACTATGAGTTCAACTTTGAAACTCGTTTTGTTGAATAGTGAAAAAGAGAACCCTTTTAGGTAATTAACTAAATATAAGAAGATTCTATCCGTACACAAAGGTAATAGCTTGTTTGGATGTCAAGAAGGTTTGAATTGATTGTTTGATATGCTTATGTGAAGCAATATGACGAATGGTTAATATGTTTGATAGTGGGTTATGATGTGATCGAGATTATTAACTCCAAGATAACGGCTTGTAATAAAGTGAGTATTTTGGAAATAGATGTAAATATTTTTTTTTTTAGATGGATGAGTTGAAACCTATGTATATAAATAACTTTGGCAAGCAGTGGGGTGGATTGAATTTGAGAGCAAGGAATCTATGAAGATAATTCAATGATAGATTTTGTTGATATAAAGGATTCGAAGACAGTTTAATTTTCAATAATATTTTGTACAAACATTATGAGAAATGAAGGTTTACTTATAGAAATTTAAAATTTGAGATATACAAGATGGGTAATTCATGTGAAGGACTCTTGGATAGATGTAAGATTTTCATGGTTGATTGTTCATACATGTCATAAGCATGTTAAAGAATAAAGTCAAAATGGGTACTATGAGTTCTTAGTAATGACATTTGGTTTGACAAATACCTCAACTGCATTCATGGATTTGATGAATAGAGTACTTAAACTGTTCTTGGATTGATTTATTATTATATTTATTCAAGATATAATAGTATATTCCAAAAGTTTAAAGGATCATAAGCAATATTTGAGGACAGTTTTACAAACTCTGAGAAAGTATCACTTATATGCTAAGTTCTTAAAATGTAAATTCTGACTTAGTAGTGTTACTTTTTTAGGGCATGTGGTTACTAAGGATAGTATTTAAGTTGATTCTAAAAATAGTAGAAGCGGTGCAGTAATGGCCACGCCCTACCACAATTACAGAGATCTGTAGTTTACTTGGTTTAACAGGTTATTACCGTATTAAAAAAAAATTGTTGCTCCTTTGATGAGATTGTCAAAGAAAAGAATAAAGTTTGACTAGTCAGATGAATGTAAGAGAAGTTTTCAGAAATTAAAAGAATGTTTGATTACGACGCTAGTACTGTCTATTCCTTCAAGTACTGAAGGATACATGGTAATTATGATGCATCAAGAATTGGATTAGGGTGTGCGTTGATGCAATATGGTCGAGTCATTGCATATGTATGTAGACTCTGAGGGAATTCAGAGATCGGGTAAGTGATTATGTGTATCTAATAAAGAAGATTTTAAGAAAGAGATTTTAGAGAAAACCTATAGATCCATATATACCATTCATCCTGAGGTAATAAAAATGCATAAAGATTTAAAAGAAATTTATTGGTAGGACGGTATGAAAAAAAAAAGATATAGTTGATTACGCCTCTCGATATTTAACTTATCAGCAGGTAAAAGCAGAATATCAAAAGTCTGCTGGATTACATCAGCAGATAGAGATACCTGAATGAAAATGAGAGAGAATAACTTTAGATTTTGTTACAGGGCTACCATGGACATCAAAGAGGGTTTGACTCAATGTGAGTGATCATTGATAGATTAACTAAATCAACATATTTTCTACCAGTAAAAACCACATGTAACGTAGCTCAATATGCAAATCTATAGTCGAATGAGATAGTGAGATTTCATGAAATACCGATATAGATTATTTCTGATCGAGGACCACAGTTCACAACTCGTTTTTGGAGAGCCTTCCAAGAAGCTTTGGGTATGAAAATAAATCTTAGTACTGCTCTCTATCCTCAAGCAGATGGATAGTCTGAGTGAACCAACCAAATATTGGAATACATGCTTCAGGCATATGTGCTTGATTTTCAAGGTAGTTGAAAAAATTCTTGCCCTAAGCTGAATTTGCTTATAACAATAGCTATCAAGTCAGTATACAAATAATACCATTTGAGATTTTACATGAAATATCGTAGATTTTCTAATAGGTGAGTGAAAAAATGACATAAATTATGGTATGGATAAAAAAAACTATAATTTGTCTATAAATTTATAGATTGTATAATATAGTTATACAATGTAAATTTATGACTATTTTCGTATGTTGAGATTGTGACTTAGGTGATGTTTGATATTTGGATAGTATGTTAATAAAATTTATGAATGTGTGAGAAGTGAATTGAGATAGATAGGTAGTAGACATGTTAGGAATTGTGAAAGTAAGATATGTTAAGATTGCTTAAAGATTGGCTAGAGATGAAGAAGTGTTATAAGAGGAGGATGTAAGCATATTGGGTTTACTTGAGGATAGGTAAGACAAAACTAAGAAATTTACAATTTCAATCTGTTGAAAGTGATTAATGGAGGAAATCTTAGAGAAAATTGGACCTTTAACATTTCATGATATAAGGTGGTGAATTTGGGTATCGTAATAAAATAAAAAAGTTCACGTGAGAATAAATAATTAATGAATGCATTATGGTGCTTTGAGGAATGTAATAAAGTAAATTAGTGGTGTTGAAGTTCTTGAGGAATGTAATAAAGTGAATTGTGGTATTGAAGTTTTTGAGGAATAAAATATGGGAAGTAGGTTTCAAATTAATCTTTGAACTCTTAAATTGAAAATATGGAGAATATTTTGAGAATCATGTTCGGAATAATGTTAAGTGATTTAAATATTTGTGTTAAGGGTTTATATCATGTAAAATTGAGTTTAGTATCTAAGATGTAAATTATGTTGAGATTGAAAATTTATGTGTGAATGATTGTTGAGAAAAGTTTTCTTAGAACGAACGGGCTAGTTAAATAGATGTGATAGGAATTATAATGATAGATTAAGATGAAGAGATTCATGTGAGAATCAAAAATGACTTGATAAAAGTATGAAATAAGAAAATTTGGTTATCCTATATGGATGTGTATGTATTCTTTTATGTATATGATTCCTAATTATATCGACTTATGGATATAAATATGCGAAATTGATAATAGTGAAGATGATAAACAAAAGAGATGTCCCCAATAGGTTGAATAGTGAGGTTAATAACCGTATTTTATGCCTTGACCTCATTCCCTACTTATGATAGGATGGTTTGAAATTCGGGGACCGAATTTCCTAAGGGGGGAAGAATGTAACATCCCATAAATTTTATTTTTAAATAATAATGTTTTGCTATAAGTAAATATATTTTTCATGACTATGTTTTGCTAAAAGTAATTAGACTTTTAAGTAAAATAATTATTGTGTTGCTTTAAATAATTATACTGGCTTTTAATGAATTTTTATCATATTTTTAGAAATATTTTTTCTTTTATTATGTATAAAGATATTTATTTTGTAATTTGTTTTATTGAATTTTTATCGAGAAAAATCATGATTTTAGAGTTCAACTAAAGGTTATTGAGAATGTATATTTTTAAAAAAATTTGGGATATTTTTGGATGAAAAACAGAATTTATATGAATTTATATAAAGAAAATCTTATTATCTAATTATTAAATAATAATAATAATTAAATATAATAAAAAAATAAAAATAAAAGGGGAGGGGAGACAATAGACGCACAGAGGCAAATTTGAGAAAAAAAACGGAGAGGATGAATAGTGAGTGAATAGTGAATGAATAGTAACATTCAACTTTTTCTCTAGATTTGGAGTGTCTGTTGGCTTCCAATCTCAAAACTGAAGGTGTTTCTGGATTCAGGACGAAGAATACTATAGTTTTGACCGATCAGTTTTTCAAATTCACCGTTGAATCGCCGTAGATCTGAAGTAGAAAATTTCAGAAAAATGTAAATTCTAAAACTCTTACTTAGAGACCTTCCATTGAAATTCTGACACCGTAGATGGATTCAAAAATTAGATAAACATTAGGATATGTATTTCTTTCGGTCATTTAGTAACTTTTTATCTGGCGGTGAATAGTAAATTTCGACGTGAATAGTGGTGGTGAATAGTATTTTCCGGCGGTGAATAGTGCTCAAACTCTCGGAGTCATTTTCTAAGTCCTTGAACCCTCTGAACACGTTTTTGAGGTCTAATTGGTCAAATTCAGCTTGGAAAAATATATTTTAGGGCTGTCCAATCTGGAGCTCTACTCAGGTGAGTAGATATTTTTTTCTATGACTTGCCCCATGCTCTTCTTGAATTATAAATTTATTATTGTTTCTGATTATAAATTATTTACTATTATAAGTTTCTGAAATGTGTTAAAATAACTGTTATACATAGAACTGGAACATAGTTCAAGAAGAGTATGGTTTTAGAAATGGATTTTGGAACTCATTGAATATGTGGTTCTAAATGTATTTATCATTAATTGATAATGTGATATTATGTGCACGATGCATTGTGTTGTTGTTTTTATTAAAACTCGCAAGCGCACGAATCTATTGGAGTATAGATTTAGTGGTATGCAAGGTCGATCCCACGAGGATTGCCAATTGAGAAAATTTAATTCAGATCCAAAATAAATATTTCTAACCTAGTTGCCAGAATGTTTGTTTTGCGAGAAGAGTATTGAACAAAGTTTGTAAAGAACTAAAATACTGAAATTAAATATGAATGTATTCAAAGTAAGAAACATGCTAAGGTTAGGGGATCTACTCTTGGTACATCAAATAATAATAAATTTTAACTCTTTTATTACTCAAATGGAATCCTCACGTAAATGAGGTTCCATTCGGAAGATATTACATTAAACGCGCTTTGGTTTATAGATGAAGTGTATTTGCCTTCTTTTATTCTATTACTAATAGTAAATAACTTTTGTAAAATGGATTCAAGTATACATCGTGCCAATCATATTGTCTACAACAAATCAAGAATAATTCAAGTATTTATTGTGCCAACGATTGTCTACAATGTATCAAGATTTGCACTTTACAAAATTTAAAATAAAAATATACAAACAAAGTCAATAATAATAATATAAAGTAGGCAGTAAAACCATCCATTGAGAAAAGAAATAACAAGAAAATAAATACAAAAAGTGCAGAAAATAAATAACAGAGGGGCAATAAAACCATCCTCTAAAAAAGTAAATAACAAGAAAGTAAATAATAAAAGTGCAGAAAATAAATAACAGAGAGGCGACAGAGCCGTCCTCTCAGAAGAAAAATAATAAGAAAATAATAACATAAAAAATAAATACAGAGGGGCAACAAAGCCATCCTCTAAGAAAGTAAATAATAAAAGTGCAGAAAATAAATAACAGAGAGGCGACAGAGCCGTCCTCTCAGAAGAAAAATAATAAGAAAATAATAACATAAAAAATAAATACAGAGGGGCAACAAAGCCATCCTCTAAGAAAGTAAATAACAAGAAAGTAATAATAAAAGTGCAGAAAATAAATAACAGAGGGGCAACAAAGCCATCCTCTAAAAAAGTAAATAACAAGAAAGTAAATAATAAAAGTGCAAAAAATAAATACAGAGGGGCAACAAAGCCATCCTCTAAGAAAGTAAATAACACAAAAGTAAATAATAGAAAGGTAAAAAATAAATACAGAGGGGCAACAAAGCCATCCTCTAAGAAAGTAAATAACAAGAAAATAAATAAGAAGATAAATACAACATCAAGTATAAACATTAAAATTAAGAGTTAGATAAATTATTATTTTTATACCAAGAGTTTCACCCTTTCACCTTAGCATTAGGAGATTAGTTCTCCATAATCAAGGTAAGAAAATAAAATGAAAGATGAAGAAGCATGATAAAACTTATGAAAGAAAGTAAAGATACAAAATATATAAAGAGAGAAAAGGATTACAAACACTTAGAACTTCCACAAAGATTTCCCAAGCTCCCTCTTCAGCCTTTCCCCCCCTCCCTTTAGCTCACAATATGTCTCTATTTATAGACAAAACAAGGGAAGTAGGTGACAAAAATGGTGGGTAGCAAATTGCACTAAAGTTGACAATAGTGTTCCATTATCTGCCCCGAAAGTCATCGTGATATATCTCCTTGATAGCCACCGAATCTGCTCATCCAATCAACATAAGAGTTGTAGATATTTTCATTATCTTTCCATCCATATAAGGTAGACAAAAATTGGCCACGTATTTTGTGATTTATGGCCGAAACACTATAGCAAGGTCAGGCTGGACTGCAATAGTAAACATGTTCGGTTATAGCCCAATTTCGGCCCTTTTAGTGTCCGAATTTGCTGACCACTTGAACATCAAAGTTGTAGCAAATTATATCTGCTATTCACCTACAAAATTTCGTGTCCATTAGATATGTATTTGTTGAAATATGACCCAAACACTACAGTAAGGTTGGACTGGACTGTAACAGTAAACATGTTCTGTTTTAGCCCAATTTCGGCCTTTTGTATATCTGAATTTGCTGATCACATAAACATGAAAGTTGTTTGAAATTATGTCAGCTATTCATCTACCAAATTTCGTACATAATATATACGTATTTCCTGAGATACGGCCAAAATACTGTAGTAAGGTCAAGTTGAAAAGCAAGCAACAAACAAATTTTTAACATTGAGTGTTTTGCCTTGAATCTTTATGTTTCAATTCTTTTAGAAATGTGGTCATAAATCAAGATTGAATTGATGCATATATCCATTAGGATGCGTCTCAAGAGACAAAAAGATAATGCTCCTTACTCTGCCATCCTTAATGAATTTATTTTATCTGCTTGATTTATAGATATCATTTCTAAAGAATCACAATTTAGCTTTGATTCCTCCAATTGAGTCAATTTCCTATTCTTCTCTTTATCTATAAAAATACACAAAACTAAAGACAAATAAGAGAGATAAATACTTAATTAAGGTAAAAAGATAAGATAGAAATATTTAATTTATGAGTACAAAACTCATTCATCAAATACCCCCAAACTTAATCTTTTGCTTGTCCTCAAGCAAAACACACAAACATCACAATTCAAAAGATGAGTGAGTGATGAGTTGTTTTTGGCTTACTAAACATTCCTCAAGGATTTAAAATGTGCAACCAAGGAAAATATCAGAATTCCAAAGTTATGTAAAACTTTAATTCAAATGCAACATATAATTTACTATTGAATCCCAAGTGTGTGTGTGATAATCTTATGACATTGGACTTTTTGCATTCAAATAAATTTACATAATCAAATTTTTAAAACAAATCTCCAGAGTTTTACATTTGAAACTCCATAAGCTTATTTTTCACGTCACTCTCCACTAATGTAGACTAATCATAAAATTTAAGATCATTAGGACTTCTATTAGGCTTGTAATGTATGGCATAGGTTAAAGGTGGATAAAAAGATATGAAAGCTCAATTCACTCTATAACATACATGATCATTTTAAGTCCTCCCAAATATTTTTGATATTATCATATGAATTCTACCTCCAACCTTATCCTCATCCTTATGTTATATGCTCATAATACTCTCTCTCTTTTTTTTTTTTTTTTGAAAAGTACCCCCAAACTTATTTCTTTAGGAGGTTCTATATTTTTTTTCTTTTTTTCTTTTTTAACTTCTTCCATTCACCCATGAACCGTAGCTTTTCAAATGATCATTCCTGTGAGTGAAAGGTAAAAGTTAGAAATATTTTTATTCAAAGGCTAGATAATAATATAGGTGTACAAGAAAGGATAAATATAGGCTCAAAATGGGTTACTAGGGATGGCATAATGTGTAGGTTGGTTTGAAAGGCTCAAACGATTCCAACAATGCCTAATTCATTTCTTAAATAGAGAGTAGTCTAGAATTTCATTTCAAGTGACAATCAAATAAGTTCTAGAGTTTCATAAGATCACTTAGCATATTTGAATTATATAAATCTTTTCTGAATAAACAATCAATCAAATGTAAAAGATTAAGTGTTCAGGATTTTAGGATTCTCAAGTAAAATATAAGTTACAATTGAGTTTAGGTTCACACATAACACTCAAAACTCATCTATTTTCCTAAGGTTACAAGCACTTTAAATTATTTTCATCATTGGTGCTAGTTTTGCCTATTCCCAAAACATCACTCGGTTTTTTTTTTTAAATCTAGGTGCTAGAACCTATACAGAGATAGGAGGCTAGACACCCACTCCTCTTTTTTGTTTTTGTTTTTTTTTTTTTTGTTTTTTTGATGAAAGAAGAAGGACAAGCACATAACAAACAACAAAAATTGAAAGAGATATTACCTGGAAGAAAATCTAGGAAAAGATAAACCTGCAGTAAACTAACCAGAAAAAGAAAATTTATTCAATCAAATAAAAAGGTGTTACAGATGAAGATCCAAATCCAATTTGCGCTTTTTGCGGTTGTCTGTTGTCCAATCTATTTGAGCTGTAGCTTGATCAGGAATATGAACATATGCTTGCAATGCATCAATCAACTCATCAGCATTCGAAGCCGAGATAAGAATTCGCCGTGCTGAGTGTGAGATAAACCTTTGTTCTACAGCTTGATCAAGAAAAGACAGCAAACCATCAAAGAAATTGTTAACATTCAACAAACCTATGGGTTTATGGTGAAGATTCAACTGTGCCCAGGAAACTATTTGAAAAATTTCCTCCAAAGTACCAAAACCACCTGGTAAGGCAATGAAAGCATCAGCGTTGCTCATCATTCTAGCAATGCGTTCATGCATGGAGGCTACCCTAAATTCTTCTCCAATTGTTTTTCCAATGATGTTTGATACAGCTAGAGCTGTAGGAATAATACCAAGAACTTGGCATCCTCCTACATGTGCAGCTGTAGACACACACCCCATTAACCCATGACTACCTCCACCATAGACTAAATGAATTTTTCTCCTGGCCAGTACAATACCCAAATTTTGTGCTGCTTTAACATACTCTCCATCTTTTCCAGGACTGGAACCACAAAAGACACAAATATTTCGAAATTGACGAAATGTGATTCCTTCCATACCTGCAATCACCTTAACTTTGAGTATGAAAATAAAGATAATAATATGTGCATTTATAGAACTAAGATAAAAGCATACTTACAGCAGCTATGCGAATAAGATGGTGGCATAATTACAATAGCCATGTGAGTAGGCCGATGGATGACAGCTAAATTAAAGATGAAAAATTCAAAAATAACGGCACGCATGCATATGTACAGTAGTTGTGATTGTGGCTCACATCTTCCTCTGGTTTTACGTCCAGTAACGGCTTAAACGCCCTCTAAGGGTCGAGGATATGCTTCCCATCCAATTTTCTTATAAATTGGCAAACAGGGTCTTTTAATGTCAGATTCCCAAGACTGTATCGTTTTTGTTCTTTTTTAAAATGGGGCCATAAACCAACAATTCCGATTTGCACAGATCCACTAGGATGCGTCTCAAGAGACGTTGGATGAAAATCATCATCCAATGACTCCTTACTCAAGCCATCCTTAATGAATTTGATTTTATCTTCTCGATTTACATGAACCCATCCCAAAGAACGACAACGTGTGTTGCAAGTTTCACGTCCACATTTATGGCAGACACCCATTCTTTTAGCTCTACGCTTTTTAGCAAAACTGCTTTTTCCTAAACCAGGCATGTAAGAGATGTAACCATTTGCAGACTCACCTGCTAATCGTACCTTAGCTTCAATTAGCCAACGAATATCAGCAGGTATTCCCATTATCATCATCAACCTTAATCTTTCAACCCGTGCTTTATAAATTTTCAACAATGCATTGGGTGGAAGAGAAGGAAAATGATTTTTCAAGTTTGCAAGTATGTCTTCCATTCTTAATTCAAATTTTTTTTTTTTTTTTTTTTTTTAAGAAAGTTCAAAATCAACAAAACCAAGAAAAAAAAAAGAAAAAAAAATAGCAATTGAGAAGAAAATATTAATGAGGGAACAAATTAATGCAAACTAATAAAAAAAATCTTACCTAAATAGCGTGCGTAACAATTAAAGGAAGCAAATCAATCCTGGTAGACAGGATCACGCAGAAGTGTCTCCTCTACCTCTGGGTTGCGTAATTCCAAAAATGATTTCAATCTTTGACCATTGACTTTAAATACATCACCATTTTTGGGATTTTCAATCTCTACTGCACCATGTGGATAAACAGTACGAACAATGAATGGTCCTGACCACCGAGAACGCAATTTTCCTGGAAATAAATGCAAACGAGAGTTATATAGAAGAACTTTTTGACCTACATTAAATGATTTTCTTAAAATATTTTTGTCATGAAAAATTTTCATTCGATCCTTGTACAATTTTGCATTCTCATATGCATCATTCCTTATTTCTTCCAGTTCATTGAGTTGAAGCTTCCTGTGGGAACCTGCTTTGTCAAGAGCAAAGTTAAATTGTTTGATGGCCCAATAAGCTTTATGTTCTAACTCAACAGGTAAATGACAGGCCTTGCCATACACAAGTCGGTAAGGAGACATTCCAATAGGGGTTTTAAAAGCAGTACGATAAGCCCATAAAGCATCAGAAAGTTTCAAAGACCAATCTTTTCTACTTGGGTTAATCGTTTTTTCCAAAATATTTTTAATTTCCCTATTTGAAATCTCAACTTGACCACTAGTCTGAGGGTGGTATGGGGTAGCAACTTTGTGTGTAACGCCATATTTTCTCATTAACTGCTCAAAATGCTTATTACAAAAATGTTTTCCCCCATCACTAATGATAGCCCGTGGTGTGCCAAACCTCGAAAAGATGTTTTCTTTCAAGAATTTTACCACAATCTTGTGATCATTTGTTTTACATGCAAGAGCCTCTACCCATTTTGACACATAATCCACAGCAACAAAGATGTATAAATTACCAAAAGAATTAGGAAAAGGACCCATGAAATCAACTCCCCAGACATCAAATATCTCAACAACAAGAATGGGAGTTAAAGGCATCATATTCCTCCGTGAAATACTGCCCAATTTTTGACAACGCTCACAAGAACTACAATACAAATGGGCATCTTTGAACAATGATGGCCAGTAAAAGCCACATTGTAAGACTTTTGCAGCAGTTTTTTTAGCACTAAAATGACCTCCACAAGCATGATCATGACAAAAAGAAATAACACTATATTGCTCACTCTCAGGAACACATCTCCGAATGATTTGATCAGGACAATACTTAAACAAGTATGGATCTTCCCAAAAGAATTTTTTTACTTCTGCTAAAAATTTTACCCGATCTTGCTTACTCCAATGTGTAGGTATTTGACCTGTGGCAAGATAATTAGCAATGTCAGCAAACCAGGGTAACTGAGAAATAGACATGAGTTGCTCATCTGGAAATGAGTCTCCGATAAGCAAGTTATTATCACCCGATTCAACTATCAGTCTAGACAAGTGATCAGCCACAACATTTTCAGATCCTTTCTTATCCCGAATTTCTAAATCAAATTCTTGCAACAAAAGTATCCATCTTATCAAACGCGCTTTAGCATCCTTCTTAGAAAGAAGATACTTAAGTGCAGCATGATCTGAAAAAACTACAATTTTAGATCCTAATAAATAAGATCTAAATTTGTCTAATGCAAATACCACAGCTAGTAACTCTTTTTCTGTTGTAGAATAATTCAATTGAGCATCATTAAGAGTTTTACTAGCATAGTATATCACATAAGGAAACTTTTCTAGACGTTGACCCAAAACAGCTCCAATTGCATAATCAGAGGCATCACACATGATTTCAAATGGAAGATTCCAATTTGGTGGTCTAATGATGGGTGCAGAAGTAAGAAGGGATTTGAGCTTCTCAAAAGCTTGAAAGCATTTTTCATCAAATATAAAAGGTGCATCTTTGGTAAGTAAATTACACAAAGGTTTGGAGATTTTGCTGAAATCTTTGATGAATCTGCGATAAAACCCTGCATGGCCTAAAAAAGAACGTACCTCTTTCACTGTCCGAGGAGGTGGAAGACTGGAAATCAATTCAATTTTGGCTTTATCTACCTCAATCCCCTGATTTGACACAATATGTCCCAAAACAATTCCTTTTTTAACCATGAAATGACATTTTTCCCAATTCAAAACAAGGTTTTTTTCCTTACACCTAATTAAGACCAATCTTAAATGGTGTAAGCATTCCTCAAAACTAGACCCATGCACAGAAAAATCATCCATGAATACTTCCAGAAATCGCTCTACCATGTCAGAAAATATGCTTATCATGCAACGCTGAAATGTAGCAGGTGCATTGCACAACCCAAATGGCATTCGACGATAGGCAAAAGTTCCGAAAGGACAAGTGAATGTAGTTTTTTCTTGATCCTCGGGTGCAATGGGAATTTGGTTGTAACCTGAATATCCATCAAGAAAACAATAATATGCATGTCCAGCCAACCTTTCTAGCATTTGATCTATAAAAGGAAGTGGAAAATGGTCTTTTCTTGTTACAACATTCAACTTACGATAGTCAATACAAACACGCCACCCAGTTTGTACTCTAGTGGGAATTAATTCGTTATCCTCATTCTTGACTACAGTAATGCCAGACTTCTTAGGAACTACCTGAACAGGACTGACCCATGCACTATCAGAAATCGGGTAAATGACACCCACATCAAGAAGTTTAATCACTTCAGCTCTCACAACTTCTTTCATGTTTGGATTCAGACGTCTTTGTGGTTCTCTTGAGGTTTTGGCATTGTCCTCCAAATGTATCCTGTGCATGCAAATTGATGGACTAATACCTTTAATGTCTGCTATTGTCCACCCTATGGCTTCCCTATGCTCACTGAGGACTTTTATGAGTTCAACTTCATGTTTTCTATCTAGGTCTGATGCAATGATAACAGGTAAGGTCTCAGCAGGTCCTAGAAACACATATTTTAGAGAATCTGGCAAAGGTTTTAACTCTACCTGAGGTGGTTTCTCTATGGATGGTAATAGGACAGACCCAGAAGATGTAATTGTCTCTGTTTTAACTTTCCATTCATTGGTATCCATCAATGGAGTAGTCTCTAACAGGGAATTTATTTCATTGATCAAACAGTCCTCATCTATGTCCATGTTGAAGTAAGCCAAACATTTTTCTAAAGGGTCATCATCAAAAGAACTCAAAAATGAATCATCAGTTATACTCTCAATCATGTTGACCTCACATAAATCACCAGCATCCACAGGTTGACGAGAGACATTAAAAACATTAAGTTCCACAGTCATATTTCCAAAAGATAGATTCAAAATTCCATTTCGACAATTAATGATCGCATTGGATGTTGCAAGAAATGGTCTACCCAAAATGACTGGAATTTGTGTCTCTGTATTCTCAACAGGTTCAGTATCAAGAACAATGAAATCTACTGGAAAGTAGAATTTATCAACCTTAATGAGCACATCCTCTATGACACCTCTAGGAATTTTTGTTGACCTATCAGCTAACTGAAGGGTTACTGGTGTAGGTTTTAACTTTCCTAACCCAAGTTTTGCATACACAGAATACGGCAACAGATTCACACTTGCTCCTAGATCAAGTAAGGCTCGGTTAATCACATGGTCACCTATAACACAAGAAATTGTAGGACAACCGGGATCTTTGTACTTGACAGGAGTTTTTTGTTGAATTATGGAGCTCACTTGTTCAGTCAAAAATGCCTTTTTTGGAACATTAGTTTTCCTTTTCACCGTGCAAAGATCTTTCAAAAATTTTGAGTAAGCAGGTACTTGTTTGATAGCGTCAAGAAAAGGGATGTTAATGCTTACTTGCTTAAACACCTCTAAAATGTCACTATATTGAGTACCTTTCTTATTTCTCTCAAGTCTTTGTGGGAATGGAGCTTTAGGGGCAAAAGGAATATGTTCACTTTCATTCTCACTTGAGTCATTAATTTGTGGTTCATGCTGACTCTGTTCTTTAGTTCCAGGCATGTGAACTTGATTATCAATCACTTTTCCAGATCTAAGGGTCGTTACAGACTTTACTTCTTCATTAGGATTTGTTGATGATCCTACTTCAAATTGACCCTTAGGATTAGGAATAGGTTGACTGGGAAATTTTCCTTTCTCTCTCTCTCCTACAGCATTGGCTATTTGACCCAATTGTGTTTCAAGTTTTGAAATAGATTGAGTGTGGGATTGTAAAGCTTGTTGAGTTGATTGCATGAATTGCTGTAGAGTATCTTCCAAAGAAGGTCTTCTTTGTTGTGATACTCCGAAAGGAGGAGCATATTGAGGAACTGGAGGATATGAATTAGGAGGGGCAAATTGTTGCCCACCTTGATTCATTGAAGGTTGATTTTGCCTCCATGAAAAGTTTGGATGATTCCTCCAATTTGGATTATATGTAGGTGCAAAAGGGCTGTCTGATGATTTTCCATGAAATTGAAGAGAATTGACTTGCTCAGAGAATGCATCTTGGTAAGCTGGTATAGATGGACAAGATTGTGTAATGTGGGATGTACTAGAACATAAGGCACATGCCTCTATCCTATTATTGGTAGAAGGGTTCAGAGTGTGGCTTAAAGTTAAAGCTTCAACCTTTCTAGTCAGGCTAGCTAAGGCAATTCTCACATCTGTGTCATCACTCACCTCATAAATTCCTCCCTTTTTGTGTGTTTGAGACTTCTTATCCCTGGAATCTATGCAGTTCCAATGTTGAGAATTTTCAGATAAAGATCCTAAGGATTCCCAAGCTTCTCCCTCATTCAATTGTAAAAATCTCCCACCATGCATGCTTTGGATCATTTGACGGTTTGATGAAGTTAAACCATCATAGAAATATTTCACCAATCTCCAAATTTCAAAACCATGATGAGGACATTTTAAAAGAAGATCATTAAATCTTTCCCAACATTCGAAAAATTGTTCACCCTCTTTTTGGCAAAAATCAGAAATTTCTCTCCTAAGGGCATCAGTTTTAGACATGGGAAAAAATTTTGCCAGAAACTTATTTACCAATTGATTCCAACTAGTAATAGTTCTTGTAGGAAGGGAATTCAACCAGGCTTTAGCTTTATCTTTTAATGAGAATGGAAACATTCTAAGCCTAATTGACTCATCATTGAAATTTTGAAAGCGAAATGTTGAACAAATTTCAAGAAATTCCTTCACATGCATGTATGGATCTTCTCTTTCCAAACCATAAAATGATGGTAAAAGTTGAAGTATGGCTGGTTTGAGTTCAAAGTGAGTTGCAGTAGTTTGTGGCAAAACTATGCAAGATGGAGTATTGGCTATGACAGGTGAGAAGTACTCCATAAGAGTTTTCTCATGCACAACTTGTTCCTCCATTTTTGATGATGTCTCAACAAAGTCTAATGTTCTAATTTTTAAATCAAAGGGTGATCCTAAACTTTTCCTAACTAAACGCTGATCTTTATCACGTTTCCAAACACGCATAAACTACAAGAAAAATTATAAACAAATATTTCTAATAGCATATAACACAATTACAAAAGAGGATAATTTACAACTTAGTAACATATATATACAATGTTAACTACAAGTAACAAAATGCAAATACAACAAAAACAATCAAAATTTTGCAACAAAGAATTTTTTTTTTTTTTTTTTACAAAGAAAATTTTCTATACAAAAAATAAATATTCTAAATAATAACTAGTGGAAGAATTTTACTTACCTGGATCTAATTAGCTTTTCCGTCGGAATCCCCGGCAACGGCGCCAAAAACTTGTTGTTGTTTTTATTAAAACTCGCAAGCGCACGAATCTATTGGAGTATAGATTTAGTGGTATGCAAGGTCGATCCCACGAGGATTGCCAATTGAGAAAATTTAATTCAGATCCAAAATAAATATTTCTAACCTAGTTGCCAGAATGTTTGTTTTGCGAGAAGAGTATTGAACAAAGTTTGTAAAGAACTAAAATACTGAAATTAAATATGAATGTATTCAAAGTAAGAAACATGCTAAGGTTAGGGGATCTACTCTTGGTACATCAAATAATAATAAATTTTAACTCTTTTATTACTCAAATGGAATCCTCACGTAAATGAGGTTCCATTCGGAAGATATTACATTAAACGCGCTTTGGTTTATAGATGAAGTGTATTTGCCTTCTTTTATTCTATTACTAATAGTAAATAACTTTTGTAAAATGGATTCAAGTATACATCGTGCCAATCATATTGTCTACAACAAATCAAGAATAATTCAAGTATTTATTGTGCCAACGATTGTCTACAATGTATCAAGATTTGCACTTTACAAAATTTAAAATAAAAATATACAAACAAAGTCAATAATAATAATATAAAGTAGGCAGTAAAACCATCCATTGAGAAAAGAAATAACAAGAAAATAAATACAAAAAGTGCAGAAAATAAATAACAGAGGGGCAATAAAACCATCCTCTAAAAAAGTAAATAACAAGAAAGTAAATAATAAAAGTGCAGAAAATAAATAACAGAGAGGCGACAGAGCCGTCCTCTCAGAAGAAAAATAATAAGAAAATAATAACATAAAAAATAAATACAGAGGGGCAACAAAGCCATCCTCTAAGAAAGTAAATAATAAAAGTGCAGAAAATAAATAACAGAGAGGCGACAGAGCCGTCCTCTCAGAAGAAAAATAATAAGAAAATAATAACATAAAAAATAAATACAGAGGGGCAACAAAGCCATCCTCTAAGAAAGTAAATAACAAGAAAGTAATAATAAAAGTGCAGAAAATAAATAACAGAGGGGCAACAAAGCCATCCTCTAAAAAAGTAAATAACAAGAAAGTAAATAATAAAAGTGCAAAAAATAAATACAGAGGGGCAACAAAGCCATCCTCTAAGAAAGTAAATAACACAAAAGTAAATAATAGAAAGGTAAAAAATAAATACAGAGGGGCAACAAAGCCATCCTCTAAGAAAGTAAATAACAAGAAAATAAATAAGAAGATAAATACAACATCAAGTATAAACATTAAAATTAAGAGTTAGATAAATTATTATTTTTATACCAAGAGTTTCACCCTTTCACCTTAGCATTAGGAGATTAGTTCTCCATAATCAAGGTAAGAAAATAAAATGAAAGATGAAGAAGCATGATAAAACTTATGAAAGAAAGTAAAGATACAAAATATATAAAGAGAGAAAAGGATTACAAACACTTAGAACTTCCACAAAGATTTCCCAAGCTCCCTCTTCAGCCTTTCCCCCCCTCCCTTTAGCTCACAATATGTCTCTATTTATAGACAAAACAAGGGAAGTAGGTGACAAAAATGGTGGGTAGCAAATTGCACTAAAGTTGACAATAGTGTTCCATTATCTGCCCCGAAAGTCATCGTGATATATCTCCTTGATAGCCACCGAATCTGCTCATCCAATCAACATAAGAGTTGTAGATATTTTCATTATCTTTCCATCCATATAAGGTAGACAAAAATTGGCCACGTATTTTGTGATTTATGGCCGAAACACTATAGCAAGGTCAGGCTGGACTGCAATAGTAAACATGTTCGGTTATAGCCCAATTTCGGCCCTTTTAGTGTCCGAATTTGCTGACCACTTGAACATCAAAGTTGTAGCAAATTATATCTGCTATTCACCTACAAAATTTCGTGTCCATTAGATATGTATTTGTTGAAATATGACCCAAACACTACAGTAAGGTTGGACTGGACTGTAACAGTAAACATGTTCTGTTTTAGCCCAATTTCGGCCTTTTGTATATCTGAATTTGCTGATCACATAAACATGAAAGTTGTTTGAAATTATGTCAGCTATTCATCTACCAAATTTCGTACATAATATATACGTATTTCCTGAGATACGGCCAAAATACTGTAGTAAGGTCAAGTTGAAAAGCAAGCAACAAACAAATTTTTAACATTGAGTGTTTTGCCTTGAATCTTTATGTTTCAATTCTTTTAGAAATGTGGTCATAAATCAAGATTGAATTGATGCATATATCCATTAGGATGCGTCTCAAGAGACAAAAAGATAATGCTCCTTACTCTGCCATCCTTAATGAATTTATTTTATCTGCTTGATTTATAGATATCATTTCTAAAGAATCACAATTTAGCTTTGATTCCTCCAATTGAGTCAATTTCCTATTCTTCTCTTTATCTATAAAAATACACAAAACTAAAGACAAATAAGAGAGATAAATACTTAATTAAGGTAAAAAGATAAGATAGAAATATTTAATTTATGAGTACAAAACTCATTCATCACATTGTTTTGTAAAGCGATATACTTTTGAAAATTATGCATGTCATATTATAAATGAGATTGAATGGCAAGCGTAAAGCTCATGGCGAGTTGCTTGATATTTTACATGTATATATATGTATTAATGCATATCGGCTGGTTGTATGGCTTGTGACGGTACCGAATAGGGGACGCCCTATTAGCTTGAGTGAGCCGGGGGAGGGCCGCTCCAACCGGGTGACAGTGGTAATGTGGGGAGGCAGGAGGGTGATGTACTCACATTCCCTGATCACTTATTGTGACTAGGGTCGAGGTCACTATGCGTATAGCAAATTGCATTGACCAGATCGCCGACTGAGGCAGGTCATTTTCAAATTGCATTGCATTGACCAGATCGCCGACTGAGGTGGGTCATTTTCAAATTGCATTGACCAGATCGCCGACTGAGGCAGGTTATTTTCAAATTGCATTGCATTGACCAGATCGCCAAGTGAGGCAGGTCATTTTCAAAATTAAGTGGATCAGAACGCCGAGTGAGGCAGGTCATTTTAAAAGTGATGATTTTATCTCCAAATCTTAATATTTTACTATAACTTATACAGCTGAGCATGACAATATTTGTTTAATGATCATATCATCGTGCATATGGTTTTGGATATCTGAATATCCTTTGATTTAAGAATATTTGAAATACGGGTCTCATATGAATGTACTTCTGAACTGTATTTTCTATGTGACACATTTTAAAATATAAGTACATCCATATGCTGACCTAAGAGGTCATAAGAGGAATTATTTGCTCACTGAGTTGTCAAACTCACTACACGATATTTTCACATTTTTCAGATAAGAATATCAGAGTCTGATTCGGCAGATAGGTGATATATTCTCTAGGTGAGTCTACATTGCTTCCAAGACTCACGGTCTTTGAATTATACTGTATTTGTATTCTATAGTGCTCTGAACGCTACAGGCAGGATTCCTGTTTCTGCTGTACTCTGATATTTATAGACTTGGTCTGTATATTGTATATACATGAGAGATCCTATATGTATTTGTTCCCATGATAAAGAATTGAATTATGTATATTTATGGAAAATGAAAAAAAAATGTTTATTTTATGTAACGTAAATTAGGGGCGTTACATCAGGCCTCGTGCAAGTTAGATAGCGTAAACTTCCCACCAAACTCTTGAAAAGTGTTGGATCTATATTTTCGTCTTCTTCATGTTTGGACATCTTAACTCCGTATTCCATCGGTGTGCTTATTGGCTTACAATTTTCCATCTTGAACTTCTTTAAGATCTCCTTTGTATAGCTTTCTTGTGAAATGAAAATTCCATCCTTTTGTTGCTTAACTTCAATGCCAAGGTAATAGGTCATGAGCCCCATATATGTCATCTCGAATTCCTTTGTCATCACTTCCGTGAATTCATTGAACATGCTTGGGTTGTTTCCTATGAAAATTAAATCATCCACATAGAGGCACACGATCAAAATATCTCCATCCTTGATCTTGATATATAGAGCGTGCTCATAGGGAAATTTGTTGAAACTATTCTCTTGAAAATACTTGTTAATTCGGGCTATTCCATGCCTTTGGTGCTTGTTTTAACCCGTAAAGAGCTTTCTTCAATTTCAACACCTTGTCTTCATGGCCTTTGACTTTGTTGCCCGATGGTTGTTGAATGTAGACTTCTTCTTCAAGAACTCCATTTAGGAAGGCAGACTTTACATCCATCTGTTGTATCTTCCACTTGTTTTGAGCTGCCAAAGAAATAATTAGTCTAACAGTCTCCAATCGAGCAACGGGGGCAAATACCTCATTATAGTCAATTCCAGTCTTTTGACTGTAACCTTTTGCAAAAAACCTTGCCTTGTGTCTTTCAATCTTTCAATCTTTCCCTTAGCATTTCGCTTTTTTTTTGTATACCCATTTGACACCTATCGCCTTGTGCCCTTTTGGAAGTGAAACGAGTTCGCATGTGTCATTCTTTTCGATGGCCTTAATTTCTTCATCCATCGCGTCTCTCCACTTCTTTTCTTTTGCAGCTTCTTGATAGCTCATCGGTTCACAATCAGCAAATAGACAAAATAATGTAAGATTTTCTTGTTGTTCAGTCACTTCATAGAGATCTTGGAGGCTTCTTGTACATTGCATAGCTCTTTCACTTCGACTCCCACTTGAAGATGACAAGGGTGACTTATCTCCCTGGGTAGTTGATGTTGGCGAACTAGGTGGAGTTGTTGGCTCTTGTTGGGCTTCTCTGGGTTGTTCCATTGGTGTCAGCTCATCTTCAAACGGAGGAGAGAAATTGAAATCATCTATATGAGATCCAAAATCCCATAGTCCTTCTTCGTCAAACATTACATCTCAACTGATCACAACCTTCTTATTGTTTGGATTGTACAGCTTGTAGCCTTTCAAATTTGCGTCATAGCTGATGAAGATAAAACTCTCACTTTTATCATCAAGCTTTGTTCTTTTCTCATTTGGAACATGAACATGGGCTATGCTTCCAAAAACTCTCAGGTGGAAGATGCCGGGCTTTCTTCCACTCCATGCTTCTTGTGGTGTCTTTCCCCAAACACTTCTTGTTGGAGATCGGTTAGACAAGTAAACTGCACATGCCACTACTTCAGCCCAAAACTCCTTGGGTAGTTTCTTACTTTTGAGCATACTCCGAGCTATGTTAAGGATAATTTGGTTCTTTCTTTCTGTCACACCATTTTGTTGGGGGGATATAGAAACTGTCATTGGTTGACGAATTTCATTTGCTTTGCAGAATTCTTGAAACTCTTTAAAGGTAAATTCTCCTCCTCGATCAGATCTCATAGCTTTGATCTTTCTACCGCTCTCTCTCTCTACTGCAGCTTTGAACTTCTTGAAGATTTCGAAAACTTCTGATTTCTGTTTCAAGAAATATACTCAGGTTTTTCTTGAAAAATCATCAATGAAGAGAAGAAAATAGTTATTATTACCGAGAGAGTTTGGTTTAATTGCACCACACACATCAGTATAGATGAGTTTGAGTGGCTTTTGGGCTCTTGATTCTGACTTCTTGGGAAAGCTTTTCTTGAATTGCTTCCTGACTAGACACCCTTCACAAAGCTGGTCAGGATGGTTGATGTGAGGTAGTCCCTTCACCATCTCCTTCTTGAATAGCAACTTTAGACTTCCAAAATTGAGATGTCCAAAGCGAAGATGCCATAGCCATCATGCATCTTTATAGCAAGCTTTTAGGCACATTGCAACATCGTTTTCTATGTTGATCAAGAACATTCTATTCTTTGACATCGGTACTTTAGCAATGAAGTTATTCTTATCATATTTTATAGAAAGATTATGATCCTTCATACGAATATCATAACCTTTCTCTAACAATTGTCCTAAACTCAAGATATTACTTTTCATATTGGGCACATAGTAGTCATTGGAAATAAACCGATGTCTCCCATCTTTCAAACGGATAAGAATGTTACCTCTTCCTTTTACTGCTATTGTGGAATCATCACCAAATGAGACATTTCCGTTTATTGACTCGTCTAACTCCACGAACATGTCTTTCTTTCCACACATGTGATTGCTTGCACCACTGTCAAGGTACCAAGAATTTGCTTGGACACCATCAGTCTCCTTTCGTGCTAGAAGAAGAGTTTCTTTGTCATCTATTTTCTCCTCCACGTAGTTGGCCTTCTCCTCAATTCTATTATTGGGAGCTCTACATTCTAAAGCATAATGTCCAAGTTTTTGACAATTATAGCATCGAACTTGAAATTTATCATACCTCAAGTTTGGATTGCCTTTTCCACGGCCTCGGATTGAGCTTTCTCCTTTCTCGTAGTTGTTATTGTAATTCCAACCTCGTCTTCATCCACGACTTCCACCTCGTCCACGACCTCTACCTCTTCCTCAGCCACGTTGATTTCTATCATTGCCTTGACTTTCATGCATATCCTTGAGTTGCAGCTTGAGGAGTTGATCAGCAATCCCTTGTTTCTTCTTATACTTCTCTTCATATGCTTGCAATGATCCTTGGAGTTGCTCGATCATCATTTCTTGTAAGTCTTTAGTTTCTTCAATTGTTACAACGACGTGCTCAAATTTGGGATCCAACGAACGGAGTATCTTCTCTATTATCTTCACATCTTCTAACTTTTCACCATTTCTTTTTAATTGATTAGAAATAGCTACTACTCTTGAGAAATAATCTGAAATAGACTCAGATGCTTTCATATGTATGGATTCGAATTCACCTCTTAATGTTTGGAGACGAACCTTCTTCACTTGCTCGTATCCTTTGTAAGAGGTTTGTAGCTTTTCCCATGCTTCCTTGGCAGAGCTTGCACTTGAAATCTTTTCAAAACCATCATCATCTAATGCTTGATAGATGAGATAGAGAGCTTTCTTGTCTCTCTTTCTTGTTTCTTTTAGATTATCCTTTTGGGTTGTAGTTAGCGCAGCTTCATTATCTAGCTCGATAAAACCTTTTTCTATGATATCCCAAACATCATGCACGCCAAGAAGAGCTTTCATCTTGATACTCCAGTTGTCATAATTGTTGTTGTTTAGTGTCAGGACTTGGAATGATGCCACACCATTTGCCATATCGCTCAATATATAGAGAATTTGGAAATTCCGATTGCGCGGATGGATCCAGAAAATCGAAAAACTTTGGGAGGGACCTGGTCAAAATTTTCAACTATTGGTCAACAGTCAAAGGCTTAGACAACTCAATCAAGTGGCTCGGTCAACGGCTTATGGCTCGGTCAACTCGATTGTGTCAACTCAGTGAGCCAACTCAGTTCAACTAGACTGTGTCAACTCGGTTTTTTGGCAGCAATATTCCGGCGGCTCTTGGCTAGGCATCTAAACTCCGATCGAGGCGATTCTTGCATCGTTGGATTCCTCTCGTCGAGACCTTCGATTTGATATGCTATAGTGTATTCTTTCCAACTTAGCTCTGATACCACTTTGTTGAAAATAAAACACTCACAAACAACTTTTACTCAAACTCAAGAAGAAATATTACAAGAGCACTCTTACTCAAAACAAGATACTACAACTCACTCAAGACTTGCTACTTCACACACTTAGAAGTTCTTACTTCTTCTTTATGCCTAAACCAAGAGGGGAGGGGGGTATTTATACTAGTTACAAACAATCCTACACTACACAAATAAATTAATCCAAAAATATAATAACCATACACCTCATCCTTCTCCAACCTTCTAATAATATTTTAAATTACCATATGATTCACATGCATATCTACCACACCCTAGAAGATTCTAAGTAGAAGGCTTGGACTTTGGTTTTGGACTTGGACCCCAAATTGATTGGGTTTGGATTTGGGCTCCATAATGGATCAAGTTTATAATCCAACATCTTTTCCTTGTAAGTTGTCAAACACGTGTGATCTAGTTTTATTATGTAATTACCAAACTACGAAGTTGCAGCTTTGTCTTTCATTTCATTGGTAATTATTGAGCTCATCTTAATAAGATAAAACCTTTCTCTTTTAATTTCATTGTCAGTGAACATGCAAAAATGAATATGACACAATGCAAAAATAATCAACGTCAGAATCTCTAGCCAATGGCATCGTACCAGTAGTGATGGATATGCTTCTAAGTCCCCCAATTCCCAAGGCTTCCCTGTAAGAGGCTCTTGAAGCTAATTCAGTCATTCCAAGTACAATGTGAGAAGACAGAGGTAAGAAGTGATTAGCTTCTTAAGAGCACCGCTATATTCCTAACATGCCATTTTTGTGCCGTCCTTGCAATAGAAAATTCACAGCAGTACCAGTTTTATAATACAAGGGATTGATACCACCCTTCAACTTTAAAATCATGATAAACAATTGTATAGGAAAAGTAGACTACAAAAGCAACTAACGTGATTCAGATGCAAGTCAGAAAAGAATTTAAGCATTTAACTCAATTGCTAAGGCCCATTTTTGCTCTAGGAGAGCTCTATGCAAACTCAAATAAAGTCAGAGAGATTTAAAACTACCACTAGATGATCATGATGTCAATGAGTTCTTTATAAACCAGCAGTATTAATACAGAAAAACAGAAGGACTTGAAGTGTCACTCCAATAAGGCATTTGCCAAAAGATTAAAGGTATTGAAGAAGAAACTTACAGAAGCTAATAAGTAGTAGTAGCCAACATAGACCTTTTACCAAGTTGACACCCCTATAAAACCACAAGATCAACATCTAAACCATGCTGGAAAACTTAAAAATAACATAATATAAAATCAAAAGACTAGTAAGTGAAAGTTTGAGAGGGGATATGCACTCACCAAAATAATCTCATCATTTTTCTTACAATGTGATGAGACTTTTACAACAATCATAAAATCATCCTAGCTAATTCGTATTAGGAGTTACAAAATTTTTAAATAGGACTCTGTGGTCATTCGGCAGAAGATGTGTAACATGTTAATATAATATTCTAAATCGACAAAAACTGATAGGAAAAGGGAAAAATCAAAACCTACTTTGGCCAAGATAAAAATGAATCGAATCCACCAAATCGAATTCCAAGTCTAGCTAGAAATTCCAAATGCAAACATCAAAACAAGAATGAAATATGGGAAGCACCTGTACCTGAGGTGCAAAGTTTCAAATAGAAACCTCAGATTAATGTATATATGAGAAAAGTCGAAATTAGAGAAAGCAAAAATGAAATAGAAAAAAAAATGCCTATGAAGCGAAAGGAAGGATAAATTGCAGACAATTTCCGTTCTACCATTAGCATTGATTGGCGATGACGGTGACTCTCAGTCTGGGATGTTCAGATCGACAGAGATAATTAAATGTGACGTTTTGGAGAAAGAAGTAGGAAATGGATGTAAGGAGAAGAGATGTTTGGGGGGGCCATGGATTAAAATGTGAGGGGAAAAGTTAGAACCGCCGTTAAACCTTCGTAAATAGCACCTCATTTAGTGGCGGTCTCAAAATTGTCGATAAATGCATCATTTAAGGGCAGTTTTTGTTAACCGCTGCTAAATCCCATTCTTTCTGTAGTGTTTACACGTGAAAGCCTTAGTGACACATCAGCACCCAAATCCCCTATCTTAGCTGATTTACGAGGCTCCTTCTCCTCGAACCACTAGAGCTCGGTTAGCATCTCTAATCAGCTCCCGAAACATCATGAAATCCAAGCCAGCCCATGGACCATGAAATCCTTCAAAACTTTGGGATTTGATGGGCTACATGCATGCTTCTTCCAGCTTTTTTTGGAGCGAAGTTGGAGTGGTCATTTCTCAAGCGGTTATCAAATTTTTGCTACCAGGATTTTACCCCCAAATTGGTGTAAGACATTGAGTTGTTTAATTCAGTAGGTGAGCTCCCTGAGACTATTCATCAGTTTTGGCCTATTGGGTTATGCACTTCTCTTTATTGAATGATCTTATCTCTCCCGTTCAAAGAGCTTCTGTTCAAGGAAGGAAAGGTGTTGAAAATATGGTGGTTACACAAAACATTATCTATTCTTTAATTCTGGTTGGGAGCCTCATAGAGGAATGTCAACTCTCTTGCAACATAAGAAAAGGAGGACCTTTGTCCCCCCTATATTTTCATTTTGTGCACGGAGTGGCTCTAACACATCATCCAAAGGGAAGTGGAAGAGAAAAATATGGCAACCCTTAAAATTTAGAAACAATCTAAGCATTTCCCACTTGATGTTTGCTGACGATTTGATCCTTTAGAGCTCTGCGTGCTTTCTCTGATATCTCGGGACTGAGATCCAATCTCAAGAAATCGAGGTTGCGGTTCTACTCCCATGTGAATGAGATAGAAGCCAATTTTCTTGTAGCTCGAATAAGGATGTCTATGTCCTCTTTGGACAAGTACTTAGGGTTTCCTTTCGGCCTCCCCCTTAACATGAGACAAGATTATATGGATTCGTGGTGGAACAAGGCCGGTTGGCTAGCTAGCAATTCCGACAACTATCATTGGCAGGACAGATCACTCAGGGTTCCTACCTTTTTCTCACAGTGCACTCCTCTCTCGAACTCAATATGCAAATAGATTGACTCCTGGAGAAATTTCCTGTAGCGCAACATAGTCAAGAAGAAAAAAGTCCATAAGGTGGGATGGGACAAAATTACTTCAAGGAAAAAGGTCATAGGTTTGATCATCATGAAAACTAGACATAGGATTAAGATTAACTTAGCCAAACTCTGGTGGAAAGCCTTGAAAGAAAGAAGAAGAAGCTTATGGGGAGTTTGCATTCAGAACAACTATGGAACTCAATTGGAGGACTGGAGAAAGGAAGGAGAAGCATTTCGAATATCAAGAAGTGTCCGGATAAGGGGAAGATTTAGTAGATAAAGAGAGTATGTGGTTGGTGAAAAAAGGAGATAAAGTTAAGTTCTGGAACTACTTGTGGGTGGAGTCCTTGACTATTAGGAGCCAAATTCGGGGCCAGCTAAATAGAGGAGGAGAAAGTCTTTTGGTAGCTAACCTTATTCATAATAACAAATAAAATGCTAGATGGTTTATCCTTCTGCCTACCTTATCAGCTGCTCATGAAATTCGTGCCTACCCTTTGTTCCCCTCAATGCTCAAACGAGAGAAGACCAAGTGGAGAGCAAACTGAAATGGGTAGTTCTCCTCCAATTCGGTTTGCGATTTGATTCTTGAAGAATCGGAGAGTGACACTTTAGACATGAGTTGGATTTGGAAGACTCCATGCCACGCTCGCATTGGCTCTTTCTTATGGTTGACTTGTCGCGACAGTACCCCCAACCGGCCATTTGCTGCAATATAATAATATCATTCAGCAGGATTCTTGCCCACTTTGCTCATCTCAACCAAAGACAATTTTGCACATTTTGAGAGATTACGCGGTCATCTCTAAGGCATGGAGACGTACTATATATCATTGACTCTTAAGGAAATGATACATTGACTTGGCTCAAGAATAATTGCGGGTTGACTTCTAAAAGTTTGGAACAGGAGCATCTTCATCTACATTTGGGGGCCCATTTGGCTAGCCAGGAACGAGAGAGACTGTTCAAAGAACGCTATGTTTATAAGCACTAAGGTTAGCTCCATGCCTAAGGGAAGAGCGCTTGAATTCATTCATTTAAAATTGAAACCCACCACATCTCAAGTTAGCACTAAAATATTTGTGAAATGTGAGCCATCGCGAGATGGGTCCAAACTTAATTGTGATGGCTCAGCCACCAATAACCTTGAGCTTATCTCTGTTGGGGGTATCAAGGGATCACATGGGGAGCTAGAAAGCAGGTATTGGAACTAAAGTAGGTTTTGGCTTTGTGATTCTAGCAGAGCTTTGAGTTATCTTGTATGGCCTCCGTAGCATATGGCATGGATATTACTTCCTTAGAAGTGGAAAGTGACTCCAAATTGGCACTAGATTTAATTTTTAAAAATGAATAGCCTGATCATCACCCTTCCAATATTATTTCTGAGTGCAGAAATTGGAAGAAGTTTCGTCAAATTGAGGCGCAAAACATCTGTTGTGGATGGCCCTCGATATAGAGAAATTAAATGTGTAAGAAAAATAACTATACAATAGTAGGACACAAGAATTTAACGTGGTTCGGCAATATGCCTACGTCCACGACCGGAGAGCAGCAAAAATCTTTCACTATAATAAAAGGAATACAATGACTTTCCTCACTCACCCAATTACCACTACAAGAAAATCAGGATTTTGTGATGATTAAAGTCGTCACAAAAAGTCAAAAAGTCGTCACCAACTCGTTGCAAAAACAGCCGTTGCAAAAGGTTTTTTGTGACAACTTTTCTAGTCGTCACTGAAAGTATACAATCAGTGACGACCAAAGTCGTCACATAAAGCTTTCAAAACCGTCACAAAAAACTTGAAAGTCGTCACAAAAAGAGATTATTGAGTTAATATTGTAATTTTCAGTGACGACTTTAGTCGTCACTAAAGGTAGTTTTAGTGACGACATGTTGAGGTCGTCACTAAAGATAATGTTTTAGTGACAACTATTATCGTCACAAAAAATGATATTTTATAACGACTTTTTTAAGTCGTCACAAAAGGTGTATTAAATCAATGGTTTTAGTGACTACCTTTAGTGACGACTTATTGTGGTCGTCACTAAATCTAGAACATATAAATGGCTTTAGTGACGAATATAGTCGTCACTGAATATATTTTCAGTGACGACTTTTTGAAGTCGTCATTTACAGTGTCGAATATTAAAGATTCAGTGACGACTAAAAGTCGTCACTGAATCCTCTCTTTCAATTTTTTTTTGCATTTATGATTTTAGTTATTTTTTTTTTGCATTTATTATTTTAGTTGCATTTGAAAGAATTAAAAATAATGAAAAAAAACCAAAATAAATAATAAAAATATATATAGAATAATTTCAACGATAACATTGTTTGTAAACAATTACAAAATGTCAATTCACTAAAAATATTACATATGACAAGAGAGCTATTAAACACTAGTGCTATAATCAAGTCAGTGGTTCATTTGGAGATACTGGTGGTATATCAGTTGTAGAACTTGGTACAGCACTACCCGTTGGAGCTATTAAAATTTGTCCCTGTGAATAACACACAATAACAAATTAATACTCAAAAGTAACAAATTAGCCTCACCTATTGAAGCATGAGTTTGTCAAAATTAAAACACACAATGAAGTTATGTGAACAATAAGACCAATTTAAAAAAAAAAAAAAGAACAATAATAAGAACATTCCAAAATGTCTTCTTTATACATTTATATAACCTTCAAGTTAAATAATTTATTGTATGTGAACTTTCATCAGACAATGTCAGGCCTTTCAAATTTCAATAAGAAATCTTGAATTTACAATACAATAAGAAATTATGAATTTATACAGTACTATGCATAGGAACTTCTACATCATCCTCATTGAAATATATATATAACAGATCATAAGAGACTACAAAAACCTGTATCTTTAATCCTATAATGTATGCAAACATTTGTGGAGCTTTTTTGAATAGTTGCACAAAGTTACCAAGTAACAAAGATATTCAATAAAAAAAAAACAAAAACAAAAAAAAAGTAACTGAGAATCACAAGAAAATAAATACTTTTTTGAATATTTTTTGGGGTAAGCCATGAACATGCCAGAAAATCAACTCTCTTTCATGTTTATTATCCTCACACCCTTATCCACATGAATTGTACGTATGAGATGAGATCAACTTTCATGTTTGAACTGAACCTTTTTTAGAAATTTATTCAAAATAAAATAAATGTTGACAATATTTTTTTTTCTTCTTCTTATCTTAATCATTAAATATGTATGGAAAAAGTGGTCCTTATTCTATACATATGTTACTTTAAAAAAAATTAAAATAAACTCAGAAACATACAACAATAATGCAATTCCATGACTGACCCTGTTTTTGAGCCATAACTTATATATATATATATATATATATATATATATATATATATATATATATATATATATATAAATTAAGACTTCTCAGTTTAAAAACAACATAAAAATAAAAGTAAAACCTTTGGTTTCTTAGGAAGATCTTTTTCATCAACCAGAATTCATAGACCACAATCACTTGAAGATGCCAATAAAAGATGTATAATCAAAGAACTCATAAAATTTAGGCTAAACCATCAGCAAGACCCACATCATTTCTCATTATACATTCTCAAATTAAATTCTAAATCTATCAAATTATTACTAAACAAATTATCTAGCAACCACACCATCAAATGCAGTGCAATGATATTCTCTCCTTCAAATCTCTGTTGAAGCATTTAGATTTATCTCTCTTAAATGCATGTTGTGAAAAAATTCCTAAAAAGTGAAGGAAAGAAAAGAAAAAAGAACGGCAAAAGAATATGTCCATTGCTATGGTTTTTAATGCACAAACATGTCAATTGCCATTTTATCCAAAGACCAAGAGAACATATTCATAGGTAACAAGTTACTAAATTAGCAATAGCCTTTTACATTCCTGCATTTGTAGTCAAAATTTGTTTTTTACCACTATTCTAAAGTTTGCATAACTAAAAGTTGAGAAATGAAAGTAAAACTTCATGGAAAGTTAAGAGATGTAATAGGTTCAAATGCCCTTTTTAGCCCAGCTAGAAAGCATTCTCCTATTTACAAAAACCATTCTTCCATTCCTACGTATAGAGTAGTTTAAGTTTTCTTTTTATTTTCAACAATCAGCAATGCTTTTTTGGGAACCAGGAACACGTAATAGATTCAAATGCCCGTTTCAACCCAAGTTGTGATCAATATAAAAGTATGAACATATGGAATTACCTGCTGAAGAGACGTGATTAAAGAGGCCATCTGTGCTTGTAGCCTTTCTTCAAATTGTGCTTGCAACTGTGCTTGCAATGCTGCATGCATTCTTTCTTCTCGTAATTTCATCTCTTCATGCATCTCTCCACGTAGTTCTACAACAACTTCTTCACGTATTTTCCTCTTTTGCTCTTGAAGATGTTGGGGAGTGATTTGAACAGAGATTTTCTTGGAAGGAGGTCTCACGCCGTATCCTTTGCCACGAACATATCCAGTCTTTTGACCTAAAACTTGGGTCAAAATTTCCTTGTTGCTCAAACTTGGAGCTTCTTCCTGTGACTGCTTTGCTACAATTTCTTGCAATTTGCCCTGTATTTAAATTGAGTATGCATTTAGAATAAGAAAATAATATAAATTAAAAGTTATAAAATCAACAAAATTAAAGTATACATGAACTTCTTGGGACTTTGCATCCGACCATATCAACTCTCCGTCTTTATTTTTACGAGTATGCTGTATCTCCCATATCTTGTCAATCGGTGCTTTCTCTCCAGTTTCAGCATTTTTCTATGAAAGGATATCATAAATAATCAACGATTGAATGAGAACATGCATAGTAAATATATTTATGAAAATATATAACTTTAAAATCTCATTGTTGCTTCCTCAACTTTGGCAAACGACCACGAACCACACGTATGTTTTGTTGTCAGTTTAGCCCTATTTTGTGCGTTTGTTGAACTTTTGCCCTACAATAAACCCAATATTCAATGTCTAAAACACAATTCATATCAAAACACCAAGTAAGTTAGTACTTAATACCTTAAAGTATTTTGAGCCAAAATAACTGACCAAGTGCTTCCATTCGTCATCATTTACTACTGGAGGTGTGTGAGCTAGTCTTTCTTCATCAGTTTATACTTGGTGTAGAATCTATGCAAGCGGCTTCTCCAAGTTTTGTATGCCCTTTGTGCAATGGCTACAATTAAAGCATCAAATCGGCTTTCCACACTTGCACCACCTCAAATTTTTCCTACAATAATGAACCTAGATAATGTTAAATTCAAAAAGTGAATATGGATATATAAGTATAATTATGCTGGTTATAACCTTCACTTTCAACAAGATCTGGTCTCCACATTGTTCTCCAATTTTATTCCAATCCCTCTCCTTTAAGGGACAATTGCATCGTGTGATATGTTCAATATAGTTAACGAGCTCTCTTAATCCTGCTCCCACAGCTCGAAGGATATCATTAGGGATCTCAATTTGAATTTTTTGTCCATTTCTCATCTTTGAGTCTACTGAAATACATTTGTATGATCCCCTAACATTCTTTGATATGCTGCAAGAAGCTGTGAATCAAATGATAATAAGATATTAATCACATAATAAACTTTAAGTAGCAAGTGTAAAGTTTTAAATTTAATTACCTGCACTACTAATTGGGTGTCGAGAAGTTGGTGTGGTAAGTTGTACTTGGCTCTCTTCATGGTGCGATTGCATGCATAACTGTGGAGTCTGTACATTAGGATTAGTATGTGCAGCACCTCTGGACCCACGAAATCCTCGTCTGCCTCTTCCTCTTCCTACCATCTTTAAATCAACCTGTTGCAACTTATAGACGATGTTGTTAGTATAAGTGATTCAGTGATAAAATGCAAGGAATTTAATTCAAAAATTCATGTGAAATGGAAATATTATTTTGGATAATTAATTCAAACTTCAAAAACAAAGAACAATTACAACTCAATTGCCAGCTAAGTGTATATTACAAGAATATTATACATCCACAATAGTCAAGCAGTATATACACATTTAACATTCTAGAGAATCTTCAGATAAAAATTCTCTTTCATCGCTTGTCTCATATATAGTCTCATCTTCTTCATCATCATTGATAAAATCAACTTCTCTGGCACTTCTCTCTTGACTCTGATGACTAACACTTTGAGGTTGAACGTCATCCCTACATAATATCACTGCAATGTCATCCTGGTCCTCACTATGAATGATGTTTGTCCATAATATTGCCTACAAAATTTATTGGAGTGAATATGAGCAATTAGCGAAGAGAAAGCAATATATTTGGACGAAGTAAAGAGTATGTGTATTGCTAGAATAGAATGAGATCATGTTGAAAAAAGTAAGACAATTGATATCATGGTGGAATAAATTGATTATTAGAATGAGAACATATTACAATGATAAACCGTAAGCAAATTCTTAGGGTTTAGGACATATCAAGAAAAGAATAAGTACGTACAGTGCTATATAAGAACATATCATTGTGTTCTTTCTCTTTTTCCATATGCATGCCCAACATAGCACTGGTTGAGAAAATTTAGGAAGAAGCAGATTTCTTGTGGATTTGTTTTGTTGGCTTTTACAAAATTAAGAATATAGCAACCAATACTTAAAGATTCTCCTCAGCAAAAGATTTATTGGAAATCTATGCTAACATTTTCCCAGCTGTTGGGAAATTAATACCTAATATCTCATTCACCCAAACATGGTATTTGTCACATACAAGATAAATGGAAAGAAATTGCAAGACAAATAATATATAGTGTTCTTAATTTCAAGACAAATAAAAATAACTTCATATAATTGTCATTAAGGATTAATAACACAAAGTGATTTGATTATATAGTATTATATATAATTTCTCATGGTAACCTTCTAGGGTTAGAGTAAACTCTATAATCCTTTCTATAAACTTATTTTAAACCATGTATTTACTTCCTCCATTTATATTATGCTTGCTACTTGCTCCATCTATGACGTTTACATTGAGAAAATATTGTTAAAAGAAGAGAAGAACTAATTAATTATGTATTTGAGATGTTAATATTTATTTAAATTTTCATAATACCCTTCATTACACCAGTTTGGATTTGGAGTAATTGAGATGATGACATACTATATATAATAATAATAATAATAATAATAATAATAATAATAATAATAATAATAATTATTATTATTATTATTATTATTATTATTATTATCATCATCATAGCCTCTAAGGTATATAGCTATCTCATTAATTATCTGACACAGAAAAATCTTGATCAAATATTTGATCTTTTTTTTTCATCTTTACTTTATTTATTATATTTCTTGGTGCAAGAAACTTATTGAAGATGGACTCTGAGAATATCATGATAATCCTGAGTCCTTCTAATCATCATTTAAAAGACATGCAATAAAGGTAAAAGATATGCATTTAAAAGGACATCATTTTCTATGATTAAGGCAGCACCTAAGAAACAGAATCATGTTGCAGAATTGGAGCAATTATTTAAGACTAAAACATATCATATTACAAGACAAAGTCCAGGAGTTCCAAATCCAAAACATCACGGAAATCCACCAGGTGGTGTTGATCAAATTATGAGATTGGTTCCTATAGGTCCAAACCCAGGACATCAAGAGAGTCCACTAGAAAGTCCAGATCTCAAATATCAAAGCTATTTGCAGCTTCAAGATGTTTAATCATTTTTCAAGTTTGTGTCTTGTGTGTACTCCATCAAAAGTTAGTAAATGAGATAAACTTCAAGATATTTGGCAATTGAGTGCCTTTTAATTTTGTCACCAATACTCATTCAAATGGTAATCTACCCACTTAGAAGCTTCTCATGTATATACCAAATTTGAGATTTATTTTTGTTTTTGTTTTTATCAAGTCCTCTGTTTGTCCCTTGGGGTTATGCTTATGCATATTCAGCTCACAAAGACATATTCTAGGAGGCTTGACTTTTCCTTTTTCAGATCCTTTATAAAGCATCTCCAGCCTAAACTTCTAGTACATGCATTGTGATCTTCATAGAGGTCTATTAATAAATTTCAATTAATCTGTTGATTCCTTTAAACCACAATACCGACCTCTTGAGAAGAATAAATTAATTTATAAATTTTTGATTGCTTGAATATCTCTATTATATCCCACTTTTAAAGATTGGATTGTAAATTTTCAACAGTCACATTTTTTCCTCTGTTTTGATTCAATGAGAACTCAAATTCTTCCACCCAAAACCCAGATGATATTTAATACAAAAGCATGCATATTCATACCCGAAAAGGTTGGGGAGAATATCTAAAAAGTCACATTTGAGGTAGCTGACCAGCACGTATGCAAGCTTCCAGCTGAAACACAAAAGCAGAGAAAAACCCTCAATTTTCACCCAACACAGACACCCAACACAGAAGCTACTCGGACACAACCAGAAAACCTCTCAATCTTCACACATTTGGTTTTATCTTCAATTCAAAAACCCTTAACAGCATAATTTCCAAACCCAATCAAAAGCAAACAGCAAAAGCATGAGGAAGTATATGGGAGCTAGAACCTCAAATGCAAGCTCTCTGACGATGCTCGAACTGGTTTGTGCTGGACTCATGAGCAATCAAAGTGGCAATGGGGTCAAGAAGATGGCTTTCGCAACACAAGAAATCGAGGGCTTCTTTCTGTAGCACAAGAAATCTCGCGGGCAAAAGCGTCAAGAAGATGGCTTTCGTGAAGAGAGGAAAATCTCACAGGCAGCGTAAAGAAGAGGGCTAGGGATTTTTCACTTTACCGGGCATTTTTTCACCAGTAATAAAAGATGTACAGAAGTGAAAGAACAAGCGGGCTCCTCTTTTTTCACTTTACCGGGCATCTTTTTTTTCTCTCTCTTTAAGCTTCAGTGACGGCCAAGTCGTCACTAAAACTTAGGTTTTAGTGACCACTCATAAGGTCGTCACTGAAACCATATTTTTTGTGACGACTACACTAAAGTTGTCACAAAAAGTGTATGCTTTTGTGATGACCTCTTAAAGTTGTCACTAAAAATTATTGAAATTTGATCTTTCAGTGACGACCTCTGCAGGTCGTCACTGAAAGTACTTTTTTGTGACCACTTTTAAAGCCGTCACAAAAAGTTGGTCACAAAATCCTGAGTTTCTTGTAGTGTGCTTATAAGGTTAACCCAAGCTACACCACTCTCTTAGAGTCAAAGCTTGACTTTAATAGCCCACCACTCACACCTCACAAACACACTCAAGAACACTCTTACTCAAACCTCTCTTTAACCCACAAGTCTTTCTCTCACTATGAGAACAAGAGGAAGAAGAAAGAACTCCTTGAGAGCTTGAGAACAAAGGAGAGTCTCATGGCTATTTATAGTTGTAATCCATGACCAATATGTGGTCATTAGTGCTCCAACATGTTGCAGATTTCAACAAGATTTCAGCCACATATAGTGATCAATAATTTGGCAATAATGAAGAAATTATTGCCAAAGTGATTGCTCCACTAGTCAAACATATTGGTCCACTAGTCACATGGGTGGCCTTTGTCTTTTAACCATTAAATTTAACAAATCTCCACCTTGGTTAAAAGACTCCCATAGTTTTTCTTCTGCTACTCTCCTCCATGCCCCTTTCACCTGCTTCGTATCCCAATCAAGTCCAAGCAATGCTTGAACTTGTTTACCGGAATTGGCTTGGTTAACATATCAGCTGGATTGTCTGTAGTACCTATCTTCTTCACTGTAATAATCCCTTCTGCAATCACATCTCTAATGAAATGCACCCTCACATCAATGTGCTTTGTTCTTTCATGATACATGGGGTTCTTAGTCAGATGTATCGCACTTTGACTATCACGGTAGACAATAGCTTCTTCCAGTTGTATACCCAACTCATCAATTAGTCCCTAGAGCCAAATGGATTCTTTTACTACTGCTGTTGCCGTTATGCACTCTGCCTCAGTGGTTGACAAAGCAACAATTGATTGTAGAGTTGCTTTCCAACTAATAGTACATCCACATAGCATAAATATATATCCAGTAAGAGATCTCCTTTTGTCAAGATCTCCGGCATAATCTAAGTCGATATATCCAACTATATCTTTTGCAATGTCTTTGCTTCTACCATAGATCAAACTAACATCAGTTGTACCTCTCAAATAACGTAAGATCCATTTCACTGCCTGCCAATGAGCCTTCCCAGGATTCGCCATGTACCTACTAACAACACTGACTGCTTGTGAAATGTCTGACTTTGTACATACCATGAGGTACATGATATTGCCAACTGTGCTGGCATAAGGGACATGTGTCATATACTCTTCCTCTTCTTTGGTTTGGGGCGCCAAAGCTGCTGAGAGTTTGAAGTGAGCAGCTAATGGAGTATTAACAGACTTTGTATTCTTCATGCCAAAACGGTCTAAGACTTTTTCTGTGACAAGAATAAGACACCTGCTTTCCTATCCCTGTAGATCTTCATACCCAGAATTTTCTGTGCAGCTCCAAGATCCTTCATCTCAAACTCCTGTCTCAATTGATCCTTGAGACAATCTATTTCTGACATGTTCTTACATGCTATCAACATGTTATCAACATACAAAAGTAGATAACAATATGATCTATCGTCGAGCTTCTTGTAATACACACAGCTATCATACTTACTCCTAGAATAACCACTTCCAAGCATGAACTTGTCAAAGCGTTTGTACCACTGTCTAGGAGATTGTTTAAGACCATACAAAGATTTTCTTAATAGGCAAACATGTTCTTGCTTACCTTGTACTTCGAACCCTTCAGGTTGACTCATGTAAATCTGTTCTTCAAGTTCACCATGCAAGAATGCTGTCTTGACATCCAATTGCTCAAGCTCCAAATTAAAATGAGCAACGATGGCAAGTAGGACTCGTATAGAGCTATGTTTAACCACTGGAGAGAAGATTTCATTAAAGTCAATACCTTCTCTCTGTGTAAAGCCCTTTGCCACAAGTCGTGCTTTGTACCTTGCATCTTCAACTCCAAGGATTCCTTCTTTCTTCTTGAAGACCCATTTGCACTCTACTATCTTCTGGTTGTCTGGTCTTTCAACAAGTTCCCAAGTATGATTCTTATGAAGAGATTCAATCTCTTCAGTCATTGCAGCAAGCCACTGGGTAGACTCATCACTTGACATGGCTTCATGGTATGATTGTGGTTCATCATTATCAGCTACATTTAAAGCATAAGCGACTATATCTTCATATCCATACTTCTGAGGAGGTCTAACTTCCCTTCTCTGCCTGTCTCTTGCCAGTTGATAATGCTGCAATTGTGTACTCGTTTTCTCGACTGGATGTTGCTCTTACTTTGTATCTTCTTGGTTATCTTGAGGATGTTTCGTCTTAGGCTCCAGCTCAAGCTCCACCTTCTTCGTAACACTATTGTCTTCTTCTCCACCTGATGATTCCTTTTGAGAATTCAACATTTCTGCTTCATTGAAGGTCACATCCCTGCTAATAATGCATTTTGAAGTCTTGGGACACCATAATTTGTAGCCTTTTACTCCTTCAGGATATCCAAGAAAAATGCATTTCCTTGCCCTAGGCTCAAGTTTACCTTTATTCATGCGAGCATAAGCAGGACAACCAAATATTTTTAAATTATCATATTTGCCTGGCATACCTGACCAAACCTCCACCGGAATCTTGAAACCAATAGCTGAAGATGGACATCTGTTAACCAAGTAGCAAGTTGTGTTAACAGCTTCAGCCCAGAACTGTTTTGGTAGACCGACATTCGAGAGCATACACCTTGCTCTTTCCAAGAGAGTTCTGTTCATCCGTTCTGCAAGTCCATTTTGCTGTGGAGTCTCTTTCACAGTACGGTGTCTAACAATACCGTGATCCTTACAAAACTTGTTAAATTCTCCTCCACAAAACTCCAAGCCGTTGTCAGTTCTCAGTCGCTTGATCTGCTTCCCGGTCTGTTTCTCAATCAAGGTTTTCCACTACTTGAATTTGACAAAGACTTCATCTTTACTCTTTAGAATAAAGATCCACACTTTTCTTGAATAGTCATCAATGAAGGTCAACATATATCTACCACCACCATGAGAAGGAACTTGAGAGGGACCCCACAAGTCAGAGTGGATGTAATCAACAGTATCTCTTGTACGATAAATAGCAGTGTTAAACTTTACTCGACATTGTTTCTCAAATACACAGTGTTCACAGAAATCTAACTTCCCTGCCTTGTGACCATAGAGAAGCCCTTGCTTGCTGAGCTCAATTAAACCCTTCTCACTAATATGCCCCAACCGCATATGCCATAACTGGGTGACGTTTGCTTTAGACATTGATGATACTGCAGCCGCACCTGTAACTATGCTTCCCTGCAATATGTAAAGGCCATTGACTCTTCTTCCTTTCATCACAACTAGGGCTCCCCTTGAGACTCGTATAACTCCACCTTCAGCCTTGAAGCTGCACCCGCTAGAGTCGGGAGTACCCAAGGAAATCAGGTTCTTCTTCAGTTCTGGAACGTACCTGACATCAGTCAACGTTCTTTCAACTCTGTCATGCATCTTGATCCTTACCGTGCTGATACCGACCACCTTACAAGCATTATTATTACCCATAAGAATTTTACCCCCATCTATGGACTGGTAAGTTGTAAACCAATCCTTATTAGGAGTCATATGATATGAGCACCCAGAATCAAGGACCCACTCATTTCCTGAGTTAGTGACAGATACAAAGAGAACATTTGCATCATCATAGCAATCTACTACAGCAGCATCTCCAGAACCAGAAGCCTTTTTCTTCTCCTTGCCTTTGCGTTCTGGACAGTTTTTCTTGAAGTGCCCTTCTTTGTGACAGTGGAAACACTTTAATTTTCTAGATTTTGATTTCGATCTAGATCTGCCTTTACCACCACCATGACCTTTTCCTTCAGTTGTTACTCTTACCATCAAACTCTCTCCTGAGCCTTCATTTTTGCTTTCTGCTACCTTTCTCTTCCATTCTCGTGAGTTTAAGGCTGCCTTGGCCTCCTCCATGGTAAGAAAATCTCGACCGTATAACATTGTATCAATGAAGTACTCATAAGAATTTGGCAAAGAGCATAACAAGATAATAGCCTGGTCCTCATCATCAATTTTAACATCTATATTCTTTAAATCAAGAATAATTTTGTTAAATTCATCAAGGTGTTCTTTGATGGGCTTACCCTCCTGCATTTGAATCGTGTATAATTTCTTCTTCATGTACAGTCGGTTGGTGAGTGACTTCGTCATGTACAAGCTTTCCAACTTCAACCATAGCTTAGCAGCTGTTTCTTCCTCAGAAACTTCACGCAATACCTCATCACCTAAGCACAGCAGGATGGCATTGTGTGCTTTATCCATAATGTCATCCTTTTCCTGCTCTGTCAACGTCTCAGGCAGCTTCTCTCTACCTTGCAGGGCTTTGGCTAATCCTTGATGAACCAGCAAAGCTCGCATCTTGACCCGCCATAGACTGAAATTATTTTCTCCATTAAATTTCTCCACGTCGAATTTTGTGGTAGCCATGATTCTGATACCAGTTTGTTGTGGATGGCCCTCGATATAGAGAAATTAAATGTGCAAGACAAATAACTAGACAATAGTAGGACACATGAATTTAACATGGTTCGGCAATATGCCTACGTCCACGACTGGAGAGCAGCAAGAATCTTTCACTATGATAAAAAGAATACAATGACTTTCCTCACTCACCCAATTACCTATAAGGTTAACCCAAGCTACACCACTCTCTTAGAGTCAAAGCTTGACTTTAATAGCCCACCACTCACATCTCACAAACACACTCAAGAACACTCTTACTCAAACCTCTCTTTAACCCACAAGTCTTTCTCTCACTATGAGAAAAAGAGGAAGAAGAAAGAACTCCTTGAGAGCTTGAGAACAAAGGTGAGTCTCATGGCTATTTATAGTTGTAATCCATGACCAATATGTGGTCATTAGTGCTCCAACATGTTGCAGATTTCAGCAAGATTTCAGCCACATATAGTGATAAATAATTTGGCAATAATGAAGAAATTATTGCCAAAGTAATTGCTCCACTAGTCAAACATATTGGTCCACTAGTCACATGGGTGGCCTTTGTCTTTTAACCATTAACTTTAACAACATCTATAGAGAAGGTAATAAAGCGGTGGATGCTATGACCAAGTAGGCCGACACAAGAAGAAAAAACCTTGTGGTCTATTTATGCCCTCCCTCTTCTCTTTTGCATTTGTTGTTTATGATTTTCAAGGGGTTGTAACTCCTAGAACCGAAGGATGAGCTAGCATCTGTAAAGGGGCCATTTTGGATAATTTGAGCACTAGAGAAATTGTCCTTTCCCAAGTTTATTCCATCGCCTCTAATTCGCTTTGGATATCTTTTAAAATGGTTGCCACATATTTTTCTGATGCATTGCGGTCTCTGAAGTTTCATTGTTTCCAAAACCCAAGAATTTGTAACACAAATTTAAATGTTGGCTCTCTTTTTCTTTTTCTAATTAATATACTTGGTTATCACCGTGATGTGATTGAATATGAGAGCAAACATTTCTTCATTTTTAGTTTTTGTATCTAAATTTATTATAGAATTTGGCTTTGCTACTGAATGTGATGTCTTCTTGAAAATTTAAGAATTCTGTTATGAGATTTCTATTCATCAAATGATCATTAATTACAAAATAATTCCGAATAATCAACCTTATATTGTCCAGAAAATTGTAATAACTAATTAATAGGCATATTATTCATTTTATAAGACACAGGCTGATTTAAAATTGTGCAATCACTGCATTAGCAAGCTTGCAAAAATTTGTTGAATTACATAGTTAAATCATTGTTCTTCCTATTAAAAATTATCATAAAATCATTCATAAATCGTCACTCAAAAGTTTAATCTTTTGAGTTGAACTGGTTATTAACTAGTACCACAACTTATATAACCAAGTAGTCAAAATTCGATCCTTACCAATTCTCATTCTTTTAAATAAAAATTGTTTCAACACAAGTCTAGGGACCTGTAATCTGTATACTCTTCAAGTTTAAAGATCTTTTGTGTGATAAGGAGTGTTGAAAATTAATAAGACTATTCCTAGACTTACTCTCAAAAACTTAACCTCATAAGTGGAAGTGATTCTTTACAATTCTTTCTTTAATTTTATATTATACGGGACCTTTGCAATTAACCATACTTGTTAGGTTACTATCAAATTTAGTTAAGCGATCAGGGGGTGCAAGGAATTATTATTTAGTGTATTTTCTAGTTTTATTGTGAATGGTGGATCATTGATATTAAGAGAAGAAATTACAGTTAACCTCTTTAACCTAGAGCAGCATCAGGATATTGCCTTTCGATCCTCCTCTCCCTCGGAAACCTGTCCGCATCTACTAGTTTGGGAGGGGATATTGCAATGGCATCCCCCTCCTTTTTCTTGGGGGGTTTTTTTTATAGTGTTTTTTGCTTTCTGTAGTTCTCTCTTTCATGTTAGAGTTTTCTTTTTCCTTTATAAAATATTTTTTCTCTTCGTAGTAAGAGTGTTTGCCTATCAATATTTGCAACATTCTTCTTCAAATCCACCAATATGGTCTTTAAATAGTGGCAGACAATTTGAGAAAAAAACTTACTCTCGGAATTGTTCTTAAAAAGAAAATACTCTCCAAAATACAGAAGAGTGTTAAAGAAATTAGCCGTTATAGTTTTCAGTGTTTTAAAAATAGCCGTGCTCCTATCTTCGATCACTTTCTTGATCATTTGATCATGGTGGAAAAATGGAGAGGGTTTCTCAACATAGTAAAAAATATAAATAGTGATAAAGATTGGTTGGAACTTCCTATCTATTTTCTTTGGTGTCTATAAAAATCTCAAAATGATATAATTTTCCAAAATTAATCTTTTTCTACTTAGCTAACTTTGATTTTTGGTTTAAAATAAACCCTCTATCTTTGTATTTTGTCATAATCACATCTCAATTTTTGTTTTCATTAATCAAATTACGCTGCCTTTGGAAAAAAAATTACTGTAGAAAATTCCACTAGAATTAGAAAATAATACCTATCAATTCCTAGACAAAATTCGAAGTAGAATAACAACATATATTATTAATAAGCACTATTTTTGTATTAATCCGGAGGGCTTCTATAAAGTCAATCCTGTTTGCTACAATTGCCTTCTCATTCCGTCAAAGGTGAATTTAACAAAAACTACAGTAAGCGTTCGTATTTCTGATTTAGATACTTAATCAAACTTCGGATAAATATAATTAATGCAATGAAGAGTCATCCAAGACAAAAAGTCTGTTGTTTTCCCAATCAGTTGTTGATTTCTTGTTTAGATATAAATACGAGAGAAGAAACCAAGAATAAGAAGAGTTTCGTTGAAACTTCTTATTTTAGGATTATTTTATACATCGTTGATGGAAATAAGATACTTTCTAACGCTTTCAAATATTCAAGTAATTTATTGAGTTCCCTCAGTTTGGATTTTTTATCCTAAAGAGAATTACTATTATGATCTTTATTTTCTTAAAATTTTAATATCAAATATATTATGCCATAATAATTAATTAATATTTTTGTGTGAAGGATAATTACATTTGAAAAATTCTAATTACAAGTAATCATTTTATTTCATTTTGTCCTCTATTTTTTTACATATTTATTTTAAATATGAAAAAAAATCATTTATCCTCACTTTCATTACAAAAAAAAAAGCTTTTAGCAGCGACTTTCACTGAAAGTGCAAAAGCTGCTGCTGAAAGGCTTTCACGGCAACTTTTAATCGCTGCCTACACGTTACTGAAAACACTGTTGCTAAAAGTTTTCGATGGCGACTAATAGAGTCGCCATTGAAAGTACTTTCCATGGCGATTATAGTCGCCACTAAATCCAATGAATATCGATGCGTTAGATGCTTTAGTCACCACGAAAAGGGAGTTCCTTTTAGTAGCAACTTTCCATAATAGCCACTAAAAATAAATTTTGGTGGCGATTGTAAGTCGCCACAAAAAGTTTTAGTAGCAACTTCATCGCCACCAAAGGTTTTAGTATTCATTTTTCATTCTCTGGGATTCAGTGGCAACCAAAAAAGGTCGCCACTAAAAATAACTTTTTGTGGCGACTTCATCGCCACCAAAGGTCTCAGTATTCATTTTTTATCTTTTGAGATTCAGTGGTGGCGACCAAAAGAGGTTGCCACTAAAAATTACTACTAAATGTCTCAATATTCATTTTCCATCATCTCGGATTCAGTGGCGACCTAAAGAAATTGTCACTAAAAATCACTTTTAGTGGCAACTATAAGTCGCCACCGAAGGTTCAATGGCAAACTTTTTTTATATAATAAATTTATCATTTTATATTATAATAATTAAAACCTTAATAAAAATTAAGATAAATAAAATTATTGATAAAATGATAATATTAACATATATTAAATGTAGCAAATATTATATACACATCATGTCAATTCCATGTCCAAAAAAAATCATGTCAACTAATAAGAAAGAAATACATAGCCAAATATTAACAAAAACAATCAACTCGGTGCTTCATTTGGCAACGTTGGTGCTGCAATACTTGTCTTATTAACTACAATGGTCGGAGAAGCACTACTCGGGAGTGTCATTGGAAGTTGTCCCTATTTAATCAAACGTAACAAATTAATATAACTTGGAAATTAATACAAACAAAACAATATCATGTAGGAAACTTTCTATAGCCAAAAAAAATTGGAAAACAACATTATGCAATAGCCAAGAACATTATAGCTATAAATACATGATTGTACCATCATATCTTGAAAAAAAAAAGAATTGGAAGACATTATTGAATAGGAAATAAGTTAAATTGGCCAACATTAATTTATCCCAAGAATTTTTCAGGCAAAACTATTTCAATATTTAATCTAATAAACATAAAGCATATTAAATATTACTTCATTCGTAGTTCATAAACACAAATCATACAGTGGCCAAGTCATACTTCATCCATAGTTTTTTTTCACGTCAGATTAGTTTATTATTAAGGCTTCAATTTATATACACTTTCGAACATCTTTTTCATATATTTGGCTTTAATTAAATAATGCTTTAGCCGCATATTTTTGATGATAGATATTCTGCTAAAAAATGAGGAGAAAACCACAATTATGACTTTGGCGCTGTGTGGAAGTTAACAGGATATAACAAAGGATTGCTTGGCCTGAAATTAGAAACTCTAACTTGCAATTGAAACCTATATATATTACATTTTTAGTTGGCTTGATTCATTCTAAACAAGGGAGAAAAGTAACAGAATAATCGAAATTTAGAAGCAAGCACTTGGAAAACTCAACAGGAACATTAAGAACTCCAAATAAAGATGATATGAAATGGGTGATTTCATTTAATTAGACCCAAAATCCATTGCTACATCCTATCGATAAATTGGGAAAATTTTCAATGAAAACGAAAAAAAAAGTCAACTGATCCTATTACAAGAAGCTGCTCAGACTTCAGAGCTCGGGGTGCTCATGAGCTATAAGTAAACCAGGATAACTATGAAAGCATTATTATGGAAGTAGTAAAGTTATCTCATCAGAAAAATAGAAAAGGTCACCAGTTTTAAGAAATTCAAATATGTGCAGTCAAGTACTTGATTAAATCTTAGATAATAGCAACTATTCTTTTTAAAAATGAAAAAGTGGTGAATCATATGCTTCCATCAATACTTTTTAACACATTAATGTAGGTTAATTCAATCGAGAGATGTAGTTTTTTTAACTGGTTTTATGCCTACTTGAGATACCAAGGGGTTGAGTTGGTTTTTAGCAAAAAGAAATAATGGGAATTTCAGCAAAGGATGACTTTTACTTAAACCGTAATCCCCACCAATAATTTTCTGGTTCTGATACTAAAAGAGATGTGAAAGCATATTAGTGCATGTTTATGGGTCTTACTTATTGTCTTCACAGGAGATGCTACTTTAGGGAATGCTAGATTTCTTCATGAAGAAGAAAATGTGTAAGTTCTGAATAAGAATGAACTTTTATCAAAAGAGTCAAAGAGACTGAAATCATTTGTGAGAATTTGAAATATGTTGCAGCAATTCTGGTCATTATGTAACTCCACTCAAGCCCTGTTATATACTATTTCTATGGGGGCTCATTAGTCATTACTATTTGGTTCTGGATTGCCTTAAAATATTTGACATTTTGGTTTATATTATTATATTGTTGGAACTTGGAATAAATGTGTACCTCTACAGGCTCTAGATGAATTTGAAAATGGAAAATTGAAGATCTCCTTGAGAAGTCATCATGTTGCCATTGATCTTTGGATGGCAAAGACACCTGTAAAGGTTTGTAAACTTGTAATAGATATGCTGTATTTTCTTACAGTTAAAGGGTTATAAGAATTAGGAAATAATAAATATTAAGAGTGTAACTGTCTAATGATAGAAATTTGTGTCATCTATGATATATATGAACGAAGCCTTCAGTCATTGATATTCTTTTGAGGGTTAAAGTCTATCGATCCAATTATGTTAATTTAGACATGTTTATTATATGTGTGTTTGTGATGTATGATTATAAGGGTAGAAAGGATCAATACTTATTAACAAATAACTACAAGGCAAATATGAGAGTTTTGTATAATAAAGTATGTCTACAAATTTTAAAATTGTTTTGAATCCCTTATAATACAATGGAAGTTTCAAACTATCCATGACTGACAGTGAAGCTTTTGTATCTGATACAAATGTGAGATGACTGAGATAAATTCTTCCTCATTTTGAGTTTGATTGCAAGTGATTGTAATGTGGGACATTTCTAATTTCAATGAAAAAATTTGATAGTATATTCCAGAAATCATACTTATTGAAATGTTATTCTGTCCTAAATGAGGTGCAAATAGGATGAAAAATTCCATTGATATAAGCCAAAACAAGATAATAATTTACTCGGGAAATGCATCAGGTGCAATATTCTGATTGTAATCGTGAAGAAATTAGTTCATGCAAAAAAATAATAATTTTTCTCCACTTTCATTCCTACAAGGACAGGGGACATATAATTTATTTTTTATCCCTTTATTTTCCAATTTTTGATGAAAAATAAAACTTGTCCATTAATTTGCTAACTATAAAAGCCTAACATATTAATTTATTAGGAGGGAGTAGTTGCTGCATGAATAGATAAACTTTAATTTTTGGGTTATGCAGTATGAAAAGGGCTTGTATCAGTACTAAAACTGATATAAACAAAGAATTAGGCGATTGAGTTTGGTTTTGCTCTTTAAAGGCTGCTTTTATTGCATTTTCTTCTTCCTTTCTGGTGTTTCTTTTTTATTTCTCCCCTTTTTTCCATCAAGGTACCAACAATCATTATTGCAAGCCTTCATCTTTGAAAACCAATTCAGATAATAATTATAGCCCAAAATGCAGTGATGAAACACATTGGGAAAGTTGTACATTTTGATATAGTCCAATCTCTAGTGTTTTCTGTTTCTTTGGGTAATTATGTCAGGGCAACCTTGTTTGTAGTCTAGAGGAGAGAAATTCAAAATATTTTGCAAGTCAACTTAGTTTTTTCACTTGCACATTAAATAACGGAAGCTATGAAGAGCATCAGTAGATAGGTTCAACTAGCCTGGAAAATTTAATTCAGGTAATACATTCTAGGTATTGGTTCACCTCCTTATTTCAGATCCAACATGTTTAACCAATCCACTTCTAGTTCCACCCCATATGCCATTTGTACTATATAAGGATTTTGCAATCATTTTATCAAAATTTTACCAAAAATAAAGGTTCCCACTTCCTATGCCTCTGCAAAATGATCTAGAATTCTAAGGACATGGGCAGCAGAATTAAATCAACCATCAAATTTGAAAATTTTGCAAGTCAACTCAGTTTTTTCACTTACATATTAAATGATAGAAGCTATGAAAAGCAGCAGTAGTCAGGTTCAACTGGCAAAGAAAATTTAATTCTGATACCTTTATGCCTTCAAGTACCTTAAAAACCAAAATTTGTGAGAAAGAACACCAAGCAATTGGACATGGAAGAATTTTCCACTTTAATATTAACTTCAAGTACCTTTATGCTTGCTAATCCTGATAAACCCAAATATATGTAAAGCATATATAATAAGGAACAATATTCATTATGTGAATGGCCAATATTCACGCGAACTTCTTTTTTTCTTAGAAAATACAGAAAGGAACAAGCTTTTCTAGTAATAAACACTAATCCCATTGCAATATACACCTATACATGACAAAAGAAGAGATCTATCGATGCATCTTCTGTTGAGAAACAGAGCATGAAAAATTTATCTAAGATAGAACGTAGAACGTGGGTGATGCAAGTGTGTGGGAGTTTGAAAAACTATGATAGCATACAAGGTAATAAACACTAATCCCATTGCAATATTGGCAGTGAAATTAAAGGAAGCAAAAATGGTGCTAACAAGAGTGACTAATAACCTCCTTTGGGGCCTACGAAGCTTACAGCTATAACCAAAACTTGGGAGCAGTGAGAGCTTAGGGTCTATGATGTTAGAGCTTCAAACGAAGGGAAAGAACACCATGGTGGAAGTCTTTCTGTGCCAAAATGGGAGAGGCTGGCAGGAAAGGAGTATACCGAGAGGGCTTGCAATGAGGGTTTGGGGAGTTTAGCCAAGATATAGGGAAAGCTCTGGAGTTTTCGGGTGGGAGGAGATTTTTTGTGCCAAAATGGGAGAGGCTGAGAGGAAAACAACGGGCTGAGAAGGAGAACAACGGGGGAAGGTGAATTGTTTAAGTGAAACAAAGTGAGAGGCTCAGGGGCTTCGGGGCATTGTCTTTTATTATTATTATTTTAATTTATCTTTAATTGATTTAAATAAAAGTGAATTTTTTCGGTGAGAGTAGATATGGTAAGTAAAACGAAGTGAGAGGCTCGGAGGGTATTGTCTTTTTTTTTTTAAAATAAAAGTGAATAGATTTTGTATGATATTAAATTAATGTGAAAGTGACATGATGATAAAAGACAAAATTTGTTAGATAAATATGATCTAATCACAAAAAAACCATGTAAATATGTATGCTTTTTATTTAAATAAATTTATACTTGATCCGATCTAAATATCTACGTATAATGAGTCCAAAAAGAGAGAGGAAATAATATATAATTTCACTGATATTAAACTATAACAATATCATTTACTTTGTAGGTGCTTCATATTATATGAAATTATTAAGCAATTAATTTCAGGCCAAAAAAGAGGAATTCACATCATATGGTGTATGTATGGGATATATGCAAGCAAGGTGAGAAGGATTGTCATGTCTTCCATTTCTTTTACGACAACCTTACAAAAGTTCAAAAAATTTAAAAAAAATGGAGGACAGAAGGAATAGCAAGCTGAACCACGAGATCTTTTCTTTATTTCTTACATAATTTTGTGGTAATTTTTTTATTACTATTTATTTATTTATTTATTTTTAAGAAAATCACGATATGAAATATCTTTATGAACTTATTCTAAAATTAAGCATAATTAGTTATATTTAGAAAAGTAGAATAATTATTTTCTTAAATTTTCTTAATAGTTTATTTCTTTTAACTGAAGTACTTCTTCAATTTTGTAAAATGCACAAACCTTGATTATAGATTATTGTAAAGTCACTTCTTTATTATATATCTATTTATTAAAACTATCTGGTAAGTTCTGATATGCTCCTTTCATTCGATTAGGGGCTCAATTTATTTTTCTGGTAAAAGAATGAATTTGCACTATTAATTTCTACCAATAGTTTAATTTAAATTAGCAAAAGAAGTACAATTATTTTGTTTATTTTTCATATTATTGTAGAGAATTTTTTTAATTGATTTCAACTTCCGATTTTGAGAAAAATCCTGTGGTAATCTAGCATGAAAAAATTAATAACAATTACACTTTCTAACAATAAAAAGTATAAAATTAGACAAAACTCAATAAAGACAAAACAATCCAGTAATAGGAACAAAAATGAGATTAAAAGATAACATTAATAAACTTAATAATTTTTTTTGTACATGTTGTCGCCAACATCAATTCTGATATCCTTCATTATATTTGATTATTTAAAATAATTGATTATATTATGGTTCAAAACTTCAAATGCAAAAAAAAAAAAAATTACGAAGTTAGTTCCTAACAAAAACAAAAAAGGCACAATCACAAAGAATAATACAAGCATGAAATCATTAAGTTTAATTAATTATTTCATCATCTTTTCATTAATTGTATTATGACTTTGTAAATTGTTTAATTTAAATCCCAAAGCTACTTCTCTTTTGGGTGATTTTATTTAGATATACAATAATTGTGGGAATTATTTAAGTAACATTTTCATACTTGAAGAGATATATGCTTAGGGGGTTTCGAGGAAATATATATTGGTGTATTTTGGATTTTTTTTATAATTTGTCTTTAATTTATTTTTATAACAATAAATTTTTTTCCTTTATCATTTTTTAAATTAAATAGTTATTTTGATTTTTCAAAGATATATATATTATTAATTTTATTTTTAAAATTTTACCTTACTAATTTAGTATTTAATTAAAAATTAACTTAAGTTAAAAAAATTTAAAATTTATTTTATTAGTAAATATTTAACATATTTTTTATCTTATAACTAAAATTTTATATAATTTAACTAAAAATATAATTTTTTTAAATGTGACAAAATGTGAAAAAGAGGGAAAAAGGATAAAAAGTGATTTTTTTACTTTCAATGGCGACCTAAAGTCTAATTAGATAAATTTTTTACTTTTAGTGACGACTTCTTTTGGGTCGCCACTAAAAAATATACTTTAGTGGTGACTTTTCGTAGTCGCCACTGAACATACACTTTCAGTGGCGACCCATGAATGTCGCCACTAAAAATTATTTGCAGTGGCGACTTTCTCTAGTTGCCACAAAAAAAATTGCAATTGAAACTTCAATTTTTTGTGGTGTTTATTTTTTTTTCTTTTGAATTTGTTTTATTTTTTATAATTTTATTGATTTATTTAACTTCAGGTGGGATTTGAAGATGAATAAATTCTAAACATATCCTTTCAATATTCTTGGAAACTGAAACAACAGAGAATTACACGGTCTCAAATCTCATGTCAATATTGATTTTTCTAAGAAAAGATGAATCTATTTCATTAAAATAGTGATAGAAAAAAAATTCATAGCTAGAAAATCATTTCAATAAATATTTAAAAATATAATCGATCTTGTGACATCACAGGAAAATTACAATTTGGCTAATTGGTTAGAAAATAAAAACAAAAACTAAAATTTATAGAGATATAACTCCACACCAAAAATTAACTTTGAGTATATTATATATAAAGATAGGCTATATATACTTCTCAACCTTTTTTTAAGATGAAATCTTTTAAAATTCTTTTTATTTATTTATTAATATTATTGACAGTATGTGAAAAGGAAAGAAAAACTCTTACTCTGAAAATTTCATCAATACAGACGAAATCTCTTACTCTAAATAGAAAAAATATTTTTAAATGAAATAGCAACGATTCCATAAAGATAGATAATAGAAAGAGCTATGACAAGAAAGAAAATATGAGAGAACAAAAAAGGAGAATAAATAGGGAAACGAGAGGGGATGACTGCCATTACGGTGCTGCTTGAACGAGAGAAAGGGAAAGAAGAAGCTAATCTCACTCCAACGTTGACTATGAATATATGTAACTTGGATGAGCCTTAAAAAGGAAAAAAAAAAGAAGAAGGGAAAGAAGTAAATGTTTCTCAATTCCCTTGGCAGCATTCCTTTAATCATAAATAGTCATCATGTGAACTTTTACGTATAGCTAACTAATGAGTTGGACATTGACCAAAAAAACATTACAAAAGCGGACAAAATGCGAATTAATGCAAGAGGAAATTATATTTTTTCACTCTACAATACAATTTTCCTTTATGTTATAATTAATGAACTGCATGTTTCATTTGGTGCATGCAAGTGATTATCTTAAATTGATAGAGGAAGTGAGGAACTTAACAGATGAAACCAAAATGAATAAAGATGAGCCTCGTTCTATTGAGGCAAGAACACGCTCTTGGACATTTTATTCAAAGAGCTTGCTTTGGAGCTATGAGAAGATTGACCCGAACACGAGTCTGCTGCCATGGTTGGATTCTCTCTACCATGCATGAAGAATACAGGTTCTCGAGGGAATGGTAATTCAACCAACAGATTACTAAGATAGGACACGATATTTGCCATCGTAGGCCTACCACCAGGATTTCTTGAACACATAATAAGCCTATCTGCAAACATTTTTTTAATTCAGTTTGAGAACAAGATTCTTTTAGGCATGGGTCCATTATTTCAAGTGGTGTTTCATCATTCAATTGTTTCCAAACCTGCAATAATTTGTTAAATAACATTATCAAATCAACGCTTTTTGGCTGCTAGATATTTTTGCATTATCATAGAGATGACATTAACAAAGAAGATATCTTAAACTTCTCAAGAATGCTGACTAGAACTTTCTCTGCAATTCTATGTTCTGTTAGATCTTCTCCAACTTGTCTAATCTGACTTACAATCCCTATGAGCCTATCTAAATATTCCTTAGCAATCTTAGTGTCTTTCATCTTGAGAATCTCGAACTCCCTTCTCATGTTAAGTAATCGAATGACTTCATCTTCAATACCCAAATTGGGTAATTTTCAACTATGAAAGATGGAGGAGGAAATGCAAAATGATTGTTAGAAGCCATAAAAACCACTCTAATGCTTTTCAGTTTTTTTTTTCAATCGAAAGGAAATTCTAAGTGGTTTTCTCTCTCTCTCTCATTTTACTCACATCCCTTAAAGATCCTTTAGAACTATAATACCATGGTGAAAAAAAAAACAACACAGAGAAGATATTGGCAACGAAGTTTCAAATGCTTTATTGACTTAGCTTCGATATATAACAAGATAATTTAACAATAAAAATATATCAATTCAAAAAAACTACAAAAAAAAATCTCAAAATCTACCATGATGCATATTGATTGTATGTGCTATCTGTAAGGTCACCATAATTGTCAAAAAAAAAAAAAGATCACCATGGATATACTTAAAATTTTCCTTGGCTAAAAAGAAATGCTAATGTCAGAATATGATGAGTGCACATATATGCGCATAGTTAAATGACTCATCCTTGACGACAGCTTAAAAGCATTAGTGGGGCACAAAAAGAAAATAATAAACTTTTTATCATTAAAAGTGAATATCTGGTTAGCTTTAAAAGCATTATATTTTTGGTAAGACAAAGTTGTGTCAACTAAAGAGTCTTGGCTTTAACTCCTGTTGGTTGTCCCAAAAGGATTTTTGGTTTGGCTCCTGCTGGTGATCCCTTATACCTTACAATTGGAACAACCTATTCAACTCTTAAATTTGTTTTCTCCATAAAAAAAAAGTATTACATATTAAATAGATGATTCTAATTCGAAAATGAAATATTAAACTTATGATATCCAGGAAAGAATTTACTCAAATATTCTAATCAGGGGAAAGGTTGCTAGATATTAATCACATCATTATTTGGTTACACTTTTTAATTGAAAATGTTGGTTCTCAAGGTATGCAAAGATATGAATGTTGGATTACTACAAATTTGAATTTTAAAATAATGGATATTGATTTATTTTATATTTGTCAAATATTTGTATATTTGAATTTATAATAATTAAGTGGTTCTTATTTTTTGACTACTATTTTATAGTTATTCTATTATGATAGTTTCCTAGCTAGTCAGATTACACCACAAGAAATTTAAAGTTTAGCGACAGTTGATAAAACCTTCATTAAAACATAGAATAATGACAGCTTTATAACCCTCATTATTTAGCAATCCTTAACGATGGTTTTGTCTAAACTGTCATTATGTAAGAAAACTTTCAAAAAATTGTCATTAGATAAGAATGATTTTCAAGAACCGTTATTACTTAACAATGGTAATGTTTAAAATGTCATTATATAAATGAAAATTTATCAAAATCGTCATTACATTCATTAAATTTTGCTTCTCTCCATTGCTTCCCCCTGTAATACCCTATAATTTTAAGAGAATTGCTTGAATTGATTTTATCAAGAATGAAAACATAAATGGAGCCTAACTTCTTCATGAGGGTTTAAGAGCATCAAAGTTTCCCTAGATAATTTTGATTATATGAAATCCTATTGTTGCTCATTTTGTATCATTAGAATACCAAGAATACCCTCCATAAAAATCTGAATTTTGGAAAATGACTATGCTGCTGCTCCTTATGGCTGTTGGTCCGCCGGAAGAATTTCTAGTGAAGGGCCCTTCTCTTCCAACTAAAAATTCTGCCCTCCTTCTATGTGTGGTTGATCTTCATCAAGTTTCTACCAACCAAAGAACCCATTAAGAAGCCTAGAATCTCCTCATGAATAAGCCTAGTTTGTAGCAAAAATTCCAGCAGAAAGTGAATATGGACATTAAAGGTATGGATTATGAAATCTTCAATTTTTAGGTGTTTTCTGGAAGTTCTAGATTTAGAAACATGTTTAAGTCATAGAATAAGCCTCCCACACAAATTTTCAGGATGAGACGACACCATTTTCATGCCCAAATCACAAAATTGTTCTTTGATGAACAGTATCATAAATAGTAACCGTGTGAAATTTGTGATTTGGGATATTTTGGGTTGAAAAGCATGATTTAGAGGTTCAAATAATCAAATTGGTTTTGGAAAATTCATTTAATAATTTTGTTTAGATGAAGCTTTAAGTTAAGGAAGTAATGTGATAAATTGGAAATGGTAGAATATATTCGTGAAACATAAAGTTAGTGATGTTAACATGGCACACTTGAATTTCTATGATAATGTGAACTAGTATATGTTTTTCGAAATTCATCCTAGGTATGTTAAGAACTCATGGTTTGGATAGAGAACAATAGGCTTCTAAGATGGTAATCTTGAGCTATAGATGGATGTTGATCTTTTTAAAGGTCGAATGATAGGTTGTGAAGCATTTGAAGAACGAGCTTGAGATTTGTCTAATTGTTTGGATCCCAAAAGTAGAGAAAAGGGGTTTATTCCTCTTGAATTCTTGAGTGTGAACAAATATGGTTTTCTATAATTCATTTTCCAAATTTTCCTATGCACTTTAATTATTTTAATTTCTACGTATGATTAGTTAACTTGAACTTCAAAATTTGACAATTTATATATTGATCAATTATTTCAAGAATTGCTACCATTAAAATTTTACACTTTATGTTTTGTTTTCTTGAGATATACATAATGATTACATGAGTTGTTATTCTCAAAAGCTTTAGGAATGCAGAACAGGCCGCTAGACGAAATCCTTCCCAAGTTTATGTTGAAATTGTAAAGTTTATATTATGTTGTTGATGACTTAGTGAATGGATATATATGTATTTGAACTTTTACCAAGTATGCTTGATGAACATCCCATGGCTATATGGAAATGGTCAAGTTGGCTTAGATTATGATTTTGACTCTACATATCATGATCTGTTTTATGAAGAAGAGAAAAGTTGAGCTTCATTGTTATTATAAATGAACTGTTATGGTCGAGGGATGTATCTCTTTTTATATCAAATGTATTTCTATTTTCTCAATGAATTAACTACATTTTTCTTTTCCTCTCTTTATTTTCATTAGTTTATAATTTTTGTTTGTCCTAGAGGAATTAATGACAGAAACATTATCAGCTAACGGCAAAAATAGTTAGCCTTGGTACACCATGTTACTCTAACTAGCAAGCAGGTTGCTAGCGTCGTTTCTAGAATGACACACGTGGATTAGTTTTTTGAATAATTAATGGACAAGTTTAAAGAGTTAATGTATGTCTTTTCCTATAAACAATGGCATTATGCTTAGTTACCTATAATAAGATATGAATGTGGTGATGTAACTATCCCTTGTTGTATGCTTGAAACAATCCTAATACAGAATGGTTAGGGAGTTGAAGGAAGCTTCTAATAACCTTATGTTATAAAAGATAAGAAGTAGTGACTTACCTATCCCTTGTGTGCTTAGGACAACCCTGATATGGAATGGTTAGAAAGTTGAGAGAAGCACCTCCGAACTTTATGTTACGAAAGATAAGGAATGGTGACTTACACATCTCTTGATGTGTGCTTAGGATAATATATGGGGTGATTCTCCTTATCAAGTTGTGTGCTTGGGCATGATAGAATAGTTTTGCTTTGAGTCCTCCTCTAAGTATTTATTAATTTTTCTACAAATATTTTTTGTTTCTTATTTCTTATTTGGCTTTTGAAATCATTGTTTACCATATTAGATTACAGGATTTTAGAACTTTTTTCTTGACTTAATCTAGTCACTTTAAAACTTTATTTTGCTTTTATATATATTGATTAAGGTAATTTTATTTTCTTTGCATATACATTGCATAGTCTTTGTCTATGAAAAACTCGTGCATATGGTATGTTTTGTTTCAGTTATAATAACCTATATTTACTCACTGAGTTATATAAACTCACCTTTTTATTTCTATGTTTTTCATATAGTACTAGAGAGTCTAACCCATCTCCACCCAGACTTGAATAGGATAGCTATTATTGGGGAGAGCCTACTTATTCCTGGGCTCCTCAATGTTTTGTATCTCTATTTGTCTTGTAATCTAGAGTATGTTTTGGTGACCATAGGCAAGATCTCACTTTTGTTGTGTATTTTGTGCATGTTTGTTTTAGATTATCTGTATATAATAGCTTTATGACATGGATTACAAATATATAATTACGTATATGAAATTCTTTATTTGTTTTAATGTGACCATAGTTAAAGTGTATAATATCAATAAGCGTGTATGAGGTGTTGATATGTTTTGGCTTTTTGTGATGGTATGAATTGAGACTTACAATTTAAGAGCTAACCCCCTTATGTCATGCTAGTCATGCATCCCAAACGGGTCGTCACAACCCCCTTCCCCCAATTTTCCATTTTCTCCCTTTCTTTCCGTCGATTTCTCCCCTTTCACACATTCATCTTTTTCTGCATTTCTGATTGGAGTGTCTCCCTTTGTCAACTTCTTCTCCACTGAGCTTCACTTCTACTCATCCATGCTAGTTGGTAATTCATCGTCATTCACTTTTTATCCCTTGGTAGTTGTTAATGCTTTGTTTTGATTTTTCGGTGAATGATAGAAAATAATGAACATCTTATAGTTTGAACAATTTGTTGATTTTGTAAGGTTGATGGAATTCAATTTTTTCTTTTTTTTTGGATGATTGATAAAAAACAAAAAACATTTATTTGTAGATTAAGCAATTTTTTTGATATTGTAAGGTTGATGGAATTCCTTTTTCTGCCAATTTTTTTTTGGATCGATGATAAAAATCTTTGCCAATTTTTGATAGGTTTATATCATTTTCATTAAATATATTTGGATCAAATCAATTTTTGAAATATTGTATTACAGATATTTCTTAAAAAGTTATAAAACTCATACGTTACTAAATGAATTGTATGTTATTGATTACAAAGCTATTAATGGAAAGGAGTGTATAAAAAACTATAAATATTGATATAAAAGAGTAAAGTGAGAAATATTTACATTATTAAAGGTAGAAAAATATATAAAAAGACAAGAGTAAAACAATTCCAAATCCTCGTATTTTATTTCTATATTTTAATATTAAAAATTATTAACTTTTCTCCGACACCAGAAAACAAAGTAGAGGATTTAAAATTATTCAATTGTTTTGTGTATTCCTTTCATTATTATAAAATAAACTTAAATGCACTTTATATTATTTTTTTGGAATTTTAATTTAATTTATCTAGTGTAAGAATAGACAATTTTACCTTTTGTTTTGAAATGATTCATAACGATGATGTGAATGCTTTAATTTTATAATGCTTTCAAAAATGGATAAGTCTTGGATTGTTAAGCCTCAAAATACCCATGAATACTTAGATGGAATAAATATATTTCTAGACTTTACATTTGCTAACTCAAGTGTGGAGGGTAGAATAATATGTATGTGTCTTAAGTGTAAGTTTAATAAATGGTAGGTTAAAGAAGTTGTGCGTGAGCTCTTAATTGTTAAATCATTTCCATAAGGGTATGATCTCTAGGTTAGGCATGGGGAAAGACTAATAGAAGAACCTCGTATAGAACATCATATAATGTCAAAAGTGAGAGAAGAATCGATTTACAAGGATGATCTGGTCTATGATGCATTTAGTATTCATCTTGAAAATGAAAGTGTGGATTTTGTGGAGATGCCATTTCCACCATCAGGACAAAGGATTAATGATTATTTGAAATAATTTTATGAGTTAATTAAGGATTTCAATAAAAACTATATGAAAAGTGTGAGAAGTACTTAAATTATCTATTTTAGTGAACTTGTATCATATCAAATGCTTTTGTAGGCTATGCCAATGATACTAAAGCTACTGGCTACTGTCTGCCCACATACAGAGATTCCACCTTCAATTAGTGAGGTCAAGAAAGCCATCAATAAACTGAGGCTCAATTATACAATAATCATGCATATCTGATTGATTACATGTTATATTAGGGGAGGATGAATAAAGACGTATGTAAAAAGTGCATCACATTTAAATAGAAACTGAAGAAGAAAGGTAAAGAATAAAGGAAGGTTCCTAACAAAATCTTTGAATACTTTTCACTGAATCAACAGTAGCAAGGGTTGTTTATGTACATTTAGGGCTATCCACCGGTGGTTTCAATCTGTATAGCAACTTAAGTACAAGTTACAGTTTATGACTAGTGGTACTGATGCCTTACAACCTCCCTACTTGGATGTGTATGAAATAGAATTTATTCATTCTCTCAATGATAATTTCAAGTAAAAAGTCATTGAGAAATGATATAGATGTGCATTTGCAACCCAATAGAAGAGTTGAAAGATTTATGATTTGTCGGTGTTGAAATATTTGACTTTGTTTACCAATTAAATGTTTAATATGCGTGCAATTTTGATGTGGACTATTAGTGATTTTTTAGGCCTTAGAAATTTTTCTAGGTGGAATACTCATACTAGTTAACTTCTTCATATTATAATTTTGACTCAACTCATTGTCTTCCTCATATTCAAAATTGATGTTTCGTAGGCATCATTACTTTCTGAACCCAGGGCATAAATTTAAATTGACGCATAATAGTTTTGATGGAAAGAAAAAAAAATCTCCCCTAAAAATAACTAGCTTAGACATCTTAAGACAACTTTAGAATGTTGATGTTGTATTTGGTAGAAATGTAGAATTTGAAGGCCGAGAATATATGTTGACACTCAACAATAGCATAAGAAGAATATATTTTTCTAGTTTCCTTATTAGGTGAACCATTTGTTATACTACAATCTTGATGTGATGCATATTGAGAAAAAAAAATATGTGACAATGTGCTATTTATTTTACTTAATGATTTTTGATGACCAAAAAATCACTTAAGTGCATAAAGAGACTTACAAGAAATAGGTATCAAGCCTAATCTCTAGTCTGCTGACAATGGTATCTATCTTCTAGCTTTGTTCACTTTAACAAATGCAAACAAAGATGTCTTTCTCAGAATGTTAAGAAATATCATTGTACCAAATGATTATTCAAGTAATATTTCTAAATGTATTGATTTAAGATGGTATAAGATTGGAGAATTCAAAAGTCATGACTCATATGTTCTTATGAAGTAACTTTTACCTTTAGCCATAAGGAAGAGACTTCCTAAGAAAGTGTTTATAGTTTTGGTTGAATTATGTTAATTCTTTAGACAAATATGCAATAAAGTGTTAAATGTGAATGAACTTGATTAGTTTCATAATATAGTTTTTCTCACACTGTGTAATATGGACATGTTATTCTTGCCTTTATTTTTTATAGTTATGGTTCACTTGACTGTTCATTTAGTTGAAAAACCCAAAGTAGGAGGTCGAGTTTAATATCGATGAATGTACCCTATAAAAAGGTAAACATATGTTTCTTTTGTACATTCCTTTTTCATTGTTTCATTCTTTATATCTTATGATTTAATATATTATGTATAGATACTTAGGAAAGTTAAAGTTTTTTGTATAAAATAAGGCAAGGCCAAAAGGCTCAATAGCTTAGTCTTACCAAGCTTAAGGATTTTTAATTTTTTGTTCGATGTACATGAATAGTGTAAAGACAATATTCAATCAACCTATTCATGTGGATGATCAATCCAATATTGGGCTATTCGACACTGACACTTTCTTTCCACCAATTGAAAAATTAGTTGGTGGTTCTAAGTACTTTACTCTTTCTCTTAGGGGTGTACAAAACCAAACAAAACCGAACAAAACCGACCGAACCAAGCCGAACCATCCAAAAACCAAAAAAAACCGAATCTGGGCGGTTTAGTTCGGTTTTCTTTTTGAAGGAACCGAGCGGTTCGGTTTGGTTTGCGGTTGGAAAAAATTTCCAACCAAACCGGACCGAACCGAATGCCTTTTAAGCCCAATCTTCCTTCTGGACCATCTTTCTTTTAGGCCCAGTGCCTTAAGTGACCCAAACCCAGTTCCCTTCAGCCCTCTGTGTTCAGGCCCAGACTCCAGTCATGCCCACGTGCCCAGCCCAGCTAATTGCCTGTAATTCATTTCCAGGTTCTTCTAGCCAGTTTCATCGTGCTTACCCCCAGCTCCGCCACTCGTGCGATTTGTGCTTGGCTGCTTGCGTCGTGCCCTTGCCCTAGCCACCCCCAGCTCCGCCACTCGCTTGTCGCAAAGTGTCGCCGTCTGGATTTCTGTGACAGGCCTTGAGTTCTCCCCTCTGCCTCTGGTACTCATTGCTCGACAAGGTAAACACCCAGCCCCCTTTCGTGTTCTTCGACAATCGACAGAGCTGCTGCCCTATGCCTCAGATCACCTAGGCTCTCCCTCTACTTCCTTTTTGGCCGCCGGTCACCTCCCCCTGTGAGCCCAAGCAGCAACCCAGCCCTCAGTTTCGTGCTCTTCACACATTTTTGGCCTGCATTATTTCTGTAATCTAGAAATTTCTCAGGTAATTTTTTTTGGGTTTGCTTAATCTTTATCTCTTTACATATTTCTAAAGACTTCCTTTGCAAATTTTGAATCCTCGGTTGGTGTCTGCAATGTGGTTTCTACCAAATTTTGACTCCTTGGTTGCCTGTATTATTTCGTTTGATGGATAAGCTAGTGTCTGCCATGTGACTATTAGTTCTATCTGTTTAGGATGTGTACTTAAAACCAGACTTAGCATTTTCAGAATTTTTATAAAATTGACTGGCTTATTTTGCCTTCTCTCTCTGTCTTAGTGTATAAGTGATGTAGGACAGGATGATTAAGGATTTATAGGTTAAGGTTAAGCTAGGTGGGTTTATTGTAGGAAAGAGGTGGATTGGAGGATTATTATAGGTGGGTAAAGGCAAGAGTGGCTTGCAAGCAACAAGTTCAAGAGGTCAACTAGAGGTTGTTTGGGTACCATGAATTGTGCCTACGGATTTGAGGTTGATGGTTTCTAAGGCAAACTCACGCAAGAATGAACTAGTTTTTCAATAATGTCATAATGATAATTCACTAATTCAGTTGAGTGCTTGGTGGGTTTGCTGAGGGGGAAGAAGTTGGACTTGAAAGAAATACGGTAGAAATGTGTGGTAGCTTTGTATGGGCTTAGCCACGGTAGCTTTGTATTTTAGATTTATGATTTTGTTGGTTATTTTTCCCATGATGTTAAGGGTCAAATTTATCTAGCCATGGGAAGAGTGGGCTTATGTCCTAGACCTCCCAAAGTGGGCCCCACAACGTGTGTTTGTTCAGGAAGTTTTGGAGAGGGAAGTTCGCTTGTTGTATTGGGACAAAGTTAAGCAGGTACTAATTTGTGCTTGATGTGGACCATGGTAGAGATTTCTTTTTTCTTGTACATGGTCTCAATGTGGCATTGCTAAACTGCATTGTGGCTGTGGTAGACTTTTTTATGGTTGTGCCTCTTACAGCAGAAGGAAATGGGAAACTTTGTTCTCCATTTTTGTTGTCAACGTGCTCTCTTTCTACCTTATCTGCATGTTTACAGCTTTCTTGGTAGTTGAATTAATTGGAATTTTTTTTCTTTATAGCTTGAGATTTAAAGTTTTTATGGTATATTTACTTCACGATATTTTACATAAAGCATTTTGGGTTAGAAGAGTTGCTTCCTCCAAAGGGTGGACCAAACTTCAGTTTTGGGGCAGAAGTTGATAAAGAAAACACTGAACATGTACTTTCTGGTGAACTCAACAACATGGTTAAAGGCAGGGTGCCTGTGCGGGATATAATCTCATGGATTGACGAAAATGTGTTTCCAAATAATGGTCTAGAAGTTACCCTAAGAGTGGTCATACAAACTCTTTTAGATAGCTAATGTTTTAACATTTAGACACTAGAGACATAACATATTGTTGTGGTTGAAATGATTATCATGGTTGACAAATCACTATTTTTTTTAGAAAAAGAATATTTGATCTTCCTCATATGTACTTCATAGTTCATACTGCCACTTATTAATCCCCACCTCCCCCCCCTCTAAATTTTTTTTTCCTCCAACAGATTCTCATATATGTAGTAAGCGGCTGAATTTCCTTTCAAAGCAAAAAAAATATGTTGAAATGGGCTAAAAAAATTGTTGAAATGAGCCAACAAAAACTGCCAAACCGAACCGCTTTTTATTGGTTTGGTTTGGTTTGGTTTGATAGACTTAAACCAAACCGAATAGGTCCATTTTTTATTGAATCTTGTATGGGCGGTTCGGTTCGGTTGAACATTCAAAACCAAACCAAACCGCACCGCGAACACCCCTACTTTCTTTGGTAGAAAAATTGCAAGTATATCATCATGTGCTCAACAACTGAAAAAACACTTTCCTTCAATAAATAAATTATGTTTATGAGATTAAGGTTTAACTAGTCAATGTAACAATATGTTTACCTTTAGTGTATATTGTATAAAAAATTCTAGAGACCACGTAAGCCATAGTTTATCCTCTATTACAATATATTAAAAAGTTCACAGAGAGTTCATTTCATGGTTTTCATGCTATATAAGTACATGTCCACCATTAATATATGCATTAGTGGTAAACACTTTTAATCATCACTCTTTTTTTTTGTTATTTCAGATAACAAACGATGTCAATGGATCTTATTCAATTGATTTGAAATTCCTTGCCTTGGGACCACTTGATAAAGCAAGGTGATATAATGCATAAAATATCAATGGATTTAAATTTTAGACATTAGAATATGATTAAGAATTGAAAACTTAAAATAGTGGAGTTTTTAAGGCTTTTATGACAAGAAGTTATGCAAGAAGTAGCAATAGCAATTTGCATTTTAGACATGACGTGTCCTGTATTATGAATAATTGTTATACATCACTGAATTAAATTATTATGGTCACTTTATGATTACTTTACTCGAGAGTATGTAGGATAATACAACTAATTTCAAAGGTATTACAACTAATAAAATAAGCATTATGTCTATTGATTTTTCATGATCGATACACATTAGTGATAGTGAGGATAACGAGCCATACATCCAAACTTCTATTGCTTACAAAGTATATTATGTGTAAGATGAGATTGACAAAAAGTAGAGCATATTTCTGCACCTAAAACTCTAACTTGTATGACATGGTGAAGATGATGACTATACTATATATGAGAGTAATATGTTCCAAGCTTAAGATATAGAAATGATATTTCTAGATGGGAAAGTAAATTTATATTTGTCTTGGTCATACTCTTTATAGTTTTTTTATAGTAAATTTAGTAATGTTATGTGTATATAAAATTTGAACTCATGCTATTTGTTTTTAATTAACAAGCATTGTAAAGATGAAAATCTTTAACTCATTCATTACAGATAGAGCAGGTGAATTCAGTTTAAGGAGTCCTTTACCTAGACCAATGGCTAGTGAGGGTGGACAGCTAAGGGACAAATCCTAAGCTATACCATCCATGTTTCCCACTTAACATTCAAGGCCTTGAGCAATAGTTCGATGTTGATGACCTTTTTGCATAGAAGGACGAGTCTCATCAATTTGCACAATAGGAACATGCAAGAAGAAGAAGATAAATTACATTATTTTTTAAATTTGTTAGGAAGCCAAGTTTGGGGGCCTAGTCACACATGAAGATGTATAGACTACAGTCCATAAAAGGGCTACTAGATCAGACATTAATGACAAACCTAGATTTATATGTGCAAATGTTTAAATTGTGTGGGAATAAAGTGTTTACTCTAATTAAGTTTTAATGATGCATTCTTAAAACAATTTATTACTCCATTTGAATTTGCAGGAAAAAATTGTTACGATTCAACGTGAAGACTATTCAGTAATGATTCATTAGCTAAAGCTTTATGAAGCAAAGAGCACTTGGGTTACATTACATTATTTTTCAAATTTTTAGGAAGCTAAGTTTGGGGGTTTAGTTACATAAGGATATGTATAGACCGCGGTCCATAAAAGTGCTAATAGATCAGACGTTAATGACAAATATAGAGTTATATATGCAAATGTTTAAATTTTGTGGGAATAAAGTATTTGTTCTAATTAAATTTTAATGATGCATTCTTAAAATGATTTATTACTCTCTATTTTAATTTGTAGGAAAAAATTGCTACGATTCAACGTGAACAATTTTCGGTAATGATTCATTAGCTAGAGCTTTATGAAGCAAAGAGCACTCGAATTAAGTTCAAATATTTAGATAAGGTATTTTTCTAACCTTAAGTGTTTAGCCGTTGTTCTACTAAGAGTTTGCAATGTCAAGCTTCTCACACTGAGTTGCAAAATGAAATGGCTCAACTTAAATTAGTGATGGAAGAATAGGAGGCTGAATGATAATAACATGAGGCAAAAATGGTTGCACGAGAAGGACTAATGGAAGCAGATATAGCTTTTCTTCTCTAAAAATGTCAAGGTTAAGTGCCACCTGAGCTTGCATTTGTATAAGGTCATGGTCTAAAAGTAATTTTATGCAATTATATTTTTTTATTACTAATAACATAATTTTTATTTTCAAGTACCAGGTGATCAAGTTAGTAGACATCAGCCTTCTCGAGATTTCCAAATTTAATTTATATTTTTACTATATATTTTATGTAATGTAATGAAACATACTTTGTGATTCAAATTTTAATTAAATATCAGTTTTGATTGTGAAATTTAGCTTCTGATTATTAATTTGGTTTTCATATGAATATTGATATTATTGTGGATACAAGTATATGGATAATTGATGAATGAATTTTATACTTATAAATTAATTATCTTTAGTTTAGAATTTTTGTGAGTTTTCAATTAGTTTAGCTTAGAAATATGTTTGATTGTGTATTTTCATATATATAGTAGAAATAAATTGGAGAATGGAGGAAATTCAGAGAAAATAAAGAAAAAATAAGCAAGAATGGCATATTTTAGATAGCTTCAATATTACTTCATTAATTTAGGCATAACTCTCTCATATAGACTCCAGTTGAGGTGATTTAAGAGATTATGGAAAGTTAAGAAAAATATTTACAACTTTCATGTTTTGAGTTTTGTGAGATAAGGTGTGTCGCAACCTAAAATAAGTAGGTTGCGACGCAGGGAAGCTAAAGCGCATTGCGACATGGAAAGGAAGGCAGGTTGTGACCTAAGGTGTGCAAGTCATGACACATGATCTGAAAAAAAAACAAGGAAAAAAGGCCAGGTCACGATATAAGTTCATTTTTGGCTAGGTTGCACGAGTTTCATCTCAAATAGGATTAGGACCTACTTGGGTATTATAAATAGGAGTAGTTTAGGTTTTTTGAAGTACTTGTTAGCCTCTCTTATGAATTTTTTTGAGTTTGAGTTTTTATAATTTCATTATGTACTAATCCTTATTTCTAGGGTGAAGATGTAGCCTAGTTACAATAATTTTGTGAATTTATATATTGAATTTCTAATTTCTTCTCTTCTTTCGTGTTATCTTCTCAATTCTTCATGCTTCTAATTAAATAGCCATTAATTAAATGATTAGTTAATCATAATGAGACTAGGAGGTGATATATGTATCTAGAGCTAGGATATTAAAACCATGAATTGCATGTGGATAGAAATATACCCATGGGTTTGTGTAGCCATTAAAGATAATCATATATCTTAATGAATTCTTAATTAATTGATTCACATAGAAATATATTGAGTTAATAATTAAGGATATTTTTATTGGTACTCGAAAGAGACTAGTAAATAATTTAAGATTTTTGACTAGCAAAAAGATTAAATGAATTATAGTTATTGAATTATATAGAAATCAAATTAGAGTGACGACAGTGAAGTCAAATCTCTAGAGCTTTCTTCCATTGTGTGTCTACAACTTCTTATTTGTAATTTGCCTTTAATTTTTCAATTTATTTACAGTAGTTACTCTTTTATTCTTAATTGTCTAGATAATTATATTGTGGTTTAATTTTATTACTGAGTACATAATCCTCGTGGGATGATACTTTATACTCTCTCTTATTACTTAAAAATAAAACGTGTACTTGCGTGTCAACAATAGTAAAAAAAAATAAAGAATAAAAAGGCTAAAAAACACTGGTTTAACAACAATTTTAGGGAAGCCGTAGTTAAACCTTGGCTTAGAGATGATAAAAATTGTCATTAAACTGTAATTTGGTGATGGTTTTCTTTGATTGTCATTAAAGAAAAATATAAAAAAAATTGGTTTAACAAAAGTTACATAAAAACCATCATTAAACCATGGTTTAAAGACGGTTAGGAACCATCACTAAATTGTCATTTTACGACGGATTCATTCACCGTCATTAAATTGCATGTCTTAATGACAGTCCAAAATTGTCATTAAGCTATGGTTTAACAACGGTATTCTCATAATTCCTCGAAATCGTCATTAAAACTGTGATTCTGTAACAATTTGCCTAATTGTCGTTAAGATGCCTAGCGATGGTTAAAACCATTTCTAAAACCCATTTTTGTTGTAGTGTTAGGATCATGGTTATTAAGAAATGGCTAGACTATGGTGAGAGTATGGTGAGCAAGATTTCTCTATCTTGAGAGCAATAAAGGTTGCCTTCCTTATACTATTTATCATTAAATCTAACTATTTGCTAAGCCAGATTGCTGTTTCTAAATTTATTTTCTAATTTATGAATTAGCTATGGGTGGATGTTAGTAAATTTATGTTTTTCTATTTAATTTTATTTGTTAGAATTATGATATGATATTCATAATTTTTTTAACAATTAAGGCATTCTAAATGCAACTAACTAGGGACTTATCACTTTTTCCTCATAATACAAAAATTATATACACCATATCTCATGTAAAAAAAAACCGAAATGGATACATCAAAATTACTGAGATTCATGCACTAAAAATACTAGATATATTATCACCACAACATCGTCAATACTATAGGCAGAGTAAAATATATAAGCCACTTGGAGTGAATAAGGGATTTGAATTCAAGTTGTAGTCATAAATTTTTGACGTATCAAAAACTTATCTCACCGAGGGATAAAATTACTCATAGATATTTCATTGATAGAGGAAGAGAGAGAATAATTGGCGGAGTACTGTCCTGAGTGTGATTCATGTTCAACTATGTTTCGTCTTCTTCTACTTTGCATGAAAAATGCAGGTTCCATAGGATATGGCAATTCAATTGAAACGTTGCTAAGATATAAAGCAACAGTTCCCATTGTAGGCCTATTGTCTGTGCTTTCTTGAACACACAATAAACCAATCTGGATGCATCTCAGTACTTCATCTCGAGAATAAGATTCTCTCACAGCTGGATCCAGCAATTCAAATATTGATTCATCCTTCCATTGTCTCCAAGCCTGCAACAATTTATCAAGTAAGTGCTTATTATACTTCAAATCATTTCCCCACTAGTCTTACTTTGTATATCTTTTTCCCTGGTGACATGAAAATAGAAAGAAAATGGAAAAAAATTTGATACTCACATAGCTCAAAAGATCATTGCCGCAGCCTGATTCATAGGAAAAAGAATTCCTTCTTCCGCTTATAATCTCAAGCACCATGACTCCAAAACTAAAAACATCTGATTTCACAGAAAAATGTCCATGCATTGCATATTCTGGAGACATGTAACCACTATATGTAGAGAAATCAGTATTCAAAACATTACTATGAAAGCATTGAACATTTTGAAAAATTAATCTAAATCAAAGGGGTAGGCAGAAAATATTTTAGTTTTTTGAGGTAATAACTTACAATGTCCCAGCAATTCTATTTGTATTTCCTTCAATTTGATCAATTCCTATCATTTTTACCATGCCAAAATCTGAGATTTTTGAACTCATGTTACCATCTAATAATATGTTGCTCGGTTTGAGGTCACGGTGTATAACCTTGAGACGAGAATCTTCGTGTAAATAAAGAATTCCTCGAGAAATCTCTTTTATAATTTTATAGCGTTCAGACCAGCTAAGTTCGCTTGACTTCATGGGATCTATATATAAAGTTCTCGTTAGTCACTGTAGTGGGTGTGTGCGTGCGTGTGTGTGTGTACATATATAAAGCACATCATTTCAATCTTCCATTATATGATTCAATTAACAGGACAAGAAAAATTCAATTCTAAATTATTTCAAATTAAATTAGCCTACAAACTAATAGTACAAATAGATATTGAAGTGACATACCGAATAAATAGTGATTAAGGCTCTTGTTAGGCACATATTCGTAGACAAGGATCTTTTCTTGGTCTTCCAGGCAAAACCCTAATAGCCTCACTAAATTTCGATGCTGAAGCTTGGCTATTAGTAAAGCCTCATTTTTGAATTCCTCAACTCCTTGCATGGATCTTCTTGAAAGTCTCTTAACAGCTATTTCTTGTCCATTAGGAAGTATTCCCTAAAATCTCAAGCCATCAGTTAACAAATTAAGTACCCAAAAATAAAACCCATGTAAGTATTCTTTTTATTTCACGCTTGTCACCTTGTAAACTTCCCCAAATCCACCTTTGCCTATTCTGCTTTCATCCGAGAATTTGTTTGTTGCTAGTTGAATTGTAGCCAAATCAAATTGCAAGGAATCCAAGGTGGCGACTTCAACCCCAACTGAGTGGTAAAGCAGATATATAAATTTCTCACAGTAAGTGTGTGTGTGTATATATATATATATATATATATATATATATATATATATATATATATCCTAAAACTAATGGCTTTTCTATGTATATAAAGCTTGAATTTAAAAGGTTTGGGTTCATTTTTACAGTTTTCTGTGAGAATGGCCTCCTGTTTCTTGCTCCTCGCCTTTTTCCGTATGAGACACAAGCAAAAACAGAGTATCGTCACCAAAACGATAATAGATGTGACAAAGATCGTAATAATTTGTGTTCCCATTTTTCTGCTTCTTCCTGCGGAAACATGAGCAATATTCACAGCTGCAAGTCAATAGTATTGATGACAAAATAATTTTTAAATCTTTATTTTTTTAATAATTTGACATAAAAATTGTTTTTTTTAAGATAATCAAATGATACTAATAAATACAATTATTAAATGATTTGATTAAATACTTTTTTTGTTATAATATTTTTCTTAAAAAATAATAAAAATGAAAAATAAACTTCAAGAGACACTTAGACTTCAAGTGCACTATCACCACCACACAAAGAGAGGGTGATAAGGTCTAAAAAAAAAAATTGAAGAAATAAAGAGGAAAAGCCAACATCCAGACGCTGTTTGAATACAGCTTATTGTTTTCCAGCTTAGCATTACGGCTCAGCATATCGTGATTAATTTTACGTCTCCAGCAATTTTGTGTAAAACTTAATTAAAATACTTTTCTTTCCATTCAAAAAAGAGTTGGTATTTGGTACACCGGCGGTAAACTATTTTTTATCCACCAGCAGTGTCTAGATCATGACACATGACAAAAATAATTTTAAAAATTACTATTCTTGCCACGTGTCACGATGAACACTGCTGATCGACAAAAAATTATCCACCGCTGGTGAACCAAATATTTTTCCTTAAAAAAATGCCTAATGACTTTAAAAATAACATTCTACAAATTTGCAAGAAAAAAAATTATACACCGAGTCACTCACCGTTAGCCACTGTCGGTGTTCCCGACTGGTTATAGACGAACGGATACGTTTCATACCTAACAATGCAACTGGGAAACATAACATTTTCTCCGATTCTACCTCTGCAACACGAAGTCGTAATTTCCGCTATCGCGTCTCTGACACACCGCTTGCAGTCACCAGCAGTCAAGTCCGGCGTGCACTGAGCCAGGCCGTACAGCGTCGTATTGCCGGAGGCGTCACCTTGCTTTACGGCAAACCGAGGACCAGATTGGCGAAGAGCCTGAGCTGCTTCATCAATCAGATAATTCAAAATGGATTCCAACGTAGTGTAGAAGCGACGACTTCGTAAGAGCCAATGGTCGCAGAGTGAGTTCTTGAGAGGGTATCTAGGCCATTCTTCCATGGTGGAAAAGAAGAACCTATCGGCGTATCGCAACAAGCATTGGTCATACCAAATCACGGCTTCTTTCGCCAAAGGACAAGATGAGGTTACGCTTCGGGAAGCGAAACTCACGCACTCGCTGCACAGTGGAAAAGGCACATCTTCGCGGCACATGAAGAGGCCGTAGACAGTGTCCGATGTGTTTCTGCCGCGGCCGACAGTGGCATTGTAGAATCTGGTGTCGCCGGTGGCGTTGTTGGCGAGGGAAGATAAAAGGATGTTAAGGTTGATTTGGAAGGTGCTATTCGGGGTGAAAGTGTTGTTGCTTGTGCAGTTGACATGTCTGAATTCTGAGGCGATTGATTCAGTCGCCCTAAGGATGATGATGATGAAGGCGGCAAGGAGAAATGTTAGGCTCTTGTTAGTCATGGCGCGACGCTGAAGATTGGTGAAACTAGGACCAAAGAAATAAGTGGCAGCATTGATATAGTGATGAAGTGGACTTATTACCAATAAAATAAAATAAAATGCACAGTGAACAATAGTTTGATGATCAATTAGTTAAATTTTTGTAAAGTGTGAATAATTAAATAATTACTTGATTTTGAGATATATAAAAATCAATTTGATAATGATGACTTCAATTCAAAAGGGGAAACGAGTAAGGACTGCTTTGCAATTAGTTTTGAAAGTGTAAATTCTAAATGTATCAGCCTGTTCATCATATTTACTATAAATAAGCAATTTAAAGTATATATTTTTTGGGTTATTTATTACCATAATGCCATTTAAAAACAGGTGTCATGTAAAAATATTTATTAAAAAACTAATTACGACTTCTAAAATGTTAGAATAATTTATTGTATTTTAATAAATAAAATTTTAGATATATCTCAAGCTTGCCTTACCAGTATCAGACAAGACTGGACACTTGCCCACAACCACGTGATAAGTAAGTACTAGCTAGTTAAGGCTTGTGATCGTGGCTGAGTTCAGGAGGACCCCAGAAAAACAAATTAAGGGCAGCCCGACGTGTGTGTCTCTGTCATTGTTTGTACTGTTTTTGTTCTCTTCTATTAAAAAAAATCATAATTGTCACATATAAGAATAGAAATACATTAAAAAATATTTTATTAAATAATATAAATAATATATTTAAAATAATATATAAATTTCAATAATTTTAAAAAATAATTAACTATAAATTTTAAAAAAGATATATTAATATACTTAAATTCATAAATAATTGATTCTTAAACAACTAAATTTAAATAACTACAATAAATTAGTGAAATTTAATCATCTTACTGTTAAGAAACATCGAGAGGGTGTTTAGTGAAATATGAACAAGTTTTTTACCATAGGAAACGTTAGACACGACATTCTCGGTCAGGTAAAGTTGGGAGGTTCTATGCTGACGCTTTTTTCTTTATTGAATAAAACGGTACACAAAACTATAACAAGTGATTGAATACTACATTAAGAATTAAATGAGAAATTATTAAAATTTAATTTTTAAATATGTTAAAATAAAATAAAAATTGTATTATAATTAAAAAATAGAAAAAATATATTTTTAAAATATTAATATATTAAAAATTACATAAAAAAATAGATATACAATAATATAATAATAAAAAAAATAGAGATATTTCTTTATAGAGTGATATACTTATAATTTTTTAAAAAATTTAAATCTCTTTAATCTTATTTTTGTTTGTATAAGTATAGAATTATAGATTTAATTTTTTTAATTAAACCTGAGCACCAACAAAAAAATATTTTTTTGTTGAAAAGTAAGAAAGTCTTCAGGAAATCCTTCTCTAAAAAAGACAAACTACACAAAGTAAAAAGAAGAAGCGTTTTATTTAAAAAAGAAAAAAGAAAAAAAGAAACAGGAACGACAAATTAACAAGAATTCAAACTTCTGATTTTCGGGTCACGACTTCATAACTCGACAAAATGTAAAAGACCAGAATATCAGTCATGTAATGATTTGTATCACTGGAATGCTAAATCAATAATTGCATGATTGAAATCGCGAATAGTGCGATTTTGATTACTACGAAAAAGAAAAATAGCTCATGTGATTTGTAAAGTACGGAATTTATTGTCAGAAGGGGAAAAAAATTACAGAATCTGGACAGCTTATGAACCTTTTTTTTTTTTTATGGGGACAGGGCAGCTTATGAAATTAGATTCACTGTTTTTGTGGCGACCTCGAGGTTGCGCTTATGACATTTCATTTTTGTCCAACTTTTCTTAATTTCATTGGAAAACATTATAATTTCAAGTATAGTTAAAATTATATATGATAATCCATTTCACTTAATATGGATTTAACGTACCATACATAGTACTCTATACTTATGCGGAAAAAAAACATTTTTAGGACAGAATCTAAATAGACACATAGAGAGTGAATCTAAAAAATATGATGATATACATGCAAGTTTTGGATTGGAAGAAGGAAATGAAGAGAGTAAAACTATTTTATATTTTTTTTAACCTTTAATTTGACTATAACAAACATTTACTTTAGAAAACAGGTAGAATATCTTATTATGTACAAAAGTGGGGGAGTAAGTTTTCAAATAGATTTTTTTTTTGTATGAAAATTAGACAGAAAGCTTTGCATAGATTACAAAGTCATACCTGAAAAGAGTTTGACTACCCAACACAGAGTGTTAGTTTTGGATGTACGAGTTAAGAGAAGAGTTAAAAGAAAGAGTAAGAAAATGACCTTGAGAATTAGATAATGGCATTTGAAGAATGAACAACAAAGGAGCTTTCAAAGACGGGTGAAAGAAGAAGGTTTTAGGAGGTTCAGGGAAATGCTAACAATATGTGGGACGAAGTGGCCAAAGGGATAAGGAAAATAGCAAAAAAAATTTTTAGAAAATCAAGAGGCGTTGGATCAAAAGGTAAAAAATCTTAGTGGTGAGATACAAAGGTACAAAATAAAATTAAGGTAAAAAGAAAGTGTTATAAAGCGTGACATGTATACAAAGATAATAAAAATCAGGAAAAATATGAAGTTGCTAAGAAAGTCGTTAAGAAGGCTGTGAGTAAAGCGAGATCTATAGGTTTTGAAAGACTATATTAATCTTTAGGAACTAAAGATGGGAAAAGAAAAATTTTCATACTTGCAAAGGGTAGGAAAATAAAGACAAGAGACCTAAACCAAGTAAAATATATTAAAGATAAAAAATGTAATATCTTGATAAGAGAGCAAGATATCCAAGAAAGATAGAACAGTTACTTTCAAAGACTTTTTAATGAAGGATATGAGTTGGCCAGTTACTCTGTTAGATAAATATTATAGAGGAAGACTACAATTATACATTTTATCATAGAATTCAAGAGTTTGAAGTAAAGAAGGCTTTGAAGAGAATGAAAAATGGAAAAGTAGTAGAACCTAATAATATACCTATTGAGGTGTGGAAAAATTTAGGTAGTAAAGTATAAATTGTCTCACTAAGTTGTTTATGTAATAATGAGATATAAAAAAATATCAGATGAATGGAGAAGTACTTTAATCCCTATCTATAAAAATAAAGGGGACATACAGAACTGTACCAATTATAAGAGGATTAAACTCATGAGTCATACTATGAAGTTATGGGAGAAGGTTATTGAGCAGATATTAAGACAAGAGACTCAAGTCATGAAGAATCAATTTGATTTCATGCAAGGAAGGTCAACCATGGAAACAATTTACTTATTGTAGAGATTGATGAAAAGTTATCAAAGGAAGCAAAAAGACCTACATATAGTTTTTATTGATTTGGAAAAGGTATATGATAGAGTACTGAGAGAGGTTTTATGGAAAGATTTAGAAAAAAAAAGTATACGTATTGCGTATATTCAAACAATTTAAGATATATATGATATGACCACGATTTGCATGAGAACACAAAATGAAAAAAAAAATGATTTTTCCACAACTATAAGGCTACATCAAGGGTTATCTCTGAGTTTATATCTTTTTAACTTGATTTTGGACGATGTTACTGAACATATACAAGATTTGGGGCATCAATGTATGATTTTTATAGATGATAATATCTTAATTGGTAGATCAAAAGAAGAAATAAATAGAAAGTTAGAGTCATAGAGAAAAGTTTTAGAAACATATGACTTTCGTATAAATAGAAATAAAACAAAATATATGAAATGTAATTTCAGTAAAAAGTGAACAAACACAAATTTAGAAGTAAAACTTAGAGAACGTCTATTAAAACAAGTCACAAATTTCAAATATTTTGGGTCCATTATATAGAATGAAGGTGAAATAAAGAAGGACATAAAACATAAGATTCAAGCGGGATGGATGAAATAGAGAAAAGTTTCGGATGTCATTTGTGATAGAAAAAGTCCACTCAAAGTTAAAAGAAAATTCTACTGTATAGCTATAAGACCTGCTATATTGTATGGTATTGAATATTGAGCTATTAAAAGACAATATAAAAATAAACTCAATGTCACAGAGATGAAAATATTACGTTGGATGTGTGAACATACTAGAACAAATATGATTAGAAATGAATGTATTAGAGAGAAAGTTATGGTAGTACCTATTGTGAAGAATATGGTAGAATCTTATTTAAGGTAGTTTGGCCATGTGTAGAGAAGACCTACAGAAGCCTTACTGAGAAAAGTTAATTAGATGAAGAGCAGCCCAATAATTAAAGATAGAGATATGTTAAAAAAAATAATTAGTGAAACTATTAAAAAAAATTTAATAATTAAAAAATTATTTGTTGATCTCATTTATAATAGACCATTGTGGCAGTGTTTAATCTATGTAACCGACTCCACTTAATAGAAAAAGGTTTAGTGGTGGTTGTCGTTGTTATATTATGAAGAGTATATTTTTAAGATCATTTGAAAATAAAATTTAAATTTGAATAAAAGTAAATTATTTTTCTCTCTTTTGAGTAATATTATTATTATATGACCTTTTATTTTATTATATATATATATATATATAAATTTATTAAAAAATAATTATTATATTACTATTTTCTCCATTAAAAAAATATAAATATCTTTTAAAAATAATAGTAAAATACTCTCTCATTCTTTAATTAATATTCTTATTATAGTCTTTCCTTTCATTATAAAAATATATATGAAATTTTCTTAAAAATAAAAATATATGTATTACAATTTAACCTCAAAATCTTCAATATTCTATGTGAAAGAGAAATAGGTAAAAAATAAAATAAACAAATAAATCAAAATTTCAAGTTTTTCTTCTTCTTCTTCTCAATTTTTAACTAAGTTTCTAAATTAATAAAATTGATATTTTGATAGTTCAAACTCTTCACAATTATTTTCAAAAGGAATAATTAGTATTAGAGAATGATGAATAAGAAAGAAAATTTACAGAAATGATATTTTATTTTATTATTTATTTCTCTCTCATAAAAAGTATTTAAAACATTTGAATTAATTTATAGTATACTTTTTATTTTAAAAAAATATTTACTTATATATTTTAATAGTAGAAGAAATAGCAGTATAATAAGTGCATTAATTAAAAAAGAAGAGAGTTTTTTCATTTCATAATTTTAGTTTTAAAGAAAATTTATTTATTTTTTAAAATAAATAAAAGAGTTCTATAATAAATTCATTAATCAGATAAAGAGATAATAATTTACTTGTTAAATAAAAATCTAATTATAGTATCAAGAAAAAAAATACAATTCAATAAATAAATAAATAATATCTAATGTTATATAGCATCAAAACATTTGGATGCTATATAAAAGTAAGATCTAATTAAGTTTTAATTTTTGTTTTAGAACGTAAAAAATATGTATTAGATTTATTATATAATAATAAATAATTTAATATAATATGATGAATTTTTAAAAAATAATATTATCTTATTCAATAATAAGTGTTGCAGCCAACAAAAGTTGGTTTGACTAGTAAGTGTTGATGAGTGCCTTAACTTAAATTCCAAAAAGACTTGCAAGAAAATATCAACGAGGATTGAAATACCTTATTTGAAAGGCTTGAACCTTATTTTTGTTATTAGCAATTTACTTTAATAAATAATTTATAAGTGTTATGAATATCTTGTGTGGATGTCTATCATCCCGATCTTTTAGTTATCCTATCTGATAAGATATTATTTTTAATAATTATCTAAGAGGATAATTATCACTAGAGAGTTATCCTACAGCTGTATATCACTATTAAAACTCTCTCACCTACTTGTATAAATATCCCATCATATATGAATGGAAAGAACAGTTCACTCTCTTGTTTCTCTCTTACTTCTCTCTCTCTCTACTTTTAAGTTATTTCATAATAAGTTATTAGCACGACGCTTTACCTCCTGCTTCAAGGTTAGTAATCTTTATGTACAATTGGATTGCTATTGATTATTTTATCCTTGAAGGACCACATCAATTTATATACAACTTTTTTTATTTAAGTCTCTCTTCCTCTTGCTTCAACTTATATGTTCTTGAAGGACTGCACCAATTTATGTGCAATTATATGTCCTTGAAGGACTGCATCTATAAGTTTCTGAAGGACTGCACCAAATTATATGTCCTTGAAGGACTGTACCAATTTATGTACAAATTATTTGTCCCTGAAGGATTGCACTTATATGTCCATAAAGAACTGCACTAACTTACATGTACCTGAAAGACTGTAGCAATTTATGTGCAATTATATGTCCCTGAAGGACTGTACTAATTTATGTGTAATTATATGTCTCTGAAGGACTGCACCTATATATCTTTGAAGGATTGCACCAAATTATATGTCCCTGAAAGACTGCACCTATATATCCCTTAAGGACTGCACCAAATTATATGTCCCTAAAGGATTGCACCAATATATGCTTAAAGGACTGCACCTATATATTCCTTAAGGACTGCATTAAATTATATGTCCTTGAAGGACTATATCAACTTATGTGCAAATTCTATTATTTTAGTTTGTTCCTGAAGGACCGCAACAATTTCAGTTGCCTCAAGTTTGTCTCTGAAAGACAATGGTTTAGGTGTAGCAAGTCTATTTTATCTCTTCTATTAAACTTTATTTATTTTTAATCATTTGGTATATAGCTCTTTAATCAATTAATATGTATAGTTGCATGTATTTATTTAATATCTGCAAATAATAGTAATTACATCGATAGAAATATAAAGACCTTTTAATGGTTGTGCATAACTAGGAGATTATGATAAAAGTTGAATATGCCTATTTAACGAATATGGGCATTCCGATAGCATATATATAATATATGTTTGTATGGATGAAGATCATGTATATATGCTCTATAATTTATATGTGTAGAAATCCTTGTTATTAGTTCATGGTAAGTTAAGTAATGATTAACATTTATCTCTTAATTAAAGAGAAAGCACATGTATATGTTGATTGACATTAAATATTTATGCTTACAACACTTTGGCATAAAAGAATGATTTTATTTCTCCTTTTAACAATAAATAGAAGACTACCACGAATTTACATGTCTTTATTATGATTTATTTGAAATGGTTCACTTTATTTATGGATGGTTATTGACTAGCATTATATTTTATGGTAGTCTTAACATGTCGAATCTTACAAAATTCGAATTCCTTCACCATCACCTTTATAAAGGGATGAAAAATGAGTACTTACTGTAAAAGACCCATTTATTCTTTCAAAGGTATAACAACTAGAATAATAAGTTCCATCCAACTGACATTGCTCCATTCCCTAAAGCGAATGTAGCAACATATGACCACTATGGTTAGATTCAAATTTGAAGTCGTAGTTGTAGTGATTATTTCAAGAACATACCTACCCACCAGAAGTAAAAAAAATTATATGGCTAAAAATCTCAATGATAGCTAGGATTGATATAACTCATTTAGATGTTACAAATTCCTTTACTGATCATGATGGAAAAATTGATCATTTAATTGGTGATGGTAGATGTTACATTAAACTTTAGGGTTTCCCTTTTTCAGTACAATTCATTCTTTAAAGTTGTTATTTTTTTTATGTACTATTTCCTCATATTGACTATTCTTATTTTATTTTTCAATCAAAAATGAATGTTTCCTCTATTGATACCAACATCACTAATGAAGAGATATGTCTCGTCGATAGTGGTACAACTCACACAATTCTCAAAGATAAAAAGTATTTTTCCCAATTAGTAATGCAAGAAGCCAATATTAGTATTATATCTAGTAGTACAAATTTAATTGAAAGCTCTGGAAAAGCTAGTATAATGTTACTTGGAGGAACAAAACTACATATTGACAGAGCTTTATACTCCTCTAAGTCTCTTAAAAACTTATTAAGTTTTAAGGATATCCACCGAAATGGATACCACATTGAGATAACAAATGAAGAAAATATTGAATATCTTTATATTACAAGTACAATCTTAGGTAACAAATGCATATTGAAAAAGTTACCTACATTCTCCTCTGAAAAAGTTACCTACATTCTCCTTTGCAAATCATAATAACTTTGTTATTTGGTATGACCGGTTAGGCTATCTTGAATCAATTATGATGCAAAAAATAATTAAACATTCAAGTGGACATTTATTGAAGAGCTAGCAGATTCTTCAATTGAATAATTTCTCATGTTCCGCTTGCTCCTAAGGAAAATTGATTATTCGACCATCGCCAATCAAAATTATGAGTGAATCCCTCACATTTTTAGAAAGAATACAAGGCAATATTTGTGGGCCAATACACCCACCATGTGGACCATTTATGTCACGGCCCCAAATGATGGAACACGTGACCGGCACGACATAAGGGTTTCCCCCTAGCCGCAAGCCTAACACATAGCATGCACAAACATCCAGCACACAATCCAGAGTACATAATAAATATAACTGGCCACATATGCCACATCCAATATCAGAAAATACTGTATATATGTATATATATATATCTCATGATATCTCATGAATCCAACATTCTGATTCAACTTGGCCCATGGCCTCATAATATTCATATGATTCAACTTGGCCCAAGGCCTCATAATACCAACATTATTGTAAAATATAAAACCATTTTTTTCAAACAACACATCAAAATACGCAAGAAGCGAGGATCCTGCCTGTATGTTCATGGAGATACTCTAGACATAACTAAACTAAATAAACAAGACAAACGAGCCTTGCCCAAACTAGGGCTCACCAACACTATCTTCAGCCTCCTACGAAGCTGTAGCTGGATCAAAGTCTCTTTGACTATCTGTGGGGAGAAAACAAAAGAGGGGTGAGATTACCACATCTCAGTGAATGAGTAAATCACACTATAACAGAAACAGGGCAAACCAAGCACGAGTGTTTCGCAATGGGTTTAATAATTGAAATCCAAATGTAAAGATAACAATAGAAACATTAAGCATTTAACCATAATTTATTGAAAGAATGCTAAACAATTCAAAAGATAAAACATGATTAAATTAATAACCGTAAGCAAATCAATTATGCATGGTAAGTAATACATGAAGATATTTATGCAATAACAATGATGAATGAGCTTGTTTAGAAATATTTAATCTTTAAGAAAAATGCATCAGTTTATTGGAGGTCTTTCCTGACAGATCTATCATCTCCCCCAAGCACACAGCAAGGGTAGGGTAATCACTGTAGGCGTAGACATAAGTCCACCCTAAATTTTCCTGTGTCTTAGGCAGTCATATGCCCGTCACAGTATCCTAGACCGAAGCCTTAACATGATCATGGTGCACCAAGGCTAGCACTACCTGCGGCTAACTAACAGTGATCTAAAAGGGTTCCTCCAATAGAAAACATTTGAAAATATGTTATTCAAAGCGTTTAAAGTAAAACATTTCAATAACATTATAATAAAGTTATAATTCTCCATCTAGCTCTTTTCATGCATAAAATTCCGTTCTAAAATATATCTCATCCATGAATTCCCATGGAGACCTTTATAATCATAAACTTTCCCTTTTAAACATAGATCGTCCGTAGACGTTACATAGATGCTCATCATGCATCAAATCATTTTAAACATAGATCGTCCGTAGACGTCGTATATATGCTCATCATGCATCAAATCATTTCATGGCTAACTTAGTTCATTTCTATGACTAAGTTCACATTTCTATAAATCTAGCTCAAATGGAGAATTATCAGTCTAGATGTTTGCCCTGCATACCTATGGTTCAACTAGGATTAAAATTTATAATTTCTAACATGGTTGGAACATATTGGTTTTCAAAGCAGTAAAACAATTTAGCATACATTCCAACTAGTTAAAATCATATGAGAGAGAGAGTTATAAACCGAATTCATAAGACATGCGCTATAGTATGAAAAACCCACTCACAGGTAAGGGCTCCAGATTGGACAGCCCTAAAATCCTAGTTCCTGGTCTGAATTCGGTAAAACAGACCCCAAAATCGAGTCCGGAAGGTCCAAAAACCTTAAATGAGCTTGGTTACTGTTCACAGCCGGAAAACACTATTCACCGCCGGAAAATACTATTCACTGTCACAAAAATTTTACCGAATCAACAAAATAATTTCATATCTTAATATTTATCTAGTTTCTGAATCCATCTACGGAGTCAGATTTCTAATTAGAAGTCCCTAAGTAAGGTTTTTCAGAACTTACCTTTTACCGAGATTTTCTACTTCAGATCTACGGCGATTCAACGGTTGATTTGAAAAACTGATCGGTCAAAACTGAAGTACTCTTCGTCGTGAATCCAATAACACTTTCAGTTTTGAGATTGGAAGTTCTTAAACACTCCAAATCGAAAGATAAAATTTGAGATTACTATTCACTCACTATGCTTGCACTATTCCTTTATATTTTTTTTTCCTTTCTTTTTCTTCTGAAATCGTCCGCCCCCGGTTTTCGTTTTATGATTTTGCTGATTTCGTTTTTTTTTTAAATATAATTATATTTATTAAATAATTAATAATAAGATTTTCTTTTATAAAAATTCATATAAATTCCATTTTTCATCATAAAATATCCCAAAAATTTCTAAAAATTTCCTCCCTCATAAATCTTTAGTTAAACTCTTAAATCATAATTTTTCTTGATAAAAATCATATTAAAACAAATTTCAAAACAAATATCTTTATTCATATTAAAAGAAAGAATATTTCTAAAAATACCATAAAAATTCAATAGAAGCCGGTATAATTATTTTAAGCAACACAATACTTCTTTTACTTAAAAGTCCACTTAATTTTAACAAATTATAATTATTTCTACATAAATAAAAATATTTTTGCTAATAGCGCGCCAAAATATAAATTCTCATATTTCTTTTGTAATTCTTTAATCCATGTAATAAATATACATATTTTCACCGGTTCTTATCTCTATTGTCAAAATTCTTTTTTTTTTTTTATTCTACATTTCCTTTAATTGGAATTTTTCGTTAAATTTTACGGTTATTACAATTTATGTATTTTATTATTTTAATTTATGCATAAACTAAATGGTCATATGTGTGCTTGTTATCATCTCGTAACCTGGTATTTGCGAGATTACTTGCGCAAGTGATTAGATTACGAGCACATTTTTTTGATTTTTCAATTAAGAAAATACACCTTGATAATGCTGGTGAATTTATTTCCCAAACATTCAATGAGTATTGTATGTCTATTGGGATTGATGTTGAACATCCTGTAGCACATGTTCATACACAAAATGGTCTTGCAGAATCATTTATTAAACGTCTGAAACTAATTGTCAGACCATTACTTATGAAGTCAAAACTCTCAATATCTACTTGGAGATATGCAATCTTACATGCTGCATCAGTAATTTGCATAAGGCCAACAAGTTATTATGAACACTCCCCATTACAAATGGTTTTTGGTCAGGAACCAAAATATTTCCCATCTAAGAATTTTTTGATGTGCGATATATGTCTCTATTGCCCTACCACAACACACTAAGATGGGTCTTTAAAGAAGGTTGGGAATATATGTTGGATATGAATCTCCTTTTATAATAAAGTATCTTGAACCATTAACAGGAGATCTATTCACAGCTCGGTTTGCTGATTGTCATTTTAATAAATCAGTTTTCCCAATATTAGGGGGAGAAAATAAGCAGCTAAAAAAGGGAAATTAGTTGGCATGAATTATCACTAACTCATCTTGATCCTCGTACAAAACAATGTGAACTCAAAGTTCAAAAGATAATTCATTTGTAAAATTTAGCCAACCAATTGCCAGACACATTTACTGACTCAAAAAGAATTACTAAATCACATATACCAGCTGCTAATGCTCCAGTTAAAATTGATGTCTCAGTCAAACAATCCACCGTTGCAAATGAGTCTGAGACCTGCATGAAGAGTGGTAGAACTGTTGGTTTCAAAGATAAAAATTCTCGAAAAAGAAAAGGAGCTAAGAATCAAAAGATGGTCAAATCGAGAATTTAACATCTCCAAAAGAGTTTCAAGACATAATTAATGTATTAATTCCATAAGAAACTCAGGTACCTAAAATTTATGAAAATGAAAATATTTCAATTAATTATATTATGAATAGAATACGATGAAATCGATAAAAGGTCAACGTTGACAATAATTTTGCATATAATATAGCACGCGATGTTTGAAATGATAATGAAAATTATGAACCAAATTTTGCTCAGGAATGCAGGCAAAGAAATGATTGGCCAAAATTGAAAGATGTAATTGAAGCAGAGTTAAAATTGCTTGAAAAATAAAAAAAAATTGGACCTGTAGTTCGTACACCTGAAGATATAAAATCAGTTAGATACAAATGGATCTTTGTGCGAAAACAAAATGAAAATAATGAAATTGTGAGATATAAGGCAAGACTTATTGTCCAAGGTTTTTCGCAAAAACCCAAAATTTATTTTGAATAAACATACTCACCTGTGGTGGATGCAACTACTTTTCGATATTTAATTAGTCTGACAGTACGTAAAAAGCTCGATTTGCGTCTAATAGATGTTGTTACAGCCTATTTGTTTGGCTCACTTGACAGTGATATCTATATGAAACTCTCTAAAGGATTTAAGTTGCTTGAAGCATACAATTCCAGTTCTAGAGTAGACTACTCAATCAAATTAAATAAATCACTTTATGGCTTAAAACAATCTGGACGTATGTGGTATAATCGCCTTAGTGAATATTTGTTGTAAGAAGGGTATAGAAATGCCCCAATTTGTCTATGTTTCTTTATAAAAAGATTTGAAAATGAGTTTGCCATAATTGCAGTTTATGTTGATGATTTAAATATTATTGAAATTCCTGAAGAGCTCTAAAAAGCTATTAATTGCTTAAAGAAAAAATTTGAAATGAAAGATCTTGAAAGAACAAAGTTTTGCCTTGTATTACAAATTGAATATTTAAAGAATAGCACCTTTGTGTATAAAGAAAATTATGTGACAAAAGTGTTAAAACGATTTTATATGGATAAATCACATCCATTATGTACTCCAATGGTTGTGTAGTCATTAGATGTGCAAAGATCCTTTTAGACCTCATGAAAAGGATGAAGAACTTATTGGTCCTGAAGTACCATATCTTAGTACAATCGGGACATTGATGTATCTTGCTAGTCATACTTGACCTGATATATCATTTGCTGTTAATCTGTTAGCATGATATCGTTCTTCACTTACATGAAGGCATTGGAATGTAGTTAAGCATATACTCCGTTATTTTAAAGGAACAATGAATATGGGCTTATTTTATTCAAATGTACCCGAATCTAAGTTGATTGGTTATGCGGATACAGGATATTTATCCGACCCTCATAATGGACGATTGCAAACAGATTATTTGTTTACGTATGGGGGTACTGCAATTTTATGGCAATCTATGAAACAAATTATTTCTGCCACATCAGTTAACCATGCAAAAATTTTAGCATTACATGAGGTAAGTCAAGAATGTGTTTGGCTATAATCTATGATTCAAAACATACAAGAATCTTGTGGCTTATCTAGAAAGATAATCCTGACAATTTTATATGAAGATAATGTTGCATGTGTTGCCCAATTGAAAGAAGGGTATATTAATGGGGATAGAACAAAGCATATATTACCTAAATTCTTTTTCACTCATGATCTTCAAAAGAACGGTAATGTGGATATTCAACAAATTTATTCAAGTGATAATCTGGCATATTTGTTTACTAAGGCACTTCCTACTATAGCATTCGAGAAATTGATATATAATATTAGAGTTCGAAAACTTAAGAATATCAAATGATGTTGTCATATATATATTCGATAGTGTCTTAAAAGAATAATGTACTCTTTTTCCTTCACTAGATTTTTATCCCACATGATTTTTTCTGATAAGGTTTTAACGAGGCACATTCTTAAGAGATGGACATTCAAGGGGGAGTGTTATGAATATCTTTTGTGGATGTTCACCATCTCGTTTTTTTGATTATCCTATCTGATAATATATTATTTCTAGTAATTATCTAAGAGGATAATTATCACTAGAGAGTTATCCTACAGCTATATATCACTATTAGAACTCTCTCACTTACTTGTATAAATACCCTTTATATATGAATGGAAAGAATAACTCACTTTCTTGTTTTTCTTTTATTTTTTTCTCTCTCTACTTTTAAGTTATTTCATAACAATAAGGACCGTTGTAAATTTTTGTTAAAATTTATAATATATTCTACCTTTAAAATAAAATAATCTTCTCTTACCAATTTGAAATAAAGTAACAAACTTTCACTTTAAATTTTTGCTTACCAAAAAAAAAAAAAAAGAGTGCTGCAAGAGCAATATTCTAATATTCGCGGTTTCACGGTACACTTTAGGATTGGCAACTTTTAGGATGGGTATAATTTTATTATAGAATACCCTTTTTTTTTTTTTTGGACTGGCTATTATAGAATACCCTGAGCATGGATATTTCGAGGTCAATAAAGCAAGACTGGCCCAGACCCCAGATGGAGGGACGTGGGGGCAAAGATGCCTTTTACGATATTTGACCCGATTAAGAAAACGTTGTGAACGCAAGCATATATATTGTAGAATTGATTACCTGTTTTATCATAACTGTCGTAAAAGCCCAATCACACTAGTTAGCCAAATTGAAAATTCAATTGAAAAATTGATCGATTAGTTTAATTTAATTTTTAAAATTATTTAGTAAAAAATATAAGTTATCACGTTAAAAAATTGAAAATTAATCAAAATCAGTAAATTAAGTAGTTTGAATTTTTTTTACATTCAATTTACATTGTTATTAGATCAACACAATATTGAATATTTTCAAAAAGTTTTAACTCAATAATTTTTTAACTATATTTTAAACTTTTGTAAGTTGAAACCCTTATTTGAGTTTATCCAACACCTCCTTTGCTGTCTCAAAGTTCATGATCCTTCATAAGTTACCATATGCTATGAATGGAGGGTATCCAAAAGCCTTGTACGCCTTTGCGCACTCCTCACTATGCAACTTTACTTGGGCCAAAGTGGGGTTTGCTATCAGGTGTTAGTTGCCGACCTATCTCCACTACCCACAGAGTGATGTTAATGTTTGTCTAGGCTCTTGCTTGTTTAAGTTTTGTACCCGAGTGTTTCAATGGTAACAACTCCCTTTTCTTTAATATGAACATATTAGCACTGAATTTAATTTCATTAAAGTGCAGGTGTATATTGTTATTTTCAAATAATAAAAATCTCTAGGTCAATATAAAGTTTTTCAGCTATGAAAGATGGAGGAGGAGACGTAGAATAATTGTTAGAGTTTTTTTTTTCTTTTTACACCTAGAGGAAAGCCTTGGTTTTCTCTCTTATCTCTCATTTTACTCACAGCCCTTAAAGATCCTTCTGAGCTCTAATTCCATTTTGAAAAACATTAAAACAGAAGATAGTGACAACTAAGTTTCAAATGCTTTACTGACTTAGCTTTCACATATAAGAAGATAATTTAACAATTATTCAAAAGTAATGATAAATAATAATTTTCATAGATATCAAAGCTAATCCTAAAAATAAGGATTTTCCTATACATTTACTGCAGATTTAAAAGATATTATTTCAAAATAACTGAAAAAAAATCTCAAAATCTAACATGATGGATATTGCTTGTATGTGCTTTCTTGCTCCTAAACTTATATGTGCTATCCATAGTGAAAGAAAGAAAAAATCACCGTTGACATATCTTAAATTTTCCTTATCCTTGTCTAAAAAGAAATGCTAATATCTTGCATGTTTTCAATATGATGAGTGCCCATATATTTGTATAGTTAAATGACTCATCTTTGACGACAGCTTAAAAAGCATTAGTGGGGCAAAAACAGAAAAGTAATAAACTCTTTATCATTAAAAGTGACTAGTTGGCTAGCTTTAAAAGTATTAATTTTTTTTTCAACACTGGTTGATTCAATTGGTAAGATGGATTGTGTCGACTAAATGGTCTGTGCTTTGACTCCTGCTGTTGATCCCTTATACCTTACAATTGGATCAACCTATTCAACTCTTAAATTTTTTTTCTCTATAAAAAAGGTATTGCATATTAAGTAGATGCTTTTAATTCAAAAATGAAATATCAAAACTCATTATATCCAGGAAATAATTTACTCAAATATTCTAATCACAGGAAAAGTTGCTAGATGATTGATCATATTATTATTTGGTTACACATTTTAATTGAAGATGTTGGTTCTCAAGGTATGCGAAGATATGACTGTTGAATTATTTTAAATTTGAATTTTAAAATGAAAGATATTGATTTATTTTATAATTTTCAGATATCTATATATTTGAATTTATAATTAGAATTTAAAATAATTAAGTGGTTCTCATCTTTCCACTATTATTTTACAGTTATCCTATTATGATAATTTCCTAATAAGATTAGAAGGGTAGTTATTAATAAATGGCCAGACTGTATGGTGAGAGGGTGGTTATTAATAAAAGGCGTAGAAGAGGATGCTGCTCCTCCAAGACGCGGACGTTTTGTTTTGTTTTTTTTTTCCTTTTTTGTTTTAAATTTATTTGAATAAAATTATATTTATTTAATTTAATTAAATCATCAATTTTTTTCAAAAAATTAAAAGTAAAAGAGCAAATTTTTATTTTGATATTTGAAAATTATGTTCCTTAATTTAATTGTTTTAAAGTTTAATTTTTTAAGCATTTTACTTAAAATTACAATGAATTTTTTCTATTTTTGTTTTAAAATAAATATTTCTTTTGATTTATTAAAGACATATACATTTTTAATTTAATTTTTAAAATTTTACTTTATCAATTTAATCTTTTAAATATTAACTTATTTTTTTTAAAATATTTTTAGATTTACTCTATTAGTAAATATTTAACACATTTTTTCATCCGTTATAATTATATAATTTTTGTGAAGATATAATTTAGTTAATTAATCATCTTAATTAGTAAAGACGCAGTTTAGTTTAATTTTAGTAATTTAATTAAATTGAAATAAACTTACTATTATTAAAATAAATTAAACAAAAAAAAAAGAGAACAAATTTAAAACGTGGCGAAAAACAGTGTTTAAAATATTTTTTTATTTACTATAACTAAAAGTTTACATAATTTAAATAAAAAATATAATTTAAGTAAAATCTCATTTTGATTAGTTAAATAAATTTATTAAATTTTTATTGATAAAATTAAGATGAAAATATTTTTAAAGAAAAATAATTTTTTAAGTAAGATGTTTAAAAAATAATGTTATTAAAATAATTTTTTAAGTGAGAAAAATAATTTTGGTGATTAAATTAAATTAAAATAAAATAAATTGTTATTAAAATAAATTAAAAACAAAAACAAAAAAATAAAACGCGCCGCGATTTGAAGGAGCAGCATCAAAAGGCGTAGTAGAAGATCCATATCCGGGAGTGTGGTGAGTGAAAATTCTCTATTTTGAGACTTTTGAAAGGATTCCTGGCTAAAGGTTGTCTTTCCTATATTGTTTACCATAACATTTGACTAGTTGATTAGTCAGAAAGTTGCTTCTAAATTTGTTTTTAATTTATGAATTAGCTATGGGTGGAAATTAGTAAATTTATGTTTTTCGTTATTTAATTTTATTGTTGGAATTATAACCTGATATTTATAATTGTTTAACAATTAAAGCATTCTAAATGCAACTAGCTAGTGATTTATCACTTTTTCCTGAGAATACAAAAGTAAGTTATAAGTAAAATATATATGCCACTTGGAGTGAATAAGAGATTTGAATTCAAGTTGTAGTAATAATTTTTTGACGTATCAAAAAATTATTACTCCCGAGGGAAAAAACTACTCATAGACATCTCATTGATAGAGGATGAGAAAGAATAATTGGCGGAGTACTGTCCTGAGTTTGATTCTTGTTCAACTATGTTTCGTCTTCTTCGACCTTGCATGAAAAATGCAGGTTCCAGAGGATATGGCAATTCAACTGAAACGTTGCTAAGATATGAAGCAACAGTTCCCATTGTAGGCCTATCATTTGGGTTTTCTTGAACACACAATAAACCAATCTGGATGCACCTCAAGACTTCATCTTGAGAATGAGATTCTCTCACAGCTGGATCGAGCAATTCAAATATTGATCCATCATTCCATTGCGTCCAAGCCTGCAACAATTTATCAAGTAATTGTTCATAGTACTTCAAATCATTTCCCCACTGGTCTTCTTTTGTATCTCTTTTTCTCTAGTGACATAAGAATACAAAGAAAATGAAAAGGATTTGATACTCACATGGCTCAAGAGATTATCAACCTGGCCTGACTCATAAGAACAAGAATTCCTTGTTCCGCTTATAATCTCAAGCACCATAATTTCAAAACTAAAGACATCTGATTTCACAGAAAAGTGTCCATGCATTGCATATTCTAGAGACATATAACCACTATATATGGAGAAATTTTCAGCATTCAAAACGTTACTATGAAAGCATAGAATATTTTGAAATTTACTCTAAATCAAAGGGGTAGACATAACAATAGTATCACATAATATTGATAAACCAATAACTTTTTTTTTTGAGGTAAAAACTTACTATGTCCCAGCAATTCTATTTGTATTTCCTTCAATTTGATCAATTGCTATCATTTTTGTCATGCCAAAATCTGATATTTTTAGACTCATGTTGCTATCTAATAAAATGTTGCTTGGTTTGAGATCACAGTGTATAACTTTGAAACGAAAATCTTCATGTAAATAAAGAATTCCTCGAACAATTTCTTTTATAATTTTATAGCGTTCAGACCAACTTAGTTCTCTTGGCTTCAGGGGATCTACATATAAAGTTATCATTAAAAGCATTTCTAAATGATTCCAAATTAGCTTACTAACTAAGTACAAATAGATATTGAAATGACATACCGAATAGAAAGTGATTAAGGCTGTTGTTAGGCACATATTCGTAGATAAGAATCTTCTCTTCGTCTTCTAGGCAAAACCCTAACAGCCTCACTAAATTTCTATGCTGAAGCTTGGCTATTAGTAAAGCCTCATTTTTGAATTCTTCCACTCCTTGCATGGAGGTTCTTGAAAGTCTCTTAACAGTTATTTCTTGTCCATTAGGAAGTATTCCCTAAAATTTCAAGCCATCAGTTAAGAAATCAAGTACCCCAAAAGATAAACCAATAGAGTGTTCTCTTTTCAGACTTGTCACCTTGTAAACTTCCCCAAATCCACCTTTGCCTATCCTGCTTTCATCCGAGAACTTGTTTGTTGCTACTTCAATTGTAGCCATATCAAATTGCAAGGAATCCAAGGTGGTAACTTCAACCCCGACTGAATGGTAAAGCAGATATATAAAGTTCTCACAGTAAGTATATATATATATGCTAAAACTAATGGCTTTTCTATATATATTAAATTTAAAATGCATGGTTTCATTTTTACAGTTTTCTGTGAGTATGGCCTTCTGTCTCTTGCTCCTTGCCTTTTTCCTTATGAGATACCGGCAAAAACAGAGTATTGTCGCCAAAACAATAATAGATGCGACAAAGATCGAAATAATTTGTGTTCCTATTTTTCTTCTTCTTCCTGCAAAAGTAAAAGGGAAAAGCCAACATCAAGATGCTGTTTGAATTCAGCATATTGTTTTCCAGCTAGCATCACGGTTCAGCATATGGGGATCAATTTCTGGTTTCTAACAACTTTGTATAAAACTTGACTAAACAATTTTTTATTTTCATTAAAACAATGACTTTGCATGTGATGAATTTGAAACTGACATTCAATTAGGGCAGAAAAAAATAAATAAATTATAAACACTGCGTTAGTGAGTCACTGACCGTTAGCCGCTGTCGGCGTTCCCGAATACTTATAAACGAACGGATATGTTTCGTACCTAACAATGCAACTGGGAAACATAACATTTTCTCCGATTCTACCTCTGCAACACGACGTAGTGATTTCCGCTATCGCGTCTCTCACACACCGCTTACAGTCGCCCGCAGTCAAGTCCGGCGTGCACTGAGCCAGGCCGTACAACGTAATATTACCGGGGGCGTCACCTTCTTTAACGGCAAACCGAGAACCAGATCGGCAAAGAGCCTGAGGTGCTTCATCAATCAGATAATTCAAAATGGATCCCAACGCAGTGTAGAAGCGACGACTTCGTAAGAGCCAATGGTCACCGAGTGAGTTCTTTAGAGGGTATCTAGGCCATTCTTCCATGGCGGAAAAGAAGAACCTATCGGCGTATCGCAACAAGCATTCGTCATACCAAATCACTGCTTCTTTCGCCAAGGGACACGATGAGGTTACCTTTTGGGTTGCGAAACTCACGCACTCGGTGCACAATGGAAAAGGCACATCTCCGCGGCACATGAAGAGGCCGTAGACAGTGTCCGATGTATTTCCGCCGCCGACAGTGGCATTGTAAAATCTGGTGCCGCCGGTGGCGTTGGAGGCGAGGGAAGACAGGAGGGTGTTAAGGTTGATTTGGAAGGTGCTATTCGGATTGAAAGTAGTGTTGCTTGTGCAGTTGACATGGTTGAATACAGAGGCGGCTGATTCAGTAGCCCTAAGGATAATGAAGATGAAGGCGGCAAGGAGGAATGTAAAGTTCTTGTTAATCATTGCGTTGTCTGAAAATTGATAAAACTAGGACGAAAAGAAATAAGTGGTAGTGTTGATATGGTCATTAAAATACACAGTAGACTTATTACCAACAAAATAAGATAAAATACACAAATTTTTTGTAAAGTACAAATAATTAAACAATTAATTAATTTGAGGTATATGAAAATTAATTTGATAATGATCACTTCAACTCATAGAATGAAACTTCTGGACGAGGACTGCCTTGCAATTATTTTCAAATATGTATTTTTAAATGATTTGACATTAATTTTTTTTTTATAAAATTGATCAAACACTAATGACTTTGGATTGTCACCACCACACAAATACAGAGACGGTGATAAGGTTTGAAAAAAGAAGTAGGGGAAAAGCCAACGTCAAGACGCTGTTTGAATTCAGCATATTGTTTTCCAGCTAGCATTACGGTTCAACATATGGTGATTAATTTCAGGTCTCTAACAACTTCGTACAAAACTTGACTAAACGATTTTTATTTTCATAAAAAAATGACTTTGCGTGTGATGAATTTGCAAATGACATTCCAATGAAGCTACATTAAGGCTTTCATAAATTTCATCAGGAGATCTAACTCCTTTTATTGGGACATCATCAATATTAACTGAATTCTTTTCAACGCTATGCACAACAGGTTCCTTCCACTTAATTTGAAAATTCTTGTCTTTCATTTTAAGAGTCATCAACTAATAACTAGATAGATCAAATATGATGCCATATCTTGAAAATGCATAGCATAATGTCTTTTTAACATTTTGTGCAACACCCAACAAATTTAGACACATTTCATACACAAATAGAGCATCTTATATAAGTTTTGTACCTGGTTGTTTTTAAATGGCAACAATCTCCTTTCCTTTAACATCAACATACCTTCTATTGCCTATCTTCACTTTATAGAGATGTAGGTTACATCAAGCCCTTAAAGAAGTTATATGGACCCGCTCTTGCTTGCTCGTTTATCCCACATCTCCTTTGCTGTCTCGAAGTTCATGATCCTTCAGAAATTACTATATACTTTGAATGGAGGGCATAAAAAAGCCTTGTATACTGCTTTGCACACTCTTCACTATGCAACTTTACTTGGACTAAAGTGGGGTTTACTGTCAGGAGTTAGCTGTCTGTCTACCTGTCTCCACTACTTCTCACATATCAAATGCTCTCAAATATGCCCTTCATCTTCGCTACCCAAATTGGGTAATTTTCAACTATGAAAGATGGAGAAGGACATGCAAAATAATTGTTAGAATCCATAAAAATTACTCTAGTGCTTTTGGATTTTTTTTTTTAAATTTTTTATCGAAGGGAAAACTTTCTCTCTTATCTCTCATTTTACTCACAGCTCTTAAAGATCCTTTAGAACTCTAGTACAATGTTGTTAAAAAACAAGAGAGAAGATATTGGCAACAGAGTTTCAAATGCTTTATTGACTTAGCTGCGACATATAACAATTATTCATAAGTAAAGATAACTAATACTTTTCATAGATATCAAAACTAATCCTAAAAATAAAGATTTTTGACAGCAGATTAAAAAAAAAATTATTTCAAAAGAACTAAGCAAAAACTCTCGAAACCTAACACGATGGATATTGCTTGTATGTGCTTTCTTGCTCCCAAACTTGTATGTGCTATCTATAAGGTGACCGTAATGAGAGAAAAAAGATCACCATGGATATGTCTTAAATTTTCCTTGGCTAAAAATAAATGTTAATATCTTGCATATTTTCAATATGATGAGTGCACGTATATGCGTATAGTTAAATGACTCATCTTTGACGACAGCTTAAAAGCATTGGGGAGCAGAAAAAGAAAATTAATCAACTCTTTATCATTAAAAGTGAATAGTTGGCTAGCTTTAAAAGTGTTACATTTTTTTTTGGTCAACAGTGATTGATTCAATTGGTAAGATGGAGTTGTGTCAACTAAAGGATATACATATTAGGTAGATGATTATAATTCGAAAATGAAATATCAAACTTATAATGTCCAGGAAAGATTTTACTCAAATATTCTAATCACGGGAAAAGTTGCTAGATGATTGATCATATTATGATTTTCAAGGCTGCCCTATCTCATCCCAAGTGGAGGGCTGGAATGGAAGATGAATATACTGCTTTAATGAGAAATAATATGTAACAATAGTTTTTTGTGATACAGAAAAAGTAAGCTAACTAAGAGCATCAACAATGGATTTCTCTTATTGCTAAAAGTAAGAAAACTAAGAGAGCATCAACAATGGATGTCTCTTATTGCTAAAGGCAAAATTCAAGAAGGATTCCCGGAATCACTGAAATATGAATACAAGAAAATGACTAAGCTGTGAAGTTCTCCCTCCTCTGACCTTCTATTACTCTGCTGAACCTCCTATCAAAATCCAGATAACATCCCTTAACTAACAAAACTAACCTTCCGCCACGTGTACAATAGCAACTGATTTCCAGTTGCTTAATCATTTACAAAATTGTGCGTCTCCTATTTTCTTATTCAAGAGTAGCAAAGCTCCCCCATGAGATGTTCCTTATCCTCAAGGAACTTAAGGTTTTGACAGTCGAAGAACGAGGGAAATTGCTGCTGCCACTTTAAACTGTAATAATTCCCAATGATGCCGCAAGATTCAGGTTTGTATTTATTAGTCATTAATATCCTATGGGCAAAGTAACTCAGAGCAAAAAAGCATTCCTTACAATAGAGCACAATGGATTACATATCCATGTCTTCCACTCTGAAAGGATTATTTCTCAGCAATTCTTCAAATATTGCTTCAACTTGATCAAATTCCCTTAAACTGGACTGGGCTTTTGCACTTTGAGCTTTCATGTAATTACTGTAACCAGGGGTTCATTGTAGATATTCATAATTTGTTGATGACTTCTTGTGCATCGTTAACTCTTGGCAAACACTAGCAAGGAAAAATTCCTTCATCCATTGATTATAGAGGTTAAGACTGTTCAAGAAATCAAATGTAGTGCATAAAGATTGCAGCTCAAGCCAGGCATTCTAGTTTCTAGGGTAGCTATTCACAGACTCCACTAGAACTGTACGTGCAAGACTCTCACCACCTTTCTGTTTGAGCACAAGACCGTATAAGTATAACCCAAAAGGGTTAATTGTGCACTTCTTGTGAACTATTGAAAACTCCTCCTCTAGAGCGACCGATTCACGATTCTCAACATCACTCTTACACAGAGTCCTTCAAGTTCCACCATCTCTTCCTCTTTTTGCTTTTCTCCAGCCAGATATACAGCATAGTAGTGCAGGAACAGAGATCATCTTCCAATTGGATCATGGAGAACATGTGCTGCTCTTTTGTACTCTCAACAGTCAAAATAAGAATTCCCAGAAATGACTTTTCTCTAGACTCTGATCCTTCTTCCTTCGTATTCTGTTCAGTATTGGAGTGCTCCTTATTCAAGATTTCTCCCACTGACCTCAAGACCTTTTTGCTTGAGTTCTCTGAGATCCTCCCCTTAGCATACCTTTACCTCTACTCTGCTCAACCTTCTTTCCAACTCCATTTTATTCTGCTATACATCCTTGACTAGGACATGTTCTCCCAGTTCAGCGATCTTTCACTGCTCTGATACCATTGTAACAGTAGTTTTTTGTGATATAAAAAAGTAAGCAAACTAAGAGAACATCAATGATGGATTTCTTTTATTGCTAAAAGTAAGAAAACTAAGAGAGTATCAACAATGGATGTCTCTTATTGCTAAAGGAAAAATCCAAGAAGGATTCTGGAATTACTAAAATATGAATACAAGAAAATGACTAAGTTGTGAAGTTCTCCCTCCCCTGACCATTAATTTTTACTCTGCTGAACCTTAACAAAATCTAGCTAACATCCCTTAACTTACAAAACTAAACTTCCGCCACATGTACAATAGCAACTGATTTCCAAGTTTAATCATTTCCAAAATGGTTCGTTTCCTATTTTCTTATTCGAGTGTAGCATAATACTTGGAGATTGATAGACTTACCCTCGGGCAGACAACCTATTGGCCATAAATGGTGTTTCATATCAAAGAGAACCCGGATGGCAGCATCAACATATATAAGGCTTTGGTCTGGTCTGACCTACCCCAATATAGAGAAACATGGCTCTATATTTTTGGATCATGATGTGTTGTCAAAAAACATAAGATAGAGAAGATATTGGCAACAAATTAAAGGTTCAAATGCTTTATTGATTTAACTACTATATTTAAACAAGATAAATTAACCATTATTTAAAAGTGAAGGTAACTAATAATCTTCCAAAATATCAAAACTAATCTTAAACATAAGCATTTTCTTATCTACTGTAGATTAAAAAACCATTTTAAAATAACTAAAAACATCTTAGAATCTAACCCTCTTCTTTGAGATTTTTACTCAAGACTTCAAGATTTGAATTGCAAATTTTGAGCTTGCCCTTCAAAATAGCATCGGTTAGCATATTAACAATATGGTCCTCAGACTTGCAATGCACCAAATTAACTTCACCAAACTTTTATTTAATTACATTAAACTTGACATTTGTGTGCTTATTGTCTTCACTACCAAGAACTTTAAAAAATTTTTGTTGCTCAACATAAATATCTTCTTCTAAATCATCATTCTTCTTAATCATGTATGTCTCCTCCTACATTGCAACTTTTTAGGTAAATTTTCTTGTTACCTCCTCATAATTTGAGGATTCCAATGAAGCTACATTAAGATCTCCATAAATTTCATCGAGAGTTCTAGCTCCTTTTATTGGGACATCATCAATATTAACTGAATTCTTTTTAATACTATGTATAACAGTTTCCTTCCACTTAATTTGAAAGTTCATTACAACAAAAAGTGGATTTAGTGACGATGTTTAATTGAGTTTAACAATAGTTTTAATTGTCACTAAATAGTTTAACGACGGTTACACAAACTATCACAGAATCAACCGCAACGACTGTTTTAGTGCCAGTTTTGAAAAAAATATAGGAATGCTATGGTTAAACCATGGCTTAACTTTAGTTTTGTAAATATTGTGAAATCAAAGGCTTTATGACTGCTTTCAGACCATCGTTAAACCACATTGGTGACAGTCCCTAAATTGCCATTGAGCCATGTGGTTTAACTACGGTCATGCAAATCGTCAATAAGCTAGTTTGGTTTAACGATGATCTACAAACTGTTGCTACAGCCTAATTTTTTTTATTTTTATGTTTCTTTTTTTTAATATCTCTATACTTATATCTATAATAATGCCAATATCCATAGGAGAACCAATTTGACAATCAAAAGCTAAATTTCACTATCAAAATTGATATTCAATTAAAATTTGAATCACAATGTTCCATTATAATTAAATAAAATTTATAGTAAGAATATAAATAAACTTTTGCAGTCTTGAGAAGGCTGGAATCCAGTAATAATAAAACAAAATTGCAAGAATATTCATTACTATGATTCAACTAAGAGCTTAGAAAACTACCTTTCGACCTTGACCTTGTACAAGTGCAAGCTTAGATGGCACTTGACCCTAATAGTTTTGAAGGAAAAAAGCCATAGCTACTTTCATCTGTCACTATCATGCAACCTTTTTTGTCTCACATTGTTCTTATTCAGCCTCTTGTCATTGTTGTTCAACTTCTCGTTCATCCATTGTTGATTTAATTAGGGCTGCCTCGTTTTTTAACTAAGTGTAAGAAGGTCTAGGTTACAAAGCGATAGCTGAATATTTGGGTTAGACAAATACCCAATCCAAACCTTTGAACTCGACCAAAGTGCTCTCAGCTTCCTAAAGATCTAGCTAATGAATCATCACTGAAGAGTTTTTGGGAAGAAGAGTTCTCACCTTGAATTACGACAAATTTTTCCTGAAAATTCAAATAAAAAGTAATAAATCAATCTAAGAATACATTAATACAACTAAATCAAAACCAATACTTTATTCCCACAAAATTTAAACACTTACGTAGACAATTCTAGCTTTGTCATTAATGTATAATCTATCAACCATTTTATGAACTATAGTCGATACATCTCCCCCTGTGATTGGAACTCCAACCTCAACTTCCTAAAAATTTGAAAAATGATGTAACGTATCTCCAACATAAATTAAAATTTAGATAGATTATTTACTAATATGAACTTACCATCTCAGCCTTCTTTTATGCAAGGCTTTTCAAATCATCAGTATGTGGCATCATTTGTCTCTTAGTCAATGATAGAAACATAATAATAAGATCAATCATAAATTGATATATGTTGACAACTAAGTGTAGTTACATTGGACTTCATTTTGAGATGGTAGTCTATAAAAGTTGTCCAATAATCCCATGGAATGCCAGCTATGACATAAGCACGTACTTGTTCTTTATTGTGAGTCCCATCATTTTTAAATTTGTACAAGTTATAATGTGCACATCTCCACTTCTAGCCAATTGATTAAAAAATAATCTTCTTATACGCGTCCTGTGCTATAAAATTTTTCTGCAAGAAAAAATAGAGAAGTTAATAAATATATGAAGTTAATGTGTTGAAAGAAATAAATAACCAATATGTTATTACTTGTACAATATCATTAAATGGATTTTTATTGTACTCAGTAGGAACACACCTCTAGTCTTTGTAACAAATAGAAAACATTAGAAATTTACCGAATTCTATGCAAAAAAACACTCAATAGATCATCCACATCTCCAATTGGTTGGTATATGTTGAAATGTACCATGACCCTTTGCTCATAATGAAGGGTCTAAACATAATGTACTATTAACTATTTAGACATTACCTAACCATTCTCATATGTAAAAAATAAGTTAGTACATAAACTGAAACTAAGCAACTTAGTCACTATAAGAGTTAGGATATTTACCAATAACATCAACTAACTACAAGAAAATAAAAGTTTAGTCGCCGCTAGAAGTCTAAAAGTCACCACTGAAGGTTTTCAACAACGACTTTTAGTCACTATCACGTCGTTGGCGATAAGCCCGTTACTGAAAGTTTTTGATGGTGACTTTTGTGGTCGCCACTAAAAGTCAACTTTAGTGGTGACTTTTGTCGCCACTGAAAACAATTAAAGTTGCCATTGAAAGTTCACTTTCAATGGTGACCTTAACATTTCCACTAAAAGTGGACTTTCACTGGCGACTTTGTTGCCACTGAATTCACTTTTGGTGGCAACTTTATATAGTTGCCATTGAAAGTAGGTTTTTAGTGGCGAATTTAGTGGCCACTAAAAATCTAATGTGTAATTTTTTTTTTGCTTGTATTAATTCTTTTTATTATTAAAATTTGTAGATATTGATCCAAACAATAATTAAAAAATAAAAGATGTAACTAATAAATTAGTTATCTTGCTAAAATCATAATAAAAAGAAAAAAATATCGTTATTTTAACTTATATTTAGCTACAATTTGTTCAATCACAAGTATTCAATGTAATATAATTAATTACTTTAAAAAAAACTAATTACAAATGAAATTAACTAATTTTAACATGAAGAAAATTTTCTATAAGCCCTTATGTCACCAATCACCAGTTATATGAATTTTGCATAGTCCATATAAACTCATGTTGGATAATGCTTAATTATTTAATCATATGTTCCCTACGATTTCAAGTGACTTCATAAACAAGTATGCACTTGCACAAGAGAAAGTAGAATTGCAACATTTGCAGGGGTAAGAGAAAGGCTCATCATCCCTCCACGTAACTCATTAAGCACATAATTGCATGCAAAGCAATGAAAAGAGTAAGCAAATGAATAAGTGAAAACTTTTGAGTAATGATTTTACATGGTCCTCAGTCTAGCAAACGAAGGCATTGTATATTAATTGTAATAACCGTAAAATTTAACGAAAAGTTCAAATTAAAGAAATATTAGAAGTTATGTTTTGGCGCGCTATAAGCAAATATATTTTCATTTATGTAGAAATGATTATGATTTGTTAAAAGTAAGTGGACTTTTAAGTAAAAGAAGTATTGTGTTGCTTAAAATAATTATACCGGCTTCTATTGAATTTTTATGGTATTTTTAGCAATACTCTTTCTTTTAATATGAATAAAGATATTTGTTTTATTACGATTTTTAACAAGAAAAATTATGATTTAAGAGTTTAACTAAAGGTTTATGAGAAAGGAAATTTTTAGAAAATTTTGGGATATTTTATGATGGAAAAATGGAATTTATATGAATTTTTATAAAAAAAATCTTTTTAATAATTATTTAATAATTATTATTATTTAAAAAAAAGGTTACTGTAGCTCCTGCATATATGCATACGGGCAGCCAGAAACAGAAAGCAGAAAACGCAGCCCTCATTTCCCATTTTCCTCTTCAATTTCAAACCTTCATATCTGGAGCTACGGACCTCCGATTGACGAACCGTCTAGACCGTTGGACTCGTGGCAACGAGTACTTCAAAATCCACCGATCAATTTTGCCGGAAAGTCGCCGGAAGGTCATCGGAAAATCGCGTGAATAGTACCTCTAAAGGTAAAATTCTGTCCAATCGCGTTTTAGGCTTCATTTTTACCGAAATTCTTTCCGTAGATAGTCTTAGAATTAGTTTCTATACTCGAATATAGGGTTTTTAGGTTTCGGCAAGAATAGTATTTCCCGGCGAGTGAATAGTGTTTTCCGGCATGAATGGTGACGTTTAGAATTTATCTAATTTTCATATTATGTCTATGTTTTCTAGGTTGTTGAGCCACACGAGGTGAAATTCTCGTTGTTGGACTCCTAGTACGATGAGTGAGTTTTTCATACTATAGCGCATGTTTTAGGAATTTGATTTATAACTCTCTCGTATGATTTTAACTAGTTGGAATGTATATTAAATTGTTTTACCGCTTTGAAAACCAATATGTTCCAACCATGTTAGAAATTATAAATTTCAATCCTAGTTGAACCCTAGGTATGCAGGGCAAGCATCTAGACTAATAATTCTCCATTTGAGCTAGATTTATAGAAATGTGAACTTAGTCATAGAAATGAAGTAAGTTAGCCATGAAATGATTTGATGCATGCGAACATCTATGCGATGTCTACGGACGATATGTTTAAAGAGAAAGTTTACGATGATAAAGGTCTCCATGGGAATACATGGATGAAACATATTTTTAGAACAAAATTTTATGCATGAAAAGAGCTAGATGGGGAATTATCGCTTTATTATAATGTTATTGAAATGTTTTACTTTAAACTTTTTGAATAGCATATTTCAAATATTTTCTATTGGAGGAACCCTTTTAGATCACTGTTAGCTAGCCGCAGGTAGTGCTAGTCCTGGTGCACCATGATCATGTTAAGGCTTCGGCCTAGGATACTGTGACGGGCATATGACTGCCTAAGACACAGGGATTTAGGGTGGACTTATGTCTACGCCTACAATGATTACCCTACCCTTGCTGTGTGCTTGGGGGAGATGATAGATCTGTTAGGAAAGACCTCCAATAAACTAGTGCATTTTTCTTAAAGATTAAATATTTCTAAACATTCTCATTCATCATTGTTATTGCATAAATAACTTCATTTCTTACTTACCATGCATAATTGACTTGCTTTACGGTTACTTATTTAATCCTGTTTTATCTTTTGAACATACATTTGAATTGTTTAGCTTTTCTTTCAATAAATTGTGGTTAAATGCTTAATGTTTCAATTATTAAACTTATTGCGAAACACTCGTGCTTGGTTTGCCCTGTTTCTGTTATAGTATGATTTACCTATTCATTGAGATGTGGTAATCTCACCCTTCTTCTGTTTTCTCCCCACAGATAGTCAAAGAAACATTGATCCAGCTACAACTCCATAGGAGGCTAAATATAGCATTGGTGAGCCCCAGTTTGGGCAAGGCTCTGTTGTATTGGTTGTATAGTTTAAGTTTATGTCTAGTGTATCTCCATGAACTTACAGGCAGGATCCTCGCTTCTTGTGTTGTTTGAAAAAAATGATTTTGTTAGTTTTTCAATGATGTTTGTATTATGTGGCCATGGGCCAAGTTGAATCACGGATGTTAGATTCATGAGATATATATATATATATATACAGTATTTTCTGATATTGGATGTGGCATATGTGGCCAGTTATATTTATTATGTACTCTGGATTGTGTGCTGAATGTTTGTGCATGCTTTGTGTTAGGCTTACAGCTAGGGGGAAACCCTTATGCTGTGCCGGTCATGTGTTCTATCATTTGGGGCTATGACAGATTTGGTATCAGAGCTTTAGGTTTCCCTGTGTTCATGGAGTAACGGACCTTTAGGTAGGACTTTGAGTATGGGTGTGAATCCGGACATGCTTATACTCACGGTGCTGCTAAAGGGGTTCGATAGGATGTTGTCTTTTTGTTTAAGTGAGTCAGTTTATAGTATGCTATGTTGGTATGGTTAAGTGACAGTTGGGCTATTGCTGCTTTATAGCGAGATGCCACCAAGAACGAGATCAAAGGTTAGGCAACCCGCGGCTCAAGAGCAGATGGCTGAAAAGTCTGCTCAGTCCGCAGTACCCGTGCCTAGAGGCCAAGGTAGAGGTCGTGGCAGAGGCCGACCTAGAGCCAGTGCAAGAGGCAGTGGCAGAGGTGTAAGAGCTGCTGAAGCAGCTGACCAAGCTGAGTTGAGCAGTGAGCAAACTGAGACTCCCAGGACGGGGTAAATGTCTTCTCACCCCCGGGATGATGTGATAGCCTAGATGCTGGCAACCATGCAGGGTATGCAGCGGGCGATAGAAAATTTAGCCGGAAGAAGGGGTGGGCAAGATAGAAGGGACCCACAACAGCCCAAAACTGCTACCTCCGTTCCAGAACCAGTTAGGTCTGTGGAGCGGCATGTGAGACCTGCTGAGAGGGAAGTGGAACTATCTGAGTTCCTGAAGCTGAAACCGCCAACCTTCAAGGGGTTGTTGGCTAGTGAAGATCCCCAGGAGTTTATAGAGGATACAGAGAAGATCTGCAAGGTTCTTAAGTGTCCAGAGATTCGCTCAGTAGAGTTGGCATCCTTCCAGTTGTCTGGTGTAGCGCAGGTATGGTTCAAGACCATGATGCGCGGAAGGGGAGCTACAGCGTCACCTTTGAGATGGCCAGAGTTCAAGGAAGTCTTCATGGAGAGGTTTGTGCCTCAGAGTATCCGAGATGCCAAGTGTCAGGAATTTGTGGAGTTGAAGCAGACTCCCGGTATGACAGTCACAGAGTATGACTATCGCTTCACACAGCTGTTGCCGTATGCACCGCACATGGTTCCTACTGAAAGGGACATGATCAAGAAATTTATCCAGGGGTTGATACCAGCATTGTTTAAATCAGTGGCACCCCAGATGAAGCAATTCCCCAACTATGCAGAGGCTGTGGACTGTGCAAGAATGATGGAGACTAGGCATTTGGCCGATGTCGAGAGTGCCAAGCTGAGAAAGAGGGATAGGGACGGGAGCTCCAAAGGAGGACAAAGTTCTTATTCCTAAGGACCACGATTTTAGGGCCAGCAGCGCCCAGCACCACAGAATGTTGGGAACCCCAACCAGAGACCAGATGCGAGTGGTAGGCTAGGTCTTAGCCAAGGAAACACCAGGTATTCAGGTCAACCAGGACCAAGAGCCATTCAACAGAACAGGCCACAATGTCCTATTTGTGGCAACCATCACTTTGGTCAGTGCCGCAGAGAGATGGTTGTTTGCTATCATTGCAACCAACTTGGACACATGAAGAGGGACTGTCCCCAGTTGTATGGCTCAAGCCAAGGGCCAACTCGACCGGCTTTACTACCAACCCCAGTGGTAGCTCAGCCTATAAGGACTATACCGGGCCAAGCAAGTAGCAGAGGTACTGGTAGAGGGATGATAGGCCGAGGTCAAAGTCAAGCAGGCCGAAGTCAACCAAGGATTTTTGCTCTTACCAGGCAGGATGCACAAGCTTCAAATGCGGTCATGACAGGTACTCTTCCGATTTGCCTACATGAAGCATATGTTTTGTTTGACCCTGGGTCTACATATTCCTATGTTTCTCCTAGTTTTGCTAAGAGTTTGGGTAAAGATCCGATTAGGATGGATGCCCCTTTCTTTGTAACCACTCCGGTCGGTGATTATTTGCCAGTAGAGTATATATGCAAGTCATGTAAAGTGTTAGTGGGTGATAGGGAGACATCTGTTGATTTGATCATCCTAGACATGGTCGAATTTGATGTAATCCTAGGAATGGATTGGTTGGCAGCATGCTATGCTACCTTGGATTGCTATAAGAAGGCAATCAAGTTCAACTTTCCAATTGAAGTTCCTTTCCGGTTCCAGTGTGATCGAAGTAAAGCTCCAAGTAACCTGATTTCAGTCTTGGGTGCTCATAAGATGTTGAAGAAGGGATGCCAGGGATACTTGGCATATGTTAGAGATATGGATGGGAAAGTACCGGATGTAGACAAGATGGCAATGGTAAGAGAATTCTTGGATGTCTTTCCAGAAGAGTTGGCAGGATTACCTCCTGAACGGGAGATAGAGTTTGGTATCGACCTTATTCCAGAGGCTCGACCAATTTCTATACCGCCTTATAGGATGGCACCCACAGAGCTTAAGGAGCTAAAGAGTCAGTTGCAGGATTTGTTGGATAAGGGCTTCATCAGGCCGAGCACTTCTCCATGGGGTGCTCCGGTCCTTTTTGTGAAGAAGAAAGATGGGTCTTTGCAATTTTGCATTGACTATCAGCAACTGAATAAGCTAACGGTGCGCAATAATTACCCTTTGCCCAGGATTGATGATTTGTTCGATCAACTTTAAGGAGCGAAATGTTTCTCCAAGATTGATCTGAGGTCAGGGTATCATCAGTTGAGGATCAAGAAGGAAGATATTTCCAAGACAGCTTTTAGGACCCGTTGTGGTCATTATGAGTTTTTGGTTATGTCTTTCGGACTAACTAATGCATCAGCTGCTTTTATGGACTTGATGAACAGAGTGTTCAAGCCATTCTTGGATCAGTTTGTCATTGTGTTCATTGATGACATCTTGGTTTATTCTAAAGACCATGAGGAGCATGAACAGCACCTACGGGTCATTCTGCAGATCTTGAAGGATCAGCAGTTGTATGCCAAACTCTCTAAGTGTGAGTTCTGGTTGGACAGTGTTATGTTTCTGGGGCATGTAGTCACGAAGGACGGCATTCAAGTAGACCCCGAGAAGGTAAAGGCAGTACAGCAGTGGCCTCGCCCAGTTAGTGTGACGGAGATCCGAAGTTTCTTGGGTCTAGCAGGGTATTACCGGAGGTTCATCAAGGATTTCTCCAGAATTGCTTCTCCTTTGACCAGATTAACCAGGAAGGGAGTTAAGTTTGAGTGGTCGGATGTATGCGAAGAAAGTTTTCAGACCTTGAAGAAGTGTCTAACCATAACCCCAGTTCTAACTATCCCAACGGGCACGGGAGGATACTCAGTATACTGTGACGCCTCAAGGGTGGGCTTGGGTTGTGTGTTAATGCAGAATGGTCATGTTGTAGCCTATACATCTAGGCAGCTCAGGAAGCACGAACATAACTATCCTACACATGATCTGGAGATGGCAGCAGTGGTCTTTGCCTTGAAGATTTGGAGGCACTATCTCTATGGTGAACCCTGTGAGATTTACACGGACCACAAGAGCCTCAAGTACATCTTTCAACAAAGGGATCTTAACTTGAGACAGAGGAGGTGGATGGAGTTGGTGAAGGACTATGACTGCACTATCTTGTACCATCCAGGCAAGGCCAATGTGGTAGCAGATGCTTTGAGCAGAAAGTCAATGGAGAGTCTAGCCCATATCACCCTACGCCAGAGGCCGTTGGTAAGGGATATTCATCGGCTAGAAGGTGAGGGGATGCGCTTTGAAGTGAAGGAGCCAGGGGTGTTGTTAGCCTACATGCAACTATATTCTCCACTGGTTGAGCAGATTAAGGCAGATCAGGACAAGGATGCTAAGCTGTGCAAGCTCAAAGATGAAGCTAGGAATAATCAGACTTCTGAATTTAGCGTGGATGTTGAAGGAGTGTTAAGATGTGGGAAGCGCTTATGTGTACCCGATGTGGATAGCTTGAGGAAGCAGATTTTGGAGGAGGCACATCAATCAGTCTATACTATCCACCCAGGAACAAATAAGATGTACAGTGACCTCAAGGACTTGTATTGGTGGAATGGGATGAAGAAGGATGTAGCAAATTTTGTGGCTCAGTGCTTGGTTTGTCAGCAGGTGAAAGCTGAACACCAGAAGCCTGCCGGTTTGCACCAACAGATTAAGATATCGGAATGGAAGTGGGAAAGGATCACTATGGACTTCGTTACAGGGTTACCAAGGACCCCTAAGGGTTATGACTCAGTATGGGTGATAGTGGATTGAATGACCAAGTCATCCCACTTCTTACCAGTGAAGACGACCTTTAATGCGGCTCAGTATGCAAGCCTGTATCTGAGTGAAATTGTTAGATTGCATGGAGTCCCTGTATCCATCATATCTGACCGAGGTCTACAGTTTATGGCAAGGTTTTGGAAAGCTTTTCAAGAAGCTTTGGGGACGAGGTTGGATTTAAGCATCGCTTTTCATCCCCAAACAGATGGCCAGTCAGAACGCACGATTCAAATTCTGGAGGATATGCTTAGAGCATGTATATTGGATTTTGGTGGCAGTTGGGAAGGATACCTGTCATTAGCTGAGTTTGCATACAACAACAGTTATCAAGCCAGTATTCAGATGGCACCTTTTGAAGCTCTTTATGGGAGAAGATGCCGATCTCCCGTTGGATGGTTTGAAGTTGGAGAAGCCAAGCTGCTAGGGCCAGACTTGGTGCAAGATGTCATAGAGAAGGTTAAGCTGATAAGGGAACGGCTTTTAACTGCACAAAGTCGTCAGAAGTCTTATGTGGACCATAGGCGTCGGGAGTTGGAGTTTTCTCTAGGCGATCACGTGTTCCTCAGAGTTTCACCCATGAAGGGAATCATGCGGTTTGGTAAGAAAGGGAAGTTAAGCCCAAGGTATATTGGACCTTTTGAAGTTCTGGATAGGGTAGGAGCAGTGGCATACCGCCTAGCCCTGCCACCTGGGTTGAGTGAAGTGCATTCAGTCTTCCATGTCTCGATGTTGAGGAAGTATCTACCCGACCCATCTCATGTGATTCAACCGCAAGAAATCCTTTTAGATGACAAGTTGGCCTACGAAGAGAAACCCGTGGCCATTGTTGATAGACAAGTGAAAAAGTTGAGCTCTAAGGATATCCCTACAGTGAAGGTGATCTGGCAGAATCATTCCAAAGAGGAAGCTACGTGGGAAGTAGAGGACGTCATGAGAGAGAAGTATCCATAACTGTTCCAAGAGTAGTTTTATGTTTTTTTTTATGTTGTTGGTTTTTGTAAAATTCGGGGACCGAATTTCTTTAAGGGCGGAAGAATGTAATAACCGTAAAATTTAACGAAAAGTTCAAATTAAAGAAATATTAGAAGTTATGTTTTGGCGCGCTATAAGCAAATACATTTTTATTTATGTAGAAATGATTATGATTTGTTAAAAGTAAGTGGACTTTTAAGTAAAAGAAGTATTGTGTTGCTTAAAATAATTATACCGGCTTCTATTAAATTTTTATGGTATTTTTAGAAATACTCTTTCTTTTAATACGAATAAAGATATTTTTTTTATTACGATTTTTATCAAGAAAAATTATGATTTAAGAGTTTAACTAAAGGTTTATGAGAAAGGAAATTTTTAGAAAATTTTGGGATATTTTATGATGGAAAAATGGAATTTATATGAATTTTTATAAAAAAAATCCTATTAATAATTATTTAATAATTATTATTATTTAAAAAAAAGGTTACTGTAGCTCCTGCATATATGCATACGGGCAGCCAGAAACAGAAAGCAGAAAACGCAGCCCCCATTTCCCATTTTCCTCTTCAATTTCAAACCTTCATATCTGGAGCTACGGACCTCCGATTGACGAACCGTCTAGACCGTTGGACTCGTGGCAACGAGTACTTCAAAATCCACCAATCAATTTCGCCGGAAAGTCGCCGGAAGGTCGTCGGAAAATTGCGTGAATAGTACCTCTAAAGGTAAAATTCTATCCAATCGCGTTTTAGGCTTCATTTTTACCGAAATTCTTTCCGTAGATAGTCTTAGAATTAGTTTCTATACTCGAATATAGGGTTTTTAGGTTTCGGCGTGAATAGTATTTTCCGGGTATGAATAGTGACGTTTAGAATTTATCTAATTTTCATATTATGTCTATGTTTTCTAGGTTGTTGAGCCACCACAAGGTGAAATTCTCGTTGTTGGACTCCTAGTACAGTGAGTGGGTTTTTCATACTATAGCGCATGTTTTAGGAATTTGATTTATAACTCTCTCGTATGATTTTAGCTAGTTGGAATGTATGTTAAACTGTTTTACCGCTTTGAAAACCAATATGTTCCAACCATGTTAGAAATTATAAATTTCAATCCTAGTTGAACCCTAGGTATGCAGGGCAAGCATCTAGACTGATAATTCTCCATTTGAGCTAGATTTATAGAAATGTGAACTTAGTCATAGAAATGAACTAAGTTAGCCATGAAATGATTTGATGCATGCTAACATCTATGCGACGTCTACGGACGATATGTTTAAAGAGAAAGTTTATGATGATAAAGGTCTTCATGGGAATACATGGATGAAACATATTTTTAGAACAAAATTTTATGCATGAAAAGAGCTAGATGGGGAATTATCGCTTTATTATAATGTTATTGAAATGTTTTACTTTAAACTTTTTGAATAGCATATTTCAAATATTTTCTATTGGAGGAACCCTTTTAGATCACTGTTAGCTAGCTGCAGGTAGTGCTAGTCCTGGTGTACCATGATTATGTTAAGGCTTCGGCCTAGGATACTGTGACGGGCATATGACTGCCTAAGACACAGGGATTTAGGGTGGACTTACTTACAATGCATAATTGATTTGCTTTACGGTTACTTATTTAATCCTGTTTTATCTTTTGAACATACATTTGAATTGTTTAGCTTTTCTTTCAATAAATTGTGGTTAAATGCTTAATGTTTCAATTATTAAACTTATTGCGAAACACTCGTGCTTGGTTTGCCCTGTTTCTGTTATAGTATGATTTACCCATTTACTGAGATGTGGTAATCTCACCCCTCTTCTATTTTCTCCCCACAGATAGTCAAAGAAACATTGATCCAGCTACAGCTCCATAGGAGGCTAAATATAGCATTGGTGAGCCCCAGTTTGGGCAAGGCTCTGTTGTATTGGTTGTATAGTTTAAGTTTATGTCTAGTGTATCTCCATGAACTTACAGGCAGGATCCTCGCTTCTTGTGTTGTTTGAAAAAATGGTTTTTTTTAGTTTTTCAATGATGTTTGTATTATGAGGCCATGGGCCAAGTTGAATCACGGATGTTGGATTCATGAGATATATATATATATATATATATATATATATATATATACAGTATTTTCTGATATTGGATGTGGCATATGTGGCCAGTTATATTTATTATGTACTCTGGATTGTGTGCTGAATGTTTGTGCATGCTTTGTGTTAGGCTTACGGCTAGGGGGAAACCCTTATGCCGTGCCGGTCATGTGTTCCATCATTTGGGGCTGTGACATTAATCCTAGATGCATATCTCGTCCATCAGCCTAAATGTATGTACATTAAAATGTTGGATCATTAATCCAACATTGGGCTTATATGTGAATAATTATGTGATGCAGACTGTGAAATAAAGTTAAACCCAATTAAAAGTGATCAAATAAGTTTTTGGTAATTTGAGCTTTAATGTATCTAATAGGTTGTGGGCCTTTAATGTGTAGAGACCTAAGTGGTAATTTCTATTTTATGATGGAAAAAATAGAAATACCAATGATAACTGAAAGTTATATATATATATATATATATATATATATATATATATATATATATATATATATATATATATATATATATATATATATAGGTCCCTAGATCACACGTAACATATAACGTATATTTCAATTTTTATCTTCTGATATCCCATCGTTAGAGATAGGTTACAGAGAAAAGTTGAAGATTTCTCTGGTGAATACGTGTTGATCTGGAAAGTCAATCGCATGGCTATAAACAACAATTAAACGTTATAGACTCAGGTATGCTTCTGCATCTTTATGTTTATTTCTTGATGACTCAACATGAATGATATTTTGTATTAGGTAATGGTTTTCACCAAAGTAAATAACTTCTTACAAGTGGTATTAGAGCCTTTTTATGTTGAATCATTGAGAACAAATAAGGAACAATTTTGGATTAGGGATTAATTTTGGTTTGGGTATTCTTGAATTTAATAATTAGGGTTTTGGTGATATTGAATTCAAGAATATTTAAATTCAGCTATATATTTGGTTTCTTTGATTACATACAAATATCATTGTTGTATTGCCAAATTTTATACTTAATTTGATTCTTGAAAGGGATTTAAGGTTACCTTTTTATTTTACAAGAATTTTTGCATAACCAATTCAATTTTAGTAATTTTAAATCAGATTTTTCATGTTAATGGGTATACTATTGTTGTGTTGATTTTTTTTTCTTTATGGAAAATTATGCAAATTTAGGAACAGTGGAGATTATAGCCACTGTTGAAGGTTAAGAAAAATTTGCAAAAAAAGGAATAGTAGGAACAATGGCAGTCGCAATCACCACGCAAGGTTAAATCATAAAAACAAAATTAGGGTAGATTGAGAATTAGGTCTAGTATAAGATATGGGTGGGGTTAACTTGAACCCGGTCTAAGCCTAACCCAGTTAGCAAGAGTCAACGGTCAATGGTCAACTATTGACTTTGACCCAAAAAATTTTAAGGATAAATTTTGGTTCAATTTTAATTCAAATATTGGTATGCTTATATATATTTTTTGAGATGAATTAGTTGACATATCTTGTCACCAAAGTGACATATCTTGTCACCAAAGTGACATCTCTTGTGGAAATTAGTTTTATTTTGAAATATAAAAGGTTATGTGCATATAACTTATGTGAATATTCATCGGCCCAAAGGAAAATCAATATGTAACATAATTATATGGACATCTGTGGTAATAAATACGTGATAATTACTTGGTTTTACATGTGAACAATAAATCAGCGCAAAGGAAGATTTGTTGTTTGATATGTTCTTATTATTAGTATTTGATTACTGCATCAAGATATCACTTACAAGTTAATATTTGTCACGGCCCCAAATGATGGAACACATGACCGGCACGGCATAAGGGTTTCCCCCTAGCCGTAAGCCTAACACATAGCATGCACAACCATTCAGCACACAATCCAGTACATAATAAATATAACTGGCCACATATGCCACATCCAATATCAGAAAATACTGTATATATATATATATATATATATATATATATATATATATATATATATATATATATATATATCTTATGAATCCAACATTCCGATTCAACTTGGCCCATGGCCTCATAATATTCATGTGATTCAACTTGGCCCAAGGCCTCATAATACCAACATTATTGTAAAATATAAAACCATTTTTTCAAACAACACATCAAAATACGCAAGAAGCGAGGATCCTGCCTGTATGTTCATGGAGATACACTAGACATATACTTAAACTATACAATCATTACAATGGAGTCTTGCCCAAACTGGGGCTCACCAATGCTATAGTTAGCCTCCTATGGAGCTGTAGCTGGATCAGTGTTTCTTTGACTATCTGTGGGGAGAAAACAGAAGAGGGGTGAGATTACCACATCTCAGTGAATGGATAAATCATACTATAACAGAAACAGGGCAAACTAAGCACGAGTGTTTCGCAATGAATTAAATAATTGAAATCAAAGTATAGAAAACATTAAACATTTAACTGTAATTTATTGAAAGAATGCTAAACAGTTCAAATGATAAAAACATGATTAAATCAATAACTGTAAGCAAATCAAAAATGCACTAGTTTATTGGAGGTCTTTCCTAGCAGATCTATCATCTTCCCCAAGCACATAGCAATGGGTATGACAATCACTGTAGGCGTAGACATAAGTCCACCCTAAATTTTCCCCAAGCACATAGCAATGGGTATGGCAATCACTGTAGGCATAGACATAAGTCTACCCTAAATTTCTCAAGCACATAGCAATGGGTATGGTAATCACTGTAGGCATAGACATAAGTCTATCCTAAATCCCTGTGTCTTAGGCAGTCATATGCCCGTCACAGTATCCTAGGTCGAAGCCTTAACATGATCATGGTGCACCAGGGCTAGCACTACCTGGGGCTAGCTAACAATGATCTAAAAGGGTCCCTCCAATAGAAAACATTTGAAATATGCTATTCAAAGAGTTTAAAGTAAAACATTTCAATAACTTTACAATAATGCTATAATTCTCCATCTAGCTCTTTTCATGCATAAAATTCCGTTCTAAAATATATCTCATCCATGAATTCCCATGGAGACCTTTATAATCATAAATTTTCCCTTTTTAAACATAGATCGTCCGTAGACGTTACATAGATGCTTATCATGCATCAAATCACTTCATGGCTAACTTAGTTCATTTCTATGACTAAGTTCGCATTTCTATAAATCTAGCTCAAATGGAGAATTAATAGTCTAGATGCTTGCCCTGCATACCTAGGGTTCAACTAGGATTGAAATTTACAATTTCTAACATGGTTGGAACATATTGGTTTTCAAAGCGGTAAAACAATTTAACATACATTCCAACTAGTTAAAATCATACGAGAGAGTTATAAATCAAATTCCTAAAACATGCGCTATAGTATGAAAAACCCACTCACCTTACTAGGAGTCCAACAACGAGAATTTCACCTCGTGATGGCTCAACAACCTAGAAAACATAGCCATAACATGAAAATTAGAAAACTCTAAAAGTCACTATTCACGCCGGAAAATACTATTCACTCGCCGGAACACTATTCATGCCGAAACCTAAAAACCATATATGTTGTATAGAAACTAATTCTAAGACTATCTATGGAAAGAAATTCGGTAAAACGAAGCCTAAAACGCGATTAAACGGAGTTTTACCTTTGGAGGTACTATTCACGCGATTTTCCGGCGACCTTCCAGAGAATATCCGGCAAAATTGATCGGTGGGATTTGTAGCTCTTCTTCCCACGAGTCCAACGATACCTTACTTGCTCAAATCGGACGTCCGGATGATGAGATATCTTAGAGAGAAGTTTGAGGAAAATTTTAGAGAGAGAAAGTTAGGGTTCAGATGAGAGAGAAATGAAGAAAAAAGTGAGAGGGCCCGCTAAAAATGCCTATCTGACGAATCTCGCCGCCAGCGAACTCATTCTCGCCGCGGTGAGATTGCTGGTCCGCGATTTTCGCCGCGGCGAGCTCGAAACCAGAAAACCTCACTCTCGGGAAAAATACCGCATCATTCTCGCCGCGGCGAATTTATTCTCGCCGTGGCAAACTCCATTTCACCGAATTTGACAAAATGTCCAACATGAAAGTTGTATCCCTTTCTCTTAGCTTTCCATAGCCACTTGAATCACCTAATTTGGAGTTGATATGAAGGAGTTATGCATAATATAGTGAGCAAAGGTCCAGACCACACTACACTTCGGTTTTTGCCTCGTCTCACTATGATATTCACGGAATTGGCAAAAGTTCCCAACATCAAAGTTGTAGATATATGTCTTATCTGTCATTAGAAATTGGAATTACTTAATTTAGATTTCATATGAGAGAGTTATGATTATATGAGTGACGAAAGGTCAGAAGAAAAGGTCGAAAATGCTCTAAAATTTTACATTGTTCTCAACTTTCTTTGTTTCAAATTATTTATACTTTACCTTCAAAGGTTTTATTAGTTGAGGGTTATTACATTCTCCCCTCCTTATAAAAATTCGGTCCCCGAATTTTACAAGAACCAACAACATAAAAACATAAAACTACTCTTGGAACAGCTGTGGATACTTCTCTCTCATGACGTCCTCTACTTCCCACGTAGCTTCCTCTTTGGAATGATTCTGCCAGATCACCTTCACTGTAGGGATATCCTTAGACCTCAACTTTTTCACTTGTCTATCAACAATGGCCACGGGTTTCTCTTCGTAGGCCAACTTGTCATCCAAAAGGATTTCCTGCGGTTGAATCACATGAGATGGGTCGGGTAGATACTTCCTCAACATCGAGACATGGAAGACTGGATGCACTTCGCTCAATCCAGGTGGTAGGGCTAGGCGGTATGCCACTGCTCCTACCCTATCCAGAACTTCAAAAGGTCCAATATACCTCGGGCTTAACTTCCCTTTCTTACCAAACCGCATGATTCCCTTCATGGGTGAAACTCGGAGGAACACGTGATCGCCTAGAGAAAACTCCAACTCCCGACGCCTATGGTCCACATAAGACTTCTGAAGACTTTGTGCAGTTAAAAACCGTTCCCTTATCAGCTTAACCTTCTCTATGGCATCTTGCACCAAGTCTGGCCCTAGCAGCTTGGCTTCTCCAACTTCAAACCATCCAATGGGAGATCGGCATCTTCTCCCATAAAGAGCTTCAAAAGGTGCCATCTGAATACTGGCTTGATAACTGTTGTTGTATGCAAACTCAGCTAATGGCAGGTATCCTTCCCAACTGCCACCAAAATCCAATATACATGCTCTAAGCATATCCTCCAGAATCTGAATCGTGCGTTCTGACTGGCCATCTGTTTGGGGATGAAAAGCGGTGCTTAGATCCAACCTCGTTCCCAAAGCTTCTTGAAAAGCTTTCCAAAACCTTGCTGTAAACTGTGGACCTCGATCAGATATGATGGATACAGGGACTCCATGCAATCTAACGATCTCACTCAGATACAGGCTTGCATACTGAGCCACATTAAAGGTAGTCTTCACTGGTAAGAAGTGGGATGACTTGGTCATTCGATCCACTATCACCCATACTAAGTCATAACCCTTAGGGGTCCTCGGTAACCCTGTAACGAAGTCCATAGTAATCCTTTCCCACTTCCACTCTGGTATCTCAATTTGCTGGTGCAAACCGGCAGGTTTCTGGTGTTTAGCTTTCACCTGCTGACAAACCAAGCATTGAGCCACAAAGTTTGCTACATCCTTCTTCATCCCATTCCACCAATACAAGTCCTTGAGGTCACTGTACATCTTATTTGTTCCTGGGTGGATAGTATAGGCTGATTGATGTGCCTCCTCCAAAATCTGCTTCCTCAAGCTATCCACATCGGGTACACACAAGCGCTTCCCACATCTTAACACTCCTTCAGCATCCACGCTGAATTCAGAAGTCTGATTATTCCTAACTTCATCCTTGAGCTTGGACAGGTTAGCATCCTTGTCTTGATCTGCCTTAATCTGCTCAACCAGTGGAGAGTGTAGATGCATGTGGGCTAACAACACCCCTGGCTCCTTCACTTCAAAGCGCATCCCCTCACCTTCTAGCTGATGAATATCCCTTACTAATGGCCTCCGGAGTAGGGTAATATGGGCTAGACTCCCCATTGACTTTCTGCTCAAAGCATCAGCTACCACATTGGCCTTGCCTGGGTGGTACAAGATAGTGCAGTCATAGTCCTTCACCAACTCCATCCACCTCCTCTGTCTCAAGTTAAGATCTCTTTGTTGAAAGATGTACTTGAGACTCTTGTGGTCCGTGTAAATCTCATAGGATTCACCATAGAGATAGTGCCTCCAAATCTTCAAGGCAAAGACCACTGCCGCCATCTCTAGATCATGTGTAGGATAGTTCTGTTCGTGCTTCCTGAGCTGCCTAGATGCATAGGCTACAACATGCCCATTCTGCATTAACACACAACCCAAGCCCACCCTTGAGGTGTCACAGTATACTGAGTATCCTCCAGTGCCCGTTGGGATAGTTAGGACTGGGGTTGTGGTTAGACACTTCTTCAAGGTCTGGAAACTTTCTTCGCATCCATCCGACCACTCAAACTTAACTCCCTTCCTGGTTAATCTGGTCAAAGGAGCAGCAATTCTGGAGAAATCCTTGATAAACCTCCAGTAATACCCTGCTAGACCCAAGAAACTTCAGATCTCTGTTACACTAGCGGGTTGAGGCCACTGCTGTACTGCCTCTACCTTCTCGGGGTCTACTTGAATGCCATCCTTCGTGACTACATGCCCCAGAAACATAACACTGTCCAACCAGAACTCACACTTAGAGAGCTTGGCATACAACTACTGATCCCTCAAAATCTGCAGAATGACCCGTAGGTGCTGTTCATGCTCCTCATGGTCTTTAGAATAAACCAAGATGTCATCAATGAACACAATGACAAACTGATCTAAGAATGGCTTGAACACCCTGTTCATCAAGTCCATAAAAGCAGCTGGTGCATTAGTTAGTCCGAAAGACATAACCAAAAACTCATAATGACCATAACGGGTCCTAAAAGCCGTCTTGGAAATATCTTCCTTCTTGATCCTCAACTGATGATACCCTGACCTCAGATCAATCTTGGAGAAACATTTCGCTCCTTGAAGTTGATCGAACAAATCATCAATCCTGGGCAAAGGGTAATTATTGCGCACCGTTAGCTTATTCAGTTGCCGATAGTCAATGCAAAGTCACAAAGATCCGTCTTTCTTCTTCACAAAAAGGACCGGAGCACCCCATGGAGAAGTACTCGGCCTGATGAAGCCCTTATCCAACAAATCCTGCAACTGACTCTTTAGCTCCTTAAGCTCTGTGGGTGCCATCCTGTAAGGCGGTATAGAAATTGGTCGAGCCTCTGGAATAAGGTCGATACCAAACTCTATCTCCTGTTCAGGAGGTAATCCTGGCAACTCTTCTGGGAAGACATCCAAGAATTCTCGTACCACTGCCATCTTGTCTACATCCGGTACCTTCCCATCCACATCTCTAACATATGCCAAGTATCCCTGGCATCCCTTCTTCAACATCTTCTGAGCACCCAAGACTAAAATCAGGTTACTTGGAGCATTACTTCGATCACACTGGAATCGGAAAGGAACTTCACTTGGAAAGTTGAACTTGATTGCCTTCTCATAGCAATCCAAGGTAGCATAGCATTCTGCCAACCAATCCATTCCTAGGATTACATCAAAATCGACCATGTCTAGGATGATCAAATCAGCATATGTCTCCCTATCACCCACTGTCACTTTACATGACTTGCATACATGCTCTACTGGCAAATAATCACCGACCGGGGTGGTTACAAAGAAAGGGGCATCCATCCTAATCGGATTTTTACCCAAACTCTTAACAAAACTAGGGGAGACATAGGAATATGTGGACCCGGGGTCAAACAAAACATATGCTTCATGTAGGCAAACCGAAAGAGTACCTGTCATGACAGCATTTGAAGCTTGTGCATCCTGCCTGGTAAGAGCAAAAATCCTCGGTTCACCTCGGCCTGCTTGGTTTTGACCTCAGCCCATCATCCCTCTACCAGTACCTCTGCTACTTGCTTGGCCCGGTATAGTCCTTATAGGCTGAGCTGCCACTGGGGTTGGTAGTAAAGTCGGTCGAGTTGGCCCTTGGCTTGAGCCATACAACTGGGGACAGTCCCTCTTCATGTGTCCAGGTTGGTTGCAATGATAGCAAACAATCATCTCCCTGCGGCACTGACCCAAGTGATGGTTGCCACAGATAGGGCATCGTGGCCTGTTCTGCTGAATGGGTCTTGGTCCTTGTTGACCTGGATACCTGGTGTTTCCCTCGCTAAGACCTAGCCTACCACTTGCATCTAGTCTCTGGTTGGGGTTCCCAACATTCTGTGGTGCTGGGCGCTGCTGGCCTTGGAATCGGGTTCCTTGGGAATGAGAACTTTGCCCTCCTTTGGAGCTCCCGTCTCTATCCCTCTTTCTTAGCTTAGCACTCTCGACATCGGCCAAATGTCTAGTCTCCATCATTCTTGCACAGTCCACAGCCTCTGCATAGTTAGGAAACTGCTTCATCTGGGGTGCCACTGATTTAAACAATGCTGGCATCAACCCCTGAATAAATTTCTTGATCATGTCCCTTTCAGTAGGGACCATGTGCGGTGCATACGGCATCAGCTGTGTGAAGCGGTAGTCATACTCCGTGACTGACATACCGAGAGTCTGCTTCAACTCCACAAACTCTTGACACTTAGCATCCCGGATACTCTGAGGCACAAACCTTTCCATGAAGACTTCCTTGAACTCTGGCCATCTCAAAGGTGGCGCTGTAGCTCCCCTTCCGCGCATCAGGGTCTTGAACCATACCTACGCTATACCAGACAACTAGAAAGATGCCAACTCTACTGAGCGGATCTCTGAACACTTAAGAACCTCGCAGATCTTCTCAGTACCCTCTATAAACTCCTGGGGATCTTCACTAGCCAACAACCCCTTGAAGATTGGCGGTTTCAGCTTCAGGAATTCAGATAGTTCCACTTCCCTCTCAGCGGGTCTCACCTGCCGCTCCACGGACCTAACTGGTTCTGGAACGGAGGTAGTAGTTTCGGTCTGTGGACCCCTTCTATGTTGCCCATCCCTTCTCTCGGCTAGATTCTCTATTGCCCGCTGCATACCCTGCATGGTTACCAGCATCTGGGCTATCACATCATCCGGGGGGTGAGAAGACATTTCCCCCGTCCTGGGAGTCTCAGCTTGTTCACTGGTTAACTCAGCTTGTTCGGCTGCTTCAGCAGCCCTTACACCCCTGCCACTGCCTCTTGCACTGGCTCTAGGTCACCCTCTGCCACGACCTCTACCTCGGCCTCTAGGCACGGGTACTGCGGACTGAGCAGACTCTTCAGCCATCTGCTCTTGAACCGCGGGTTGCCTAACCTTTGATCTCGTTCTTGGTGGCATCTTGCTACAAAATAGAGATAGCCCAACTATCACTTAACCATGCCAACATAGCATACTATAAACTGACTTACTTAAACAAAAAGACAACATCCTATCGAACCCCTTTAGCAGCACCGTAAGTATAAGCATGTCCGGATTCATACCCATACTCAAAGTCCTACCTAAAGGTCCGTTTCTCCATGAACACAGGGAAACCTAATGCTCTGATACCAACTTTGTCACGGCCCCAAATGATGGAACACATGACCGGCACGGCATAAGGGTTTCCCCCTAGCCGTAAGCCTAACACATAGCATGCACAACCATTCAGCATGAATGATATTTTGGATTAGGTAATGGTTATAGACTCACAACTTATTAAACGTTATAGACTCAGGTATGCTTCTGCATCTTTATGTTTATTTCTTGATGACTCAACATGAATGATATTTTGTATTAGGTAATGGTTTTCACCAAAGTAAATAACTTCTTACAAGTGGTATTAGAGCCTTTTTATGTTGAATCATTGAGAACAAATAAGGAACAATTTTGGATTAGGGATTAATTTTGGTTTGGGTATTCTTGAATTTAATAATTAGGGTTTTGGTGATATTGAATTCAAGAATATTTAAATTCAGCTATATATTTGGTTTCTTTGATTACATACAAATATCATTGTTGTATTGCCAAATTTTATACTTAATTTGATTCTTGAAAGGGATTTAAGGTTACCTTTTTATTTTACAAGAATTTTTGCATAACCAATTCAATTTTAGTAATTTTAAATCAGATTTTTCATGTTAATGGGTATACTATTGTTGTGTTGATTTTTTTTTCTTTATGGAAAATTATGCAAATTTAGGAACAGTGGAGATTATAGCCACTGTTGAAGGTTAAGAAAAATTTGCAAAAAAAGGAATAGTAGGAACAATGGCAGTCGCAATCACCACGCAAGGTTAAATCATAAAAACAAAATTAGGGTAGATTGAGAATTAGGTCTAGTATAAGATATGGGTGGGGTTAACTTGAACCCGGTCTAAGCCTAACCCAGTTAGCAAGAGTCAACGGTCAATGGTCAACTATTGACTTTGACCCAAAAAATTTTAAGGATAAATTTTGGTTCAATTTTAATTCAAATATTGGTATGCTTATATATATTTTTTGAGATGAATTAGTTGACATATCTTGTCACCAAAGTGACATATCTTGTCACCAAAGTGACATCTCTTGTGGAAATTAGTTTTATTTTGAAATATAAAAGGTTATGTGCATATAACTTATGTGAATATTCATCGGCCCAAAGGAAAATCAATATGTAACATAATTATATGGACATCTGTGGTAATAAATACGTGATAATTACTTGGTTTTACATGTGAACAATAAATCAGCGCAAAGGAAGATTTGTTGTTTGATATGTTCTTATTATTAGTATTTGATTACTGCATCAAGATATCACTTACAAGTTAATATTTGTCACGGCCCCAAATGATGGAACACATGACCGGCACGGCATAAGGGTTTCCCCCTAGCCGTAAGCCTAACACATAGCATGCACAACCATTCAGCACACAATCCAGTACATAATAAATATAACTGGCCACATACGCCACATCCAATATCAGAAAATACTGTATATATATATATATATATATATATATATATATATATATATATATATATATATATATCTTATGAATCCAACATTCCGATTCAACTTGGCCCATGGCCTCATAATATTCATGTGATTCAACTTGGCCCAAGGCCTCATAATACCAACATTATTGTAAAATATAAAACCATTTTTTCAAACAACACATCAAAATACGCAAGAAGCGAGGATCCTGCCTGTATGTTCATGGAGATACACTAGACATATACTTAAACTATACAATCATTACAATGGAGTCTTGCCCAAACTGGGGCTCACCAATGCTATAGTTAGCCTCCTATGGAGCTGTAGCTGGATCAGTGTTTCTTTGACTATCTGTGGGGAGAAAACAGAAGAGGGGTGAGATTACCACATCTCAGTGAATGGATAAATCATACTATAACAGAAACAGGGCAAACTAAGCACGAGTGTTTCGCAATGAATTAAATAATTGAAATCAAAGTATAGAAAACATTAAACATTTAACTGTAATTTATTGAAAGAATGCTAAACAGTTCAAATGATAAAAACATGATTAAATCAATAACTGTAAGCAAATCAATTATGCATGGTAAGTAATAAATGAAGATACTTATACAATAACAATGATGAATGAGGTATTTTAGAAATATTTAATCTTTAAGAAAAATGCACTAGTTTATTGGAGGTCTTTCCTAGCAGATCTATCATCTTCCCCAAGCACATAGCAATGGGTATGGCAATCACTGTAGGCGTAGACATAAGTCCACCCTAAATTTTCCCCAAGCACATAGCAATGGGTATGGCAATCACTGTAGGCATAGACATAAGTCTACCCTAAATTTCCCAAGCACATAGCAATGGGTATGGTAATCACTGTAGGCATAGACATAAGTCTATCCTAAATCCCTGTGTCTTAGGCAGTCATATGCCCGTCACAGTATCCTAGGCCGAAGCCTTAACATGATCATGGTGCACCAGGGCTAGCACTACCTGCGGCTAGCTAACAGTGATCTAAAAGGGTCCCTCCAATAGAAAACATTTGAAATATGCTATTCAAAAAGTTTAAAGTAAAACATTTCAATAACTTTACAATAATGCTATAATTCTCCATCTAACTCTTTTCATGCATAAAATTCCGTTCTAAAATATATCTCATCCATGAATTCCCATTGAGACCTTTATAATCATAAATTTTCTCTTTTTAAACATAGATCGTCCGTAGACGTTACATAGATGCTTATCATGCATCAAATCACTTCATGGCTAACTTAGTTCATTTCTATGACTAAGTTCGCATTTCTATAAATCTAGCTCAAATGGAGAATTAATAGTCTAGATGCTTGCCCTGCATACCTAGGGTTGAACTAGGATTGAAATTTACAATTTCTAACATGGTTGGAACATATTGGTTTTCAAAGCGGTAAAACAATTTAACATACATTCCAACTAGTTAAAATCATACGAGAGAGTTATAAATCAAATTCCTAAAACATGCGCTATAGTATGAAAAACCCACTCACCTTACTAGGAGTCCAACAACGAGAATTTCACCTCGTGATGGCTCAACAACCTAGAAAACATAGCCATAACATGAAAATTAGAAAACTCTAAAAGTCACTATTCATGCCGAAAAACACTATTCACTCGCCGGAACACTATTCATACCGAAACCTAAAAACCATATATGTTGTATAGAAACTAATTCTAAGACTATCTATGGAAAGAAATTCGGTAAAACGAAGCCTAAAATGCGATTAAACGGAGTTTTACCTTTGGAGGTACTATTCACGCGATTTTCCGGCGACTTTCCGGCGAAATTGATCGGTGGGATTTGTAGCTCTTCTTCCCACGAGTCCAAAAATAGCTTACTTGCTCAAATCGGACGTCCGGATGATGAGATATCTTAGAGAGAAGTTTGAGGAAAATTTTAGAGAGAGAAAGTTAGGGTTCAGATGAGAGAGAAATGAAGAAAAAAGTGAGAGGGCCCGCTAAAAATGCCTATCTGACGAATCTCGCCGCCGGCGAACTCATTCTCGCCGCGGCGAGATTGCTGGTCCGCGATTTTCGCCGCGGCGAGCTCGAAACCAGAAAACCTCACTCTTGGGAAAAATACCGCATCATTCTCGCCGCGGCGAACTTATTCTCGCCGTGGAGAACTCCATTTCGCCGAATTTGACAAAATGTCCAACATGAAAGTTGTAAACTTTTCTCTTAGCTTTCCATAGCCACTTGAATCACCTAATTTGGAGTTCATATGAAGGAGTTATGCATAAAATAGTGAGCAAAGGTCCAGACCACACTACACTTCGGTTTTTGCCTCGTCTCACTATGATATTCACGGAATTTGCAAAAGTTCCCAACATCAAAGTTGTATATATATGTCTTATCTTTCATTAGAAATTGGAATTACTTAATTTAGATTTCATATGAGAGAGTTATGATTATATGAGTGACGAAAGGTCAGAAGAAAAGGTCGAAAATGCTCTAAAATTTTACATTGTTCTCAACTTTCTTTGTTTCAAATTATTTATACTTAACCTTCAAAGGTTTTATTAGTTGAGGGTTATTACAATATTGTTTTCCAATAACAAAATATTAATGGAGTACTTGGTATCTTAAGATGGGATTTACCTAGTTTAAATTTATTTTTGTTTTGAGACTTATATGAGCTTGTTGTGTTTTTTTATTGTTCTCTGTTTAGTATGACTCCAGCAAATATTACTACCAATATCAATTCTATGACTATGCTGAATGACTTAAACTTCAAGTCATGGAAAGAGAATCTCTTAATTGCTCTTGGAGTATTAGATCTCGACCTTGTGTTAAGGGCTAATTGTCTCCCACTTCTTACAAATCAGAGTACCTCTGTTGATAAGAGGGATATGGAAAGGTGGGAGAAATCGAGTCGCATATGTATGATGATAAAAAAAATCCATCCCAAAAGCATTGAGGGGCATAAATTTGAAAAGATAACTACAGCTAAAAAGTTTCTTACAGATATTGAAAAGAGATTTGTCAAGAATGCTAAAATTGGTATGCTCTTAATAAATCTAATTTCAATGAGGTATAAAGGCAAAGGCAATATAATTAAGTATATCCTAGAGATGTTTCATCTTGGTTCTAAATTGAAAATACTTAAACTTGAACTCTTTGAGAACTTGCTAGTGCATTTAGTTTGGATATATCTTCCAGTATAGTTTAACCAGTTTAAGGTGAGCTATAATTGTCAAAAAAAGATATGGTCTCTGAATGAACTTATCTCACACTGTGTTCAAGAAAAGGAAATGCTTAAGCAAGATAAGATAGAAAGTTCTCATTTAGCCTCAATCTTTAAGGACAAGGGAAAGAAAAGAAAGAAGGATAAGGATGTTGCAGATAAAGCACCTCAAAAGAAACATCAAAAGAAATTGAATGATTTGGAAGGAACATGTTTCTTTTGTGGAGCTGAAGGGCATAAAAAGAAGCAATGCACCAACTATCATGCATGGCATACTAAGAAAGGTATGCTTCTTAATTTGGTTTGTTCTGAGGTTAATTTAACTTCAGTGCCTAGAAACTCATGGTGGATAGATTCTGGTGCAACAACTCACATCAATGTGTTTATGTAGGGTTGCTTGAATTGCCGAAAGCCAAATGATACTGAAAGATATATCTACGTAGGTTATGGCAAGACAGTGCAAGTTAAGGCAATAGAAAAATTTAGATTATTATTAAAGACTGAAATTTATTTGGATCTTAATGAAACATTTATTGTACCATCATTTAGATAGAATTTGATTTCTATTTTTGCTTTGGACAAATTTTGGTTATTCTTCTTCATTTGGGAATGGAAAATTCAGTTTGTTTCATAATTCAAAATTAGTTGATTCTGATTCTTTGTCACGATATGATAATATATATATTTAATTGAGACTATTGTCTTACTTAATGAATCCCCACATTTAAGTACTTGAGATACGAAGAGAAAATTAATCAATGAGAATTCAGCTATGTTATGGCACAGGAGATTAGGTCATATCTCCAAACGAAAAATAGAGAGACTTGTGTTAGATGAAATTCTAGATCCCTTAGATATCACAGACTTCAATATTTGTGTTAACTATATAAAGGGAGCACAAACCAATAAAAGGAGATTTGAAGCCAATAAGACTTTAGACGTCTTAGAACTTGTATATACGGACATTTGTGGGCCATTCCCTACGGTTGCATGGAATGGTCAATATAACTTTATAGCGTTCATAGACAATTTTTTTTATAGATATAGCTATATATATCACATTCATGAAAAGTCACAGTCACTGGATATGTTCTAAACTTATAAGGTTGAAGTTGAGAACCAACTTAATAAAAGAATCAAAAGCATTAGATCTGATTGTGGTGGTGAATACTATGGTAGATATGATGGTTTAGGTGAACAATGTCTAGGACTATTTGTTAAGTTCCTAGAAGAATGCGGTATCGTCCCATAGTACACCAGCTAGATTCACCCACCATGAATGGTGTTACTGAAAGACGAAACATAACACTTAAGGACATGGTAAGGAGTGTGATTAGTCATTCTACCTTACCAGTATCACTTTGGGGAGAAACACTTAAGACTACAACATATATTCTTAACAGAGTTCCAACTAAGGCAACTGTTAAAACCTTTTATGAAATTTTGATAGGTAATAAGCCTAATTTAAAGCACTTTCATGTTTGGGGATATCTAGCTGAGGTAAGGCCTTATAGGCCTAATGAAAAGAAAAATGGGACTCAAGGATGGTAAGTTGTTATTTTATTGGATACTTTGAGAAATTCAAGGGGTACAAGTTTTATGATCCCACAACTAAGTTAATTTTTGAGTCAGGAAATGCCTGGTTCTTTGAGGATGTTGAGTTTGCAGGGGGAGATACAGTTAGAGACTTTGTCTTTAAAGAAGAATATGTTAATACTCCCACAGGTATTATTGGTATTGATCAGGATCACATTCCTGAACTTGTCCAAGATACAACATATCAAAACAATGTTAGAGAACCTCCTATTCAATACATCATTCCAAAAGAACAAACTCTAACACCTCCAGAACCTATGCCATTAAGAAGATTCACTAGAGAGAGGAGAAGTGCAATACCAAACGACTATATTATATTTTTTCAAGAACATGAGATAGACATTAGAGTGATGGAAGATGATCCAATCAACTTCCATCAAGCCATAGAAAGTTCTGACTCTCAAAAGTAGATTGATGTCATGAATGAGAAGATTAATTCCATGAAGGACAATGATGTGTGTGATCTTGTCCCATTACCATAAGGTACGAAACCCATTGGTTGCAAATGGATATTTAAGACCAAGAGAGATTCAAAAGGTGATGTGAAAAGATATAAAGCTTGTCTTATTGCAAAGGGCTTTATACAGAAAGAAGGAATCGATTATAAATAGACTTTCTCTTTAGTTTCTTCGAAAGACTCTTTCAAGATTATCATGGCATTGGTGGCACATTTTGATCTTGAGTTACATCAGATAGATGTGAAAATAATGTTTCTCAATGGTAACATTGATAAGACAATTTATATGGTGTAGCCAAAAACTTTGTGTCAGGAGACCCAAAGAAAATAGTTTGCAAACTAGAGAAATCCATCTATGGACTCAAACAAGCATCTCGACAATGCTATTTCAAGTTTTATCAAGTGATCATCTCATTTGGTTTTGAGATGAATTTAGTCAATGATTGTATTGTACCATAAGTTATGTGGAAGCAAACATATTTTTTGGCTTTGTATGTCGATGACATTTTACTTGCTAGCAACGATATAGGCTTATTTCGTGAAACTAGAAGATTTCTAGCTAACAATTTTGAGATGAAAGATCTTGATGACGCCTTTTTTGTGTTAAGCATTCAAATACACTGGGATCACTCTTAGGGTGTTCTTGGATTGTCACAAAAGAGTTATATCGAAAAGGTTCTCAAGAGATATGGCATGCAGAATTGCAAGCTAGGCGATACCCCTGTGGCTAAGGGAGACAAGTTTAGTCTTAATCAATGCCTTAAGAATGATTTTAAAGAAAAGGAAATATAGAAGATTCCCTATGATCCAATAGTAGGAAGTCTAATGTATGCTCAGGTTTGTACGCATCCAGATATTGCGTACGTTACTGGGATGATAGGCAAATATTTAAGCAATCCAAGAATAAACCATTGTAAAGAAGCCAAATGAGTCTTGCGGTACTTATGGAGAACAAAAGACTACATGCACACATATCGAAGGTTAGATTAGCTTCAGATCATTGGGTATACTAACTCTGATCTTGCTGGATGCTAAGATAGTACGAAATCTACATTGGGTTATATCTATCTGCTGGCTGGAGGTCCCACTCTTAGAAGAGTGCTAAACAGAAACTTATAGCCTTTTTTACTATGGTAGCAGAATTTATAGCATCTTATGAGACATCCAATCATGAGTATGGCTGCAAAATTTTGTCATGGGGCTATGCATTATAGATGGTATTGAAAGACCACTAAATTTATTTTGTGACAATAAGTCAACAATTTTATATTCCAATAACAAAAAAAGCTTGATGAAGTCGAAGCATATAGACATCAAGTTCCTAGTTGTTAAAGAAATAGTTTAGAGTGAATAGTTGTCTATAAAGCACATTGGAACAGATTCCATGGTTGGGGATCCGCTTACTAAGGGATTACCACCCGAACAATTTCATGAGCACTCTGGTTGTTTGCTCGTATGTGTGTTATGTCTATTAATGATATTCAATTTTAGTGGGAGTTTGTAATTTTAATGCTTTTATAGACATTTTACAGATATTTCAATTTATGGATATTTAAGGTTATTTTCTACAGACATATAGTTTTGGTTTATTCACACTCTTATTTTGGTATAGTTTGATCTCACAAAGATTTAAGGGTGGACCGGTTGGAAATATGGATGTTAAGATCACATTACATGAAATTTCCATGCTACACATCCACATCATGATCCATGTCATTCAATTGTACTAACTTATGTGACCATTGATGGGTTAAGTTACAATAGATGTAACAAAGGCCACTTTGATCCTATGTTGGTATGATTGCTGGACCGGATTGGTTAAAAGATACATTTTGGTAATGACAACAAAATTGAGCTCATTTGGTTATTTTTCCAAAGCATGATTATAAGGTTATACATATAGCCCAAGTGTGAGATTGTTGGATCATTAATCCAATGTTGGGCTTATATATGAATAATTATGTGATGTAGACTATTAAATAAAGTTAAGCCAAATTAAAAGTGATTAAATAAGTTTTCGGTAATTTGGGCTTCAATGTATCTAATAAGTTGTGGGCCTTTAATGTGTCGAGACATAAAGGGTAATTTCTATTTTATGATGCACGTAACATATCACGTATATTTCAGTTTCTATCTTATGATATCCAATCGTTAGAGATAGGTTACAGAGAAAAGTTAAAAGGTTCTCTGGTGAATACGTGTTAATTTGAAAGGCCAACCGCACAGCTATAAACAACGATTGAACATTATGGATTTAGGTACGCTTCTGCATCTTTATCTTTGTTTCTTGATGACTCAATATGAATGATCTTTTGTATTAGGTCATGGTTTTCACCAAAGTAAATAATTTCTTACATAAAAATCTATATAAAAAGTATTCTAAGATTTCAGCCACAAAATAACGGCCCAATATTTTTTAGATTTCACTTATTGAGTTCCATTTCCTTTTATTTGTGGATTATATAGAATAGTCATCAGTATGCTGTTCCAGAAAACTTTTTATGTTACATTAATTTGAAACAAAAGCATTTCTCAAGTAGGATCTAACAAGTTCTTAATTATTCCACATGTATATCTAAGAATTTTCAGTTTCATGCCAATATGAACATAATCGGTTGGACATGTGCATAATTGTATAAATAAAAAGAAAAAAAGATCATTAACCTATGTGGTCATTCCATGAAAGTTTCTAACATAGAAATGGACAATTAGCATGCATAGTTTGAATCTTATACAGCTTGAGATTGAATTTTAAATAAGATAAGTTCAACTGTTTATGTGGCAAAAATTTATTTGAAAAGATTACAAGTAGATCAATAAGTTAATCACTACAAGCTTACAAATTTTGAAATAATAATCTATGGTAGTTTGTTATAAGCAATCATGAATTGCAACATACATCTCCATGTTGTAAGAGAAGTTTCCATGAGTTCTAACTTTTAAACATGTGAACCCCTACAAGTGTATTTCCTCTCGTCTTAGATTTTGCAATTGATTTCTTTTTATTGCAGTTTCTTTTACAACAAGAAATAAGTAATTTATGCTTTATTTACTTCGTGAAACAATTATAAAGATCAATTGATGTAAAATTCTGTTACAAAAAAGGAATTAAAGATCTAGTGTTGATCAAAGTAGGAGGGGAAGAGGAAAAAATTGTTAGACTCATTGCATCCACATGCAATTTTTCAAGAATGGTGGGAGAAATGTTGGACTTGGCTTCCTAGAAAAGTGGCCACCAACTCCTTAGAAATTTTCTCACTTACTTTGTCAAATATTTCATATGTTACGTTGCAGTTTTTCTTGACATTTGGCATATTAGTTTTCCTATAAATAGGCAATGAAGTAGAAGGGAAAAATGCAAACAAGGAGCAAAAGAAAGCTTTAAGCGTTTTTGCATCCTATCCCATCTCATTTCTTCACCTTCTTTCTAAAGTTTTTCTAGAGAGTAATTGAGATATTTTATTCCTATTGTTAGAGAGAGTAATTTATGTATTCTCTCCTTTCAATTTGAGAGTTGTTGTAATTACCCAATTCTTTCTAGTATTATCCTCCTTTCACTTGGCCGTGGACGTAGCCTACATTGGGTGAACCACGTTCAATCTCTGTGTTCATTTTATCTTCACATTTTCTTATTTCAACTTTAGTTGCAGTGCGTGACTTCCTAACAATGGTATCAGAGCCTTGGTTCTCATAAATCTTAGTATGCTCTGTGGTTGCGGTTATTGACCGATCTTCCACATCAGAAAATAATTTTTGAGGTCGTGGTCTATACTGCAGTATTGTTCATAGTCCATAGTGAAACCGTTGTATTGTGCAGAGATGGCAACAAAGTTCAAAATAGAGAAGTTTGACGGAAATAATTTCTCGTTATGGAAGATGAAAATGATCGCGATCTTGACCAAAGAAGATTATGTGGAGGTAATAGGAGAAAGACCGGTGGAGATCGTTGATGACAGAATTTGGAACAAAATGAACACCAACGCTGTTGCTAATCTTCACCTAGGCCTGTCAAATGAAGTCCTATCAAGCGTAGAGGAGAAGAAGACCGCAAAGGAGATTTGGGATACTCTCACAAAGTTGTACGAAGCCAAGTCGCTACACAACAAAATCTTCTTAAAAAGAAAACTATACACTCTTTGGATGTCAGAATCTGTTTCAGCGATAGATCACATCAACACCCTCAATACACTTTTTTCTAAGCTCTCAAAATTGGGTTATAAAATAAGTGTAAATGAGCGTGCAGAAATTCTACTACAAAGTCTACCAGATTCGTATGATCAACTCGTCATCAATTTGACCAATAATATTATCACAGACTATCTAGTCTTTGAGGATGTTGTAGCTTCTGTTCTGGAAGAGGAACAAAGACGTAAAAACAAGGAGGACAGGATAACAAGTTCACAACAAGTGGAGGCATTATCGATGACAAGAGGGAGATCAACAGAATGTGGACCCAGTGGGAGCCAAAATCATGGTAGGTCCAAGTGAAAAAGTAGAAAAATTATCAAGTGCTACAATTGTGGCAAGAGAGGGCACACCAAGAAGAAGTGTTGGCATTTGAAGAAGAATGAAAAAGGTCCTGAGTCATCAAATGCTCAGGGTAGTGTAGCGAGTACCTCAAATAATGGTGAAAATCTTTACAGTGAGGCAACAACCGAAGATAGATCAAGTTTTGCTGATGTTTGGATCATGGACTCAGGAGCAACATGGCATATGACTTCTCGAAGAGAATGGTTTCATCAATATAAACCAATCTTAGAAGGATTTGTATTCATGGGTAACGATCATGCTTTGGAGATTGCCGGTATTGGTACTATCAGACTGAAAATGTATGATGGTATAGTTCGCACTGTACAAGGAATACGACATGTGATAGGCTTAAAGAAAAATCTATTGTCTCTAGGACAAGTAGATGATGTTGGGTGTAAAACCTGCATTGAGAACGGGATCATGAAGATCGTAAAAGGCGCGCTAGTTGTTATGAAGGCAGAAAATGTGGCTACTAATCTATACAAGCTTTCTGGAGAAACACACCAGGAAGGAGAATCATCTGTTGCATCAACAAATTCAGGAGAATAATTAACGATGATGTGGCATCGTAAGCTCGGACATATGTCAGAACGAGGTTTGAAGATTCTCTCTGAACAAGGATTACTTCCTGGACTCAAAATGGTAAAATTACCATTTTGTGAGCATTGTGTGACAAGCAAGCAACACATATTAAAGTTCAGCTCATCAAAAGCTAAGAGTAAAAGCATCTTAGACTTGATTCATTCTGATGTTTGGCAAGCACCAGTTGTATCCCTAGGAGGAGCAAGATACTTTGAATCATTTATTGATGATTTCTCTAGGAGATGCTGGGTGTATCCAATTAGGAGGAAATCAGATGTATTTGAATTCTTCAAAGTCTTTAAAGTGCGGATGGAACTTGAATCCGAGAAAAGGATCAAGTGTTTGAGGACTGATAATGGAGGAGAATATACAAGCGACGATTTTGACACATTTTGTCAAAAAGAAGGCATCAAAAGACAGTTCACTACAGCATATACTCCACAACAAAATGGAGTGGCAGAGCGGATGAACAGAACCTTGTTGGAAAGAACAAGAGCAATGTTGAAGACTGCAAATCTAGCCAAGTCATTTTGGGCAGAAGCAATCAACACTGCCTGTTATGTGATAAATCGGTCTCCATCAATAGCTATTGACTTGAAGACACCGATGGAGATGTGGACTGGTAAGGCAGCTGATTATTCTCACCTCCATACATTTGGAAGTCTTGTGTACATGATGTACAATACTCAAGAAACAACGAAGCTGGATTCAAAATCTAGAAAATGTATCTTCTTGGGGTATGCTGATGGAATCAAGGGGTATGGCTTGTGGGATCCCACTGCCCACAAAATGGTCATCGGCAGAGATGTAATATTTGCAGAGGATAAATTGCAAGAAAAAGAAAGTGATAGCACTTTAATAGAAGATTCTGAAACTACATCAATTCAGGTGAAGAATAATCCTAAAGAAGAAAAAAAAATTCTTCTGAAGCATTACCAGAGCACGAAGAAGAAGAAGAAGAAGAAGAACCAGTTGAGTCTGAGGATCAAGAAGTTCGTCAATCTACTCGTGAGAAAAGACGACCTTCTTGGCACTTAGAATATGCTGTGGAGAGTAATGTTGCATACTGTCTTTTAACGGAGGATGGAGAGCCATCAACTTTCCATGAAGCTTTAAATAGCTCAGATGCATCTCAATGGATGACATCAATGCAAGAAGAAATTGAAGCTCTTCATAAGAACAAGACATGGAAACTTGTACCATTACCACATGATAGAAAAGCCATTGGTAACAAATGGGTCTACAAGATCAAGCGAGACAACAATGATCAAGTAGAATGGTTTTGTGCGAGATTGGTGGTTAAGGGATATGCTCAGAAAGAAGGTATCGACTTCAACGAGATATTTTCTCCTGTGGTTCGACTTACAACAGTCAGAGTAGTTTTGGCAATGTGTGCTACATTCGATTTACATCTAGATCAACTAGATGTGAAGACTGCTTTTCTTCATGGTGACCTTGAAGAAAAGATTTATATGCTCCAACTAGAAGGTTTTGTAGAAGAAGATACAAAGAACTTGGCTTGCAGGTTGAACAAATCTCTATATGGTCTCAAACAGGCGCCGAGATGTTGGTATAAGAGATTTGATTCCTATATTATTAGCCTTGAGTACAATAGACTCAATTCAGACCCTTGTGCTTATTACAAGAGGTTTGGTGATGAAACCTTCATCATTATGCTATTGTACGTGGACGACATGTTAGTTGCAGGCTCTAACAAAGATCGAGTCCAAGAGTTAAAGGCACAGTTGGCTAGGGAATTTGATATGAAGGACTTGAGACCAGCAAACAAGATTCTAGGGATGCAAATTCACCAAGACAGAAATAATAGGAAGATTTAGCTTTCTCAGAAGAACTACCTATTAAAGATCTTGCGGCGCTTCAACATGCAAGATTGTAAGCTAATTTCTACCCCACTTCCTATTAATTTCAAGTTATCCTCAAGTATGAGTTCTAGCAATGAAGTGGAGAGGAAGGACATGTCTCGAGTACCATATGCATCAGCAGTGGGAAGCCTAATGTTTGCTATGATATGTACAAGACCAGACATTGCACAAGCAGTGGGAGCAGTTAGTCGATACATGGCAAATCCTGGTAAAGAGCATTGGAATACTGTGAAGAGGATCCTGAGATATGTCAAAGGTACCCCAAATGTTGCATTATGTCATGGAGGATCAGATTTTATTGTCAGAGGCTATGTGGATTCAGATTTTGCAGGAGATCTGGATAAAAGAAAATCCACTACTAGTTATGTGTTTACACTTGCAAGTGGAGCTGTAAGCTGGGTTTCAAAATTGCAAACTGTTGTTGCTCTGTCTACTACAGAAGCGGAATATATGGTAGCTACACAAGCTTGTAAAGAAGCAATTTGGATTCAAAGGTTATTGGAGGAGCTTGGGCACAAACAAGAGAAAATCTCTTTGTTTTGTGATAGACAAAGTGCCTTGCATATTGCAAGGAATCCAGCCTTTCATTCAAGAACAAAGCACATCGGAGTTCAATATCACTTCGTTCGAGAAGTAGTAGAGACTGGATGTGTAAATATGTTAAAAATACATACCAGTGATAATCTAGCAGATGTAATGACCAAGCCTATCAATGCTGACAAGTTTACATGGTGTAAATCCTCTATGGGCCTAGCAGAAACGTAAGCGGCATGGTAACAACAAGTGCAAGTATGGATAGTAGAGTGTGAAGACATGATTACACATCAAAGTCTTCAAGTGGGAGAAATGTTAGACTCATTGATTCCACATGCAATTTGTCAAGAATGGTGGGAGAAATGTTGGACTTGGCTTCCTAGAAAAGTGGCCACCAACTCCTTAGAAATTTTCCCACTTACTTTGTCAAATATTTCATATGTTAAGTTTCATTTTTTCTTGACATTTGGCATATTAGTTTTCCTATAAATAGGCAATGAAGTAGAAGGGAAAAATGCAAGCAAGGAGGAAAAGAAAGCTTTAAGCGTTTTTGCATCCTATCCCATCTCATTTCTTCACCTTCCTTCTAAAGTTTTTCTAGAGAGTAATTGAGGTATTTTAATCCTATTGTTAGAGGGAGTAATTTATGTGTTCTCTCCTTTCAATTTGAGAGTTGTTGTAATTACTCAATTCTTTCTAGTATTATCCTCCTTTCACTTGGCCGTGGACGTAGCCTACATTGAGTGAACCACGTTCAATCTCTGTGTTCATTTTATCTTCACATTTTCTTATTTTAACTTTAGTTGCAGTGCATGACTTCCTAACAAAAATAACTCTTATAAGTATCTCATCTTAGATACTAAGTCATGCCTCGTGGTAGAAGATCACAAGCATTCTGATGATAAGTTGGCAACTAATAGTCACATAATAGGCTATAATTTCAAGCTTATTGCAAAGTAGTTAAATTTACAAAAAAATAATCAAGTATTTTTAAATAAAGTTAAGCTGTTGAAAAAGAAGAAGAAAGAGTAAACAATAACATAAAAATAGTACATGATTCTTACCAAGGTTATTGCAAACAATCAATTGATGCAGCAGTTGAAGGCAGCTTGGGTAATGGAGCTAGTGTAAGTGGAGATAGGACTTCAGCAGAGGCGAATAATGATATGAGACTGATTAAGGAACTAAAGGAGGGGCCTTAAGAAGCTAACATGAGTTATCTAACCTCCTAAACATAATTATAGCCCAAAAATTTCAAAAAAAAAACTCCAAAAATGGTGGATATTCAGACCATACCTAAGTTTGGCCTTTTGTTGCATTTTTAGACCAACTTGCTACCTTACTTTGAGTTTCATCATGATGGAGCATTTTTCCTCACAAATGGAGGCTTGTTTCGGTTGAAAATTTAAGGGAGAAGGGATGACACAGAGAAAGAAAAAAATGAAGCAAGAAGCTTCAAGACGGAGTAAAGCACGTCATGGCCAGGGGAAGAGAAAGGAAAGAGAAAAAGAAAAAAAAGAATTATAGGCAAAATTGTCATTTTACCATGCAGATTTTTTTTTGCAATAGTATTCTAAAAATTTTTCGTAAACAAAAGGGGCAATTTGGGAAAATCCAAATAACTAAAATTTTTTAATAGGTAAATCACCCAAGCTTTAACTTATAGAGGTCTATTTTAAAACTTCCATACATAAAATTTCTAGAGTCCAAAAATATATTTTTGGTTCTAGAAAAAATTTCCTTTACACTTATATATAAAATATATTAGTAAAATAAAATAAAGCATAATAAGTAGATCATATTTACGTTTTAAATGAAAACATAAATGTCTTACACAAAACATAGTCCTTCGTGTGTGTGTGTGTGTGTGTGTGTGTGTGTGTGTGTATATATATATAAAGGATATTGCAGTTTCTACTTAGCAATTAGAGCTTCCTTAGTTGATTCTTTCAATCTAAGTGCTCTTATCTGCTACAGAGCATGCACCACCTAAAGTCAACTGAGAGAGATCTTTTAGCCAAAGATGTCTTAAACTTAAATTTCTCAAGGATGTTGAGTAGAACTTTCTCTACAATTCTATGTTCTGTTAGATTTTCACCAAGTAGTATAATTGACTTGCAACTCCTATGAGCCTATCTAAATATACGTTAATAATCCTAGTGTTTCTCATCTTGAGAATCTCAAACTCCCTTCTCAAGTTGAGCAATTGAATCTGCCTGGCTCTCTCACTGCCTTGAAATTCTTATTTGAGTTTATCCCACACCTCCTTTGTTGTCTCGAAGTTCATGATCCTTCATAAATTACCATATGCTATGAATGGAGGGCATCCAAAAGCGTTGTACTTCTTTGCACACTCCTCACTAAGCAACTTTACCTGAGGTAACTTGGGGTTTGCTATCAGGACTTATGTTACGATTCATTGGTGAGGTATGGGACTCAAGTCCCACATCAAGTGTATGGGCACTTTGTTGGGGCTTTATAACCCCTTAGGCACCCTCTTCTCAATGGCTAGCTTTTGAGAATGAGTTCTACCTAAAAGGGTTGTAACAATGGTATCAGAGCTAGTTCTGCTCAGTGGTCGTGACGTTGCGGGAAATGGCTACTCAGGAAATGGCTACCCAATAAAATTAGGAGTGTCAGCCGTCCGTGGACGTCCAACTCTAACGAGGGAGCTATGTTATGATTCATTGGTGAGTTATGGGACTCAAGTCCCACATCAAGTGTATGGGCACTTGGTTGGGGCTTTATAACCCCTTAGCCACCCTCTTCTCAATGGCTAGCTTTTGAGAATGAGTTTTACCTAAAAGGGTTGTAACAAGTTAGTTGCCTATCTGTCCCCACTGCTTCCCACGTATCAAATACCTGCAAATATGTCTTCATCTTCACTGACCAAAATGGGTAATTTTCAACTATGAAAGATGCAGGAGAAAATGCAAAAGAATTGTTAGAAGCCATAAAAATTAGTCTAGTGCTTTTTGTCTTTTGTTTTTTGTTTTTTTTTTTTTTGTTTTGTTTTGTTTTATACCGAAAGGATAACCCTAATGCTGCTGATTTTCTCTCTTACCTCTTATTTTACTTTCGGCCCTTAAAGATCCTTTGGAGCTCTGATACCATGTCCGAAAAAAGCAAGACACGGAAGATATTGGTAACAAACTTTCAAATACTTTATTGACTTAGATCCACATATGACAAGATAATTTAACAATTATTCAGAAGTTAAGATAAATAATAATTTTCATACATATCAAAACTAATCCTAAAAATAAGGATTTTCCTATATATCTACAGCAGATCAAAAAGATATTATTTCAAAATAGCTAAAACAATCTCAAAATATAACCTGATGCACATGATTTAATTTATATTATTTAATATACTTTTGCTTTAATTTTTCTATTTTTTTATTATTTATTTTAACTCATTTTTAATTTTATTTATTTATATTTTATTTTATTATTGTTATTATTATTATTTATTTATTTGTATTATTTTTATTTTTCCAAAAGTTTACTTTAATAAAGACAGACAAAATATTTGTTTTAATATATCGGAGCATCGTCACTTCATGAGTGAGCGTTAGGTAACAGAGGCTGTATTGGCAGTTAGCCTGTTAGTTTATTAAAAATGAGTTATCTTAGTAACTAATCCTCTACACGCGATGTTATGTTATTGGTTGTAGAGGTTAGTTAATGAAAGCATCCCATCGTCGTCTCTATCTGAATCTTCTCTCTTTTAATTCTCTTCTGCACCATTATTATCACGGTATCAGAGCTTGAATAAGATTCGATTGCAACGGAGGCTACGCAGACAAATGTAGTTTCTCAACGATTTTCAAGTCCAGTTCCGATAAAACTGGATGAGGTTAATTTTTTGACTTGGGAGCAGTAAGTGATAGCGAGGTCATGGTTTGTTGAATTTCTTGGAACGGTTAGATGTTCCGCCACAGTTCGATCCCGATGAAGATCGTGTTCTTGGTAAACAGAGTGAAATCTTTGAGAATTGGCGTATGCAAGATATGCTATCAATGTCTTGGGTGCTGGCTTCGATGGGTGGAGGAATGTTGCCCAGAATGGTTGATTGCAAAACCTCGGCTCAGATCTGGGAAAGATTGGAGAATTTCTTTGCTCCAAAAAACCTGAGCCCAAGTAAAACCGTTGAAAAATCGTTTAAGGATGCTCAAGAAAGGAAATATAAAAATAAGTGAATATTTACTACTGCTTTAACAATGAGAATGGACTCTTTCACTGTAAGTGATGTTGAGGCTTTACTTCTTGCGCATGAAGAACGAATTGAACAATATCGAAGGTTTGACTCTCTTGGTTCCCAAGCTGCAGAATAGGCCAGAGGAGGACCAAGCCTCAGTGTCAAGTGAGTGGGAAAATAGGCCATATTGCTTTGGATTGTTATCATCGCTATAATCATAATTTTGCCTCCCAGCAGCAGAATTTTCAACCTAGCCAAAATGTGCAAATCAATCGATTTTCTCAAAATAGCAGTGGAATGACTACTATGCTTGCATCTCATGATGTCCCTCAAGATTCTTTGTGGTCTCCAGATTCTGGACCTACAAATCATGTGACTTCAGATCCTACAAATCCGGTGCAGAAATCTGAATATGACGGGTTTGACAAACTTCACATTGGTGATGGCACAGGTTTAAGTATATCTTTCTCCTTATTTTTCATCTAAGTTGCCTCTCAATCATCTTTTATTGTTTCCTGATATCACTAAATTCCTTCTCAGTGTTTCTAAATTTGCCAAAGACAAAATTGATTTGCTTTGTCAAATCGTCCTGCTTCGATGTTCGGTTAAAAATGGACTCTTATGTCTTTGATCAAATATAGATTCCCTCTTCTGGAAATTCCAGAGTGTCCTTTACTGCTACAAATTCTGCTTCTATTTCTAAATCATCTTGTAATTCTTTTACTTTGGCATTCAAAGCTTGGACACCCTTCTTTCAATGTGGTCAATCAAGTTCTAGCATCTTGTAATTTGTTGAAATTTAATAAAAGTGATGCTACTTTCTTGTTCTGCTACAATTGATTTTCTCTGATATCTGGGCTCTTTCCCCAATGCCATCTCAAAATGGCAGAACATATTATCTACATTTTATTGATGCTTTTTCACGTTTTTCGTGGTTGTATTTGATTAAACACAAATCTGAAGCTCTTGCTTGTTTTATGCACTTCAAACAGATGATAGAAACTGGCTATAAAATCAAGCAATTTCAGAGTGACGTTGGGGGAGAATATACTAGTTTGGTCTTTAAGTCTTTTATTGATTCCCAATGGTATAGTTCATCGTGTTAGTTGTCCCCGTATTCATGAACATAATGGAGTGTCTGAACGTAAACACAGAACCATAGTTGAAATGGGTTTAACCATGCTAGTTACTGCTCACTTATCCTGTGAGTTTTGGGGAGAGGCTTTCCAAACAGCTGTGTATCTTTCTAATAGGTTTCCTAGTCCTTCTCTGAATAATAAAAGTCCTCTGGAAGATGAATATACAGCTTTAATGAGAAATAATACTTGGAGCTTGGTAGACCTACCGTCGGATGGACAAACCATTGGCTGTAAGTGGATGTTTCGTATCAGAGAGCCCAGATGGTAGTATCAACAAATATAAGGCTTTGGTCTAGCCTGACCTTTCCAAATATAGAGAAACATGGCTTTAGGCCTTTGGATCTTGATGTGCTGTAAAAAAACGCGAGATATAGAAGATATTGGCAACAAGTTAAAGGTTCAAATGCTTTATTTAACAAGATAAATTAACAATTATTTAAAAGCAAAGATAACTAATAATTTTCCTAAATATCAAGACTAATCCTAAACATAAAGATTTTCTCCTATCTACTGTGGATTAAAAAAAATTTAAATAACTAAAAAAATCTTAGAATGTAACCCTCGTCTTTGAGATTTTTACTCAAGACTTCAAGATTTGAATTGCAAATTTTGAACTTGCCCTTCGGAATAACCTAGGTTAACATATCAACCATGCAATAAACCAAATTGACTTCACCAAGCTTTTATCTAACTACATTAAACTTGACATTTATGTGCTTCTTGTCTTCAGAACTTTAAAAAGTTATGGTTGCTCAACATAAATATATTCTTTTAAATAATCATTTGTCTCAATCATGTCTATCTACTCCTACGTTACAACTTTTTAGCGAAATTTTCTTGTTACAATTTGAGGATCCCAAAGCTGTATTAAGCCGTTCATAAATTTTATCAATAGATCTATCTCCTTTCATGGGGACATCATCAATATTAACTAAATTATTTTCAACACTATACATAATAGTTTCCTTCCACTTCTTGTCTTTTATTTTAGGAGTCATCAACTCATAAGTAGATCAATCAAATATTATGCATGACATATGATACGCATGAAATTAGTATTGTTAAGTGTAAAGCATATTACCATTGTTAAGCAATAAAATTCTATATGAGTATAGAGTATCGTTCTCACGAGGATCAATCACTGTTAATTATTGTACCTATATTAATCATAATCCCATTTGAATAGTTCAAATACTATTGATTGAGAATGTGAAAATAAAGTAAAAAACTAAAATACAGTAAGAAGCAAATTTGGAAGAATTCAGTTAATTAAAACTCTAAGGATTCTAATTTCATCATAATTAATTCACTTTGAATTGTCAATATCTTTAACATAAAAATTGTAATCTTTATTGACAGTCGAGATATCCAAAATTATCTATTAACCTTTTCCAAAATATAATAAAAATATCTTTAAATACTAATCCACTATATTTCCACGTGAATTAAATAAACAAAGACTTATTAAACTCAATGGCACTCAATTATGAATACATAGACTGTGCAAATATAATCTTATTTCCCATACAATTCATAGTTATCTACACAATGACTTTGACTGTAATATCTCGTAATTTTTATTTTTAAAATAATAATATTTTATTATAAAAAAATATATTTTTCATTGTAAATGATTATGTTTTGTTAAAAGTAAATACACTTTTAATTAAAATAATTATTATTTTGCTTAAAATAATTATATTAGCCTTTAATAAATTTTTATTTTATTTTTAAAAATATTCTTTCTTTTATTATGTATAAAGATATTTATTTTTTTATTTGTTTTATTAATATTTTTATCAAGAAAAATCATGATTCAAGAGTTCGACTAAAATTTTATGAGAATGTAAATTTTTTAAAAAAATTAGAATGTTTTAGGGTGAAAAACAGTATTTATACGAATATATATGAAATAAAATAAAAATAAATCTAAATATTAATTATTTAATAATAATTATTATTATTATAAAAAATAAATAAATAAAAGGAGAACCGGGGGGAGACGAACAGAAAACGGAAAGTGTAAAAATCGCAGAAATAAATAGTGATAAATAGTAACTTTCAATTTTCTCTCTAGATCTCGAGTACCTATTGGTTTCCGATCTCAAAACTGAGGGTACCACTAGATTCAGGACAGAAAATACTACGGTTTTGAACGATCAATTTTTTAAATCAGCTGTTGAATCGCCGTAAATCTAAAGTAGAAAATATCAGAAAAAGGTAAGATCTGAAAATCTTATTTAGAGATCTCAAATTGAAAATCTGACACTATAGATGGATTCAAGAGATAGATAAACTTTAGGATATAAAATTTTTCAGCTATCTAACAATTTTTTGCACTTGGTAAATAGTATTTTTCGATGGTGAATAATGTTTTCTAGCCATGAATAGTGACAAATTTCTCAGAATCATTTCCTTGATTATTGGACCATTCGGATACGTTTTTGAGGTCTATTTCATCAAATTGAGATTGAAAAAATACATTTTAGGTCTATTCAATCTGGAGCCCTTACCCTGTAAGTAGATAATTCTTCCTATGTCTTGCCCTATACTCTTCTTGATCTTTAAGCATGTATATGATTATGTTTATTAAATATTTACACTTTTATATGTTTCTGAAATGCATTAAAATTATCTGAATTGCTTGCAATTTGAAATATAATTCAAGAAGAGTATAGTTTTGAAACTAAATTTCTGAACTCATGGTGTATCTGATTTCACATGTATTTCTCATTAAATGATAAAGTGAATATTTATGCATGTGGCATTATTTATCAAGCTATATGATTGCCTCGAGAAAGGGTATGTACATGTGATAAACCTTGAATGAGGAATTTATGACAAATGAATCTGTACTGAGACTGAAAGTCTGCATTATATTGAAAATTTTATACTGGATTATATGGCATATGTGCATATAATATTGATTTATACAGTGATATGTCTACCTCGGATATGGGCATATATACGTGATTCCCCTGATTGAGAAGTTTTGACAGAGGAATATACTGAGAATGAAAATGTTGTATTATAATAGTACCTTTGTTTTGATTAATACGGAATATATGAGATTATGATTGTATGAAAAAATTCTATTGGAAACACTGTCTGCTAACAGCAGGTGATGTTAGCCCTGGTGCACACCTTGATACTTTAGCTAGCAGGAGTGGTGCTAACTTTGTGTGAGGGCCAACACACGGAAGATGATATGTGATGGAGAGTGGGATGTCTCCTATATGGGCGAGATGCCAGTTATATGATATGTGATTTGCTTTCCCTTACTATGTGTTTGGGAAATACCCATATAGAATCCCTTCGCGTGTCCTCTTGAATAGTAGTAGGGCAAACCTTAGCGGGATGTTGAGTTTAGGCAAATCCTTTACCACCAAAGTAAGGAAGGGGTTAAACTCTGATATGGTGGTTCTGATATGGGATCCTCCAAATGTTTTCATGTGAAATGTTTTAATGCATATCAAGTTTGATTTAAGATCATATTGTATCATATGTGGTTACAGATATTCGAATGTGATTTGAACTGAGCATATTTGAAAATACGGGTCCCATATAGATGTACTTCTGAACTGTAATTTTTGATATGATAAATTTTAATATATAAGTACATCCATATGTTGATCTGAGAGGTCATAGGAGGGATTATCTACTCACTGAGTTGTAAACTCACTACACGCTATGGATATGTTTTTCAAATAAAGACTCAGAGTTTGGTCCTGCAGATACGTGATCAACTAAGTGTCATATTCTCTGGTGAGCCTATTTTGTTTCCAAGACTCGTAGATTTTGATTTATATTATACTTGTACTCTAGAGTATGCTCTATATGCCACAGGCAGGATCCCTATTTCTGTTGTTACTCTAATATTTATGAACTTGTTCTATATATGATATATGTATGGGAGAACCTATATGTTTATGTTTTCCATGGTAAAGGATTAGAATATTCTTGTTTATGAAAAATATATGTTCATGGTATATGTGATTCACGTGTCCTAAAATTAGGGGCGTGACAAGTTGGTATCAGAAGATTAGGTTTCCCTATGGCTATCAGAGTAAATAATTCTGTAGTAGGACTTTGAGTATGAGTATGTAACCGCAGACATATTTATACTCACGGTGCTGCTGTGGAATTCTATAGGGTGTTATCATCTTCTTCCTTCTGACTCTTTTCCTTAGATATGCGATGTTTAAACATCGATTCGTATATTCTAGACGGTGCTTCTTGAGTGTGGACTACCAGTTCAGCTTTTGAACTCGTGTTGATGAACAATGATAAAGAGAAACCTCTTGAGTATAAAGAAAAAGACTTAGTTGAAAATAAGAAGATTTCATCCAAACACAATGGTAATGGCGTGTTTGGATGTCTAGAAGGTTTGAATTGGTTATTTGATTTGTTTATATGAAATAATATGATGAGTGGCCAATACAATATTGATAGTGGGTTATGATATGGTTAAGGTTGTTAACTCCAAGATAACGGTTTGTAATAAATTGAGTATTTTGGAAATAGATGTAAATATCTTTTTGGATAGATGAGTTGGAACCTTTGTATATAAATAGATTTGTTAAGCAGTAGGGTGGATTGAATTTGAGAGCAAGGAATTTATGAAAATAATGTTTTCAAAGATAAACTTTGTTGATATAAAGGATTCAAAGACAATTTGGTTTTCAATAACATTATGTACAAGCATTATGAGAAAAGAAGGTTTGCCATATGAAAATTTAAAATTTGAGGTATGCAAGATGGGTAACTCATGTGAAGAACTCTTGGATAGACGTAATTTTTTCATGATTGATTGTTAAGACATTGCATAAGTATGTTAAAGAATAAAGTCAAAATGGGTTGATCTTGTTTAAGTGTTTTGAAGTGTGTTTTAACTGATACAGTATGAAGATATCATCAATAGCATAAAAGGTTAGTAAAAGAGTTGATAGTGAACAATAAGTGGAAGCATATATCCAATAATTTAATTCCAGCTTTAGTAGCCGATAAGGTATTGCAAAAAGGGTGCCAAGGATATTTGGCAGCGATGGGAGATGGTGGTATAAAGTATACCAATGGAGATCAAGTTTCAGTGATTAGGGAATTTCCTTATGTGTTCCCAAAAGAATTGTCTGGATTATCCCTGAAACATGAAATAGAATTTAATATTGATTTATTTTCTACAACCTAATTAATACTTGTATCCCTATGTAGAATTATATCAACTGAACTTAAAGAAAAAAATAGTTACAAGACTTGTCAAACAAGGGATTTATACGCTTTAGTACTTCTCCTTGAGGTGCTCCAGTCCTATTTGTAAAGAAGAAGAAGAATGATAGATCACTACAGTTATGCATAGATTACAGATAATTGAATAAAGTGACAGTGGGTAATAAATACTCATTACATCGTAAAGATTATTTTTTTGATCAACTATAGTGTGCTCAATGTATTTAAAAAAAAATCAATTTGAGATCTAGGTATCATTAATTGAAGATAAGGGAAAAGAACATTCCAAAACTGCTTTCAGAACACGGTATGGGCACTATGAGTTCTTAGTAATTCCATTTGATTTAACAGATGCCCCAGTTACATTCATGGATTTGATGAAGAGAGTATTTAAACATTTCTTGGATCAATTTGTTATTGTATTCATATATGATATCCAGGTATATTCAAGGAGTTCTGACAAGTATGAGTAACATTTAAGGATAGCTTTGCAAACCCTAAGAGAACACCAGATGTATCCCTAAATTTTTAGAATGTGAATTTTGCCTTAGTAGTGTTATTTTTCTAGGGCATGTGGTTACCAAGTATGGTATGTAAGTTGATTCCAAAATGGTAGAAGCAGTGCAGCAATGGCCACGCCCTAACACAATGACAGAGATTTGTATTTTTCTTGCTTTAACAGGTTATTATCGTAGATTCATTAAAGATTTTTCAAAAATTGTTGCTTCTTTAACGAGGTTAACAAGAAAAAGAATAAAATTTGATTGGTAAGATGAATGTGAAAGAAATTTCTAGAAATTAAAGGAATGTTTGACTACGGTGCTAGTACTGTCTATTTCTTTAGGTACCAAAGGATACATGGTATATTGTGATGCATTGAGAATTGAATTAAGGTGTGTGTTGATGCAATATGGTTGAGTCATTGCATATGCATCTAGACAGCTTAAGCCACATGAGCAAAATTGTCAAACTTATGATTTGGAAATAACAGCAGTGGTTTTGCTCTCAAAGTTTGGAGGCATTATCTGTATGGTGATACATGTGAAATTCATACAATTTCAATCATTTTAGTTGAGCAGGTGAAAAAGGCACAGGACGATGATGCCTATTTATGTAAGAAAATTGAAGAGGTGAAAAATGGCAGCGATGTTGAATTTACTGTAAACTCTAAAGGAATTTTGAGATTGGACAAATGATTGTGTGTACCTAATAAAGAAAATTTTAGAGGTAGCCCATAGATCCATATATACAATTCATCCTGAGGTAACTAAAGTGTATAAAGATCTAAAAGAAATTTATTGGTGGGACGGTATGAAGAAAGATATAGTTAATTTTGTCTCTCGATGTTTAACTTGCCAGCAGGTAAATGTAAAACATCAAAGGCCTGCAGGATTACAACAGCAGATAGAGATACCGGAATAGAAATGAGAAAGAATAACTATAGATTTTGTTATAGGGCTACCGCAAACGTAGCTCAGTATGCAAATTTGTATTTAAATAAGATAGTGAGACTTCATGAGATACTGATATCGATTGTAGCTGATCGAAGACTATAATTCACAGTTTGTTTTTGGAGAGAGTTTCAGACAAATGAATAGCTACCAAGACAATATACAAATGGCACTATTTGAGGTTTTATATGAAATATCGTAGGTTTCCTAATAGGTGAGTGAGTAATGACATAAATTATAGCATGGAAAAAAATTATATATTTGTGTCTAAATTTATCAGTTATATCATGTGGTTATGTAATATACATTTATGATTATTTTTGGTATGTTGAGATTGGGACTTGGATGACATTTGAGGTTTGGATACTATTTCACTAAAATGTATGAATGTGTAAGAAGTGAATTGAAATGGGTAGGTAGCAGACATGTTATGAATGGTGAAAGCAAGATATGTTGAAACTACTTAAGGATTGGATATTGATGGGGAAGTGTCATAAGAGAGAAATTTGAGCATATTGCGTTTACTTGAGGATAGGTAAGACAAAACTAGAAAATTTGCAATTTCAATCGTTGGAAGTGACTAATGGAGGAAATCTTGGAGAAAATTGGACATTTAACTTTTTATGATATAAGATGGTGAATCTACGTATCGTAATACATAAAAAAGTTCACATGAGAATAATTAATTGATGAATGCCTTATGGTGCTTTGAAGAATGTAATAAAGTGAATTAATGGTATTGAAGTTCTTGAGGAATAAAATATGGAAAGTAGAATTTAAATTAATCTTTGGCCTATTAACATGGACATTTTTGTATGAGTAATTGTTGAGAAAAAATTTTCTTGAAATGATTGGATGAATTAAACGAGATTGATATAAGTTAGAATGAAGTGCTTTTAGATATGATAGAAGAAATGCTTGAAATTTTTGATAATGAGTTTATTGGTGTTAATAAAAGGGTATAGAGTTACTATGATGAGATAAGTTGGAATTGTTAGATATGTGTCAATGGTACATAAATGTTATAAAAGGTTTGGTGGATTTATTGTTACGTATGTTTAACATATTGATTAATAGATTTTAGGATAAAGATAGATGATAGATTAAGATGATGATATTCAAGGGAGGATGTTGACATGTGAAAACCAAAGATGACTTGATAGAAGTCTGAAATAAGAAAAGATAGTTACCCAATGTGGATATGAATATGTTCTTTATGTGTGTGTTTCCTAATATCGATTTATAGATTTATGGATGCGAAATTGATGATATAAAGGAATGAGATACACAATGGTTTAAGAGTTTCTTGAATATATATATATATATATATATATATATATATATATATATATATATATATATATATATATATATATATATATATATATATATATATATATATATATATATATAATCTGTTGAGCACTAGAAAGTATCAGTTGGTGACCACATACTCTTGAAGAACTTATAGATAAAGAAAATCCCTATAGTTAAGTTATATGGCAAAACTACTCAAATGAGGAAGCTACCTGAGAAGTACAAGATGGCATACAGATGAGATATCTCCAATTATTTAAGTAATAAGGTTGGTAATTTCTTTCCCTTCATGTGAAAGGATGGTTTGAAATTCGGGGACTAAATTTCTTAAGGGGGAAAGAATGTAATATCCCATAATTTTATTTTTTAAATAATAATGTTTTATGATAGAAAAAATATATTTTTTTTTATTGTAAATGATTATGTTTTGCTAAACGTAAATATACTTTTAATTAAAATAATTATTGTTTTGTTTAAAATAATTATATTAGCCTTTAATAAATTTTTATTTCATTTTTAGAAATATTCTTTCTTTTATTATGTATAAAGATATTTATTTTGTTATTTGTTTTATTAATATTTTTATCAAGAAAGATCATGATTTAAGAGTTCGACTAAAGTTTTATGAGAATGTAAATTTTTAAAAAAATTTGGGATGTTTTAGGGTGAAAAACAGTATTTATATGAATATATATGAAAAAAAATAAAAATAAAAATAAATATTAATTATTAAATAATTATTATTATTATTATAAAAATAAATAGAAAATGTAGAACCGAGGGGGGAGACGAACAGAAAATCGAAAGTGCAGAAATCGCAGAAATAAATAGTGATGAATAGTAACTTTCAATTTTCTCTCTAGATCTGAAGTGCCTATTGACTTCCGATCTCAAAACTAAGGGTACCACTGAATTCATGACGGAGAATACTACGGTTTTGACCGATCAATTTTTTAAATCAGTCATTGAATCGCTGTAGATTTGAAGTAGAAAATCTCATAAAAAGGTAAGTTCTGAAAATCTTACTTAGAGACCTTAAATTGGAAATCTGACACCGTAGATGGATTCAGGAGTTAAATAAACCTTAGGATATAAAACTTTTCAACTATTTGACAACTTTTTGTTCTTGGTGAATAGTATTTTCTGGTGGTAAATAGTGTTTTCCGGCTATGAATAGTGACAAAGTTTTTGGAATTATTTTCTTGATTATTGGACCATCCAGATACGTTTTTAAGGTCTATTTAATCAAATTGAGATTGAAAAATTACATTTTAGGGCTATGCAATCTGGAGCCCTTACTCTGTGAGTAGATAATTCTTCCTATGGCTTGTCCTATACTCTTATTGATCTTTAAGCATGTATATGATTATGTTTATGAGATATTTACACTTTTATATGTTTCTAAAATGCATTAAAATTATTTGAATTGCTTGCAATTTGAAATATAGTTCAAGAAGAGTATAGTTTTGAAACTGAATTTCTGAACTTATGATGTATCTAATTTCACATGTATTTCTCATTAAATGATAAAGTGAATATTTATGCATGTGGCATTATTTATAAAGCTATATGATTGCCTCGAGAAAGGGCATGTACATGTGATAAACTCTGAATGAGAAATTTATGACAGATGAATTTGTATTGAGACTGAAAGTCTGCATTATATTGAGAATTTTATACTGGATTATATGGCATATGTGCATATGATATTGATTTATACAGTGATATGTTTGCCTTGGATATAGGCATATATACGTAATTCCCCTGATTGAGAAATTTTGACAGAGGAATATACTGAGAATGAAAATGATGTATTATAATAGTACCTTTGTTTTGATTAATATGGAATATATGAGATTATAATTTTATGGAGGAATTTTAATGGAAACACTGTTCGCTAACAACAGGTGATGTTAGCCCTGGTACGCACCTTGATACTTCAGCTAGCAGGGGTGGTACTAGCCTCGTGTGAGGGCCAACACACGGGAGATGATATGTGATGGAGAGTGGGACGCCTCCGATATGGGTGAGATGCCAGTTTTATGATATGTGATTTGCTTTCCCTTACTGTGTACTTAGAAAATACCCATATAGAGTCCCTTTGCGTGTCCTCTTGAATGGTAGTAGGACAAACCTCAGCGGGATACTGAGTTTAGGCAAATCCTATACCAACAAAGTACAGAAGGGGTTAAACTCTGATATGGTGGTTCTGATATGGGATCCTCCAAATGTTTTCATGTGAAATGTTTTAATGCATATCAAGTTTGATTTAATATCATATTGTATCATATGTGGTTACAAATATTCGAATGTGATTTGAACTGAGCATATTTGAAAATACGGGTCCCATATAGATGTACTTTTAAACTGTAATTTTTGATGTGATAAATTTTAATATATAAGTACATCCATATGCTGACTTGAGAGGTCATAGGAGGGATTATCTGCTCACTGAGTTGTAAAATTCACTACACGCTGTGGATATGTTTTTCAGATAAAGACCCAGAGTTTGGTCCTGCAAATGCGTGATCAACTAAGTGTCATATTCTCTGGTGAGCCTATTTTGTTTTCAAGACTCGTAGATTTTGATTTATATTATACTTGTACTCTAGAATATGCTCTATATGTCACAGGCAGGATCCTTGTTTCTGCTGTTACTCTAATATTTATGGACTTGTTCTGTATATGGTATATATATGGGAGAACTTATATGTATCTGTTTTCCATGATAAAGGATTAGAATATTATTGTTTATGAAAAATATATGTTCATAGTATATGTGATTCACGTGTCCTAAAATTTGGGGCGTGACATTGACACAAATTATCTCTTAATATATATCATCATGATTGCCAAATCATTTAACCGGTGGCCAGTTAATTAGAAACATTAAGAATAGTATAGTAATTCAATTAAGAAAAATAACTTATCGATTAAATTGACTTAATAATTCAAAAGTTAATAATTAGGCTACATCATAGCCTTAGAAGACAAAACATTTCTTAAATAAAAAAAGTATGTAAAAAAATAAAATATAGGTTTAACATAAAGAAGAAGAAGAAAAATGGGAATTGGAGAATGGAGCTGAAGCTCTGATTCATGGGCTAGGTTGCCAAATCTTCCTTCTTCAGGCCAGAGGCCTTTCTCACTTCACTTTGCCACCAAAGATAACAATTTGTAGCCCATTAGTCCTTTTAAAGTTGTAAAAAGTTATTCAATCCCATTAAAATCATATTTTTTAAAACCAAATTTATCACAATGGAACACAATTGCAAGATTCTAGTGTCACAAATGCTGAAGTCTTAGTCACGGGATTCTGATTCTCTTTGTTCTGGCCTCGTGACAGTAGATCTTCTAGATTTCTGTACATTTTCGGCAATTTTTGGTGTCAAGATGCTGTGTTTTAGCATTGTGATGGTGGGGGTTCTGCATAGATTTCCGCAGTTCCTTATCCTTTTTGTTTTAATTTTCTCCAAATCTCACTCAATTCTCATCTTTTTTCTACTTACAAAATAAACATTTAATCAACCTAAATTTAAACAAAAATTTATTTAATAACTAACAAAATTATAAGCTAAAATATCCAAACTATGATTATAAAATTCACTCATCAACGTATCTTAAAATTACGTAGCATAATGTCTTTCTAACCATTTTGTCCGATGGTCAACAAATTGTAACATATTTCAAACACAAAAACATTTTACATATTGTATCTCAGTGTTTTTCAATGGCAACAACCTCCTTTCCTTTAACACTAACATACATTCTATCGCCAATCTTCACTTTATAGAGATGTAGGTTTCATCAGGCCCTTAAAGAAGTCAACACCATGAGCCATGTGACTTGTACATGCATTCATTATCAACAATCAGCGAACAGTTATCACTACTATTTGCAATAATAAGAAGTAACAAAAAATAGATGCTCTTCACTTCTTATTCAGTAGCTTCTTGTCTCAATAGATTTCCGTTATTTTTTAAAACCTTTTCAATATGACCAAGCATATTAAAAGCTCTACACTTCACATTTGGCTTGAATCAGTAAAAGTTTTAGAATATTTTTTTTCTTGTAGTGAGGACAAGGTAGGTACCTTCCTCTTTTATCTCCACTTTTGCTTGCTTGTTATCTTGGCAATTAGAGCTTCCTCAGTTGCTTCTCCCAATCTAAGATCTCTTCTCTGCTCCAGAGCAAGACCACATAAAGTCAACTGAGAGAGATCTTTTAGCCAAAGAAGATATCTTAAACTAAAACTTCTCAAGGATGCTGACTAGAATTTTCTCTACAATTCTATGTTATGTTAGATCTTCACCAAGTAGTCTAATCTGACCTACAAATCCGATGAACCTATCTAAATATTTCTTAATAGTCTCAGTGTGTCTCATCTTGAGAATCTAGAACTCCCTTCTCAAGTTGAGCAATTGAATATGCCCGGTTCTCTCACTGCCTTGAAACTCTTATTTGAGTTTATCTCACACCTTTGCTGTCTCAAAAGTTTATAGTCCTTCTGAAATTACCATATGCTATGAATGGAGAGCATCCAAAAGCCTTGCACTGCTTTGCACGCTCCTCACTATGCAACTTTACTTGGGCTAAAGTGGGGTTTGTTGTCAGGAGTTAGCTGTCTACCTGTCTCCACTACTTCCCACATATCAAATGCTCTCAAATAGGCCTTCATCTTCAGTGCCCAAATTGAGTAATTATTAGCTATGAAAGATGGAGGAGGAGATGCAAAATAATTGTTAGAAACCATAAAATATACTCCAGTGCTTTTCGTTTTTCCCTTCTTTTTTTTTAATCGAAGGGAAAGCTTGCTCTATTATCTCTCATTTTACTCACAACCCTTAAAGATCCTTTAGAGCTCTAATACCATGTTTGTAAAAACACAAGACAGAGAAAATATTGGCAACGAAGTTTCAAATGCTTCATTGACTTAGCTTCGACATATAACAAAATAATTTAACAATTATTCCACTGTACAGATAATTAATAATTTTCATAGATATCAAAACAAATCCTAAAAATAAGGATTTTTCTATATATCTATTGCAGATTAAAAAAAAAATATTATTTCAAAGAAAGTAAAAAAAAAAATCTCAAAATCTAACATGATGTATATTGCTTGTATGTCCTATCTTGCTGTTGAACTTGTATGCGCTATCTATAATGTCACCATAATTGGGGAAAAAAATGGTCACCATGGATATATCTTAAATTTTCCTTACCTGAAAAGAGATACTAATATCTTGCATGTTTTCAATCAGATGAGTGCAGATATATGTGTATAGTTAAATGACTCATCTTTGACGACAGCTTAAAAGCATTAGTGGGGCAGAAAAAGAAAAGTAATGAACTCTTTATCATTAAAAGTGAAGAGCTGGCTAGCTTTAAAATTATTATACTTTTTTTTTTCTGCCAACAATGATTGATTCAATGGGTAAGATAGAGTTGTGTCAACTAAAGAATCTTTTCTTTGATTCCTCTTGGTTATCCCGAAAGGATTTTTGGTTTGACTCCTGTTGGTGATCCCTTATTCCTAACAATTGGATCAACCTATTCAACTCTTAAATTTTTTTTCTCCATCAAAAAAAGTATTATGTATTAAGTAGATGATTTTAATACAAAAATGAAATATCAAACTTATAATGTCCAGGAAAGAGTTTATTCAAATATTCTACTCAGGGGAAAAGTTGCTAGATATTGATCATATTATTATTTGGTTACACTTTTTAAATATTGAAAATGTTGGTTCTCAAGGTATACGAAGATATGAAGGTTGGATTATTTTAAATTTTAATTTTAAAATAATGGATATTGATTTATTTTATATTTTTCAAATATCTTTATAGTTGAATTTATAATTTAGAATTTAAAATAATTAAGTAGTTCTTATCTTCCCACTATTATTTTGTAGTTATCCTATTATATATGATAGTTTCCTAATCAGATTAGGAGCATGGTTATTAATAAATGGCTAGCCTATGGAGGGAGCATAGTGAGTGAGAATTCTCTATATTGAAAGCATTGAGAAGATTCCTCACTAAAGGGTGTCTTCCCTATACTATGTATCATCAAATCCGACTGCTTGATTAGTCAGAAAGCTGCTCCTAAATTTCTTTTCTAATTTATAAATTATTTATGGGCGGATGTTAGTAAATTTATTTTTTCCGCTATTCAATTCTAATTGTTAGAATTATAATCTGATATTGATAATTTATTAACAACTAAGGCATTCTAAATGCAAATAACTAGTGACTTATCACTTTTTCCTCATAATACAAAAATATTTACACCATATCCCATGTCAAAAAACAAATAAATACATCAAAATCACTCAGATTCATGCACTAAAAATAGTATATACAATCCAACACAACATCATCAATAATATGGGCAGAGTAAAATAAATATGCCACTTGGAGTGAATAAGGATTTCAATTCAAGTTGTAGTAATAATTTCTTGACGTATCAAAACATTATCACCGAGGAATAAAATTACTCGTAGAGATTTCATTGATAGAGGAAAAGAGAGAATAATTGGCGGAGTACTGTCCTAAATGTGATTCATGTTCAACTATGTTTCGTCTTCTTCTGCTTTGCATGAAAAATGCAGGTTCCAGAGGATATGGCAATTCAATTGAAACGTTGCTAATATAAGAAGCAACAGTTCCCATTGTAGGCCTATCGTCTGGGTTTTCTTGAACACACAATAAACCAATCTGGATGCACCTTAGGACTTCATCTGGAGAATAAGATTCTTTCACAGCTGGATCCAGCAATTCAAATATTGATCCATGCTTCCACTGTCTCCAGGCCTGCAACAATTTATCAAGTAGATGTTCCTAATACTTCAAACCATTTCCCTCTCTAGTTTTCTTTTGTATCTCTTTTTTCTCTAGTGACACGAAAATAGAAAGAAAATGCAAAAGAAATTGGTACTCACATAGCTCAAGAGATCATCAGCACAGCCTGATTCATAAGAACAAGAATTCCTTCTTCCGCTTATAATCTCAAGCACTATGACTCCAAAGCTAAATACATCTGATTTCACTGAAAAGTGACCGTGCATTGCATATTCTGGAGACATATAACCACTATATATAGAGAGATCATCAGTATTCATAACATTACTATGAATGCACGGGATATTTTGAAAATTTAATCACAATTAAAGGGGTAGGCTCAACAATACTATCACATAGTATTGATAAACAAGAAATGTTTTTTGAGGTTACAACTTACAATGTCCCAGCAATTCTATTTGTATTTCCTTCAATTTGATCAATTTCCATCATTCTTGCCATGCCAAAATCTGAGATTTTTGGACTCATGTTGCTATCTAATAATATATTGCTCGGTTTGAGATCACGGTGTATAACCTTGAGACGAGAATCTTCGTGTAAATAAAGAATTCCTCGAGCAATCTCTTTTATAATTTTACAGCGTTCAGACCAACTTAGTTCTCTTGGCTTCAGGTGATCTATATATAAAGTTCTCGTTAGTGAGAAATATATATATATAAAGCATATCATTTCAATGTTCAATTACATGATTCAATTCTTTTTTGGTACATGAAAGTTTAGGTGAGTTAGGTCTCGGAGCCTCACTAGAGCCTGGATAGGCCTCACAGCTCAAAGAGCGCTTACAGAGGTACTTCCACTTATATGGTTCAATTAATATGACAAGAAAAATGGATTTCTAAATTATTCTAAATTAGCTTACAAACTAAGAGTAAAAATAGATATTGAAGTGACATACCGAATAGAAAGTGATTAAGGCTCTTGTTAGGTACATATTCGTAGATAAGTATCTTCTCTTTGTCTTCTAGGCAAAACCCTAATAGCCTCACTAAATTTCTATGCTGAAGCTTGGCTATTAGTAAAGCCTCATTTTTGAATTCTTCCACTCCTTGCATGGAGGTTCTTGAAAGTCTCTTAACAGCTATTTCTTGTCCATTAGGAAATATTCCCTAAAATTTCAAGCCATCAGTTAACAAATTAAGTACCCAAAAATAAAACCCATAAAGTATTCTTCTTCTTTTTTTCACACTTGTCACCTTGTAAACTTCCCCAAATCCACCTTTGCCTATTCTGCTTTCATCCGAGAACTTGTTTGTTGCTAGTTGAATTGTGGCCATGTCAAATTGCAAGGAATCCAAGGTGGTAACTTCAACGCCAACTGAATGGTAAAGCAGATATATAAATATCTCACAGTAAGTATATATATGCTAAACCAATGGCTTCTCTATATATAAAAAGCTCGAATTTAAAAGGCATGTGTTCATTTTTACAGTTTTCTTTGAGAATGGCCTCCTGTTTCTTGCTCCTCGCCCTTTTCCGTATGTGAGACAAGCAAAAACAGAGTATCGCCACCAAAACGATAATAGATGGGACAAAGATCGTAATAATTTGTGTCCCCATTTTTCTGCTTCTTCCTGCGGAAACATGAGCAAAATTCACACATGCAAGTCAATAGTATTGATTGCAAAATAATTTTTAAATATTTATTTCTTAATAATTTGACATAAAAATTGCTTTTCATATACAGTTGATCAAACACTAATGATACTAATAAATGCACTTATTAAATGAATTGATTAAATACTTTTTCGGTACGATACTTAAAACTTCTCTGAAAAACAGTTTTTTAAAAAATAAAAATGAAAAATAAAGTAAAAGAGACACTTAGACTTCAAGTACACTATCACCACACAAATAAAGAGAGGGTGATAAAGTTTAGAAAAAAGAAGTAAAGAGGAAAAGCCAACATCAAGACGCTGTTTGAATTCAGTGGATTGTTTTCCAGCTAGCATACTACGGCTAAGCATATCGTGATTAATTTTAGGTCTAGCAATTTTGTATAAAACTTAATTAAACCAATTTTCTTTCCTTTGAAAAAAATGCCTTCGTATGTAATGACTTTAAAAATGACATTCCACAAAAGAAAGAATTTGCAAGAAAAAAAAAATCATACACCGACTCACTCACCGTTAGCCACTGTCGGCGTTCCCCAATTATAGAACGGATACGTTTCATACCTAACAATGCAACTGGGAAACATAACATTTTCTCCAATTCTACCTCCGCAACATGACGTCGTAATTTCCGCTATCGCGTCTCTGACACACTGCTTGCAGTCACCAGCAGTCAAGTCCGGCGTGCACTGAGCCAGGCCGTACAACGTCGTATTGCGTGAGGCGTCAGCTTGCTTAAAGGCAAACTGAGGACCAGATGGGCTAAGAGCTCGAGCTGCCTCATCAATCAGATAATTCAAAATGGATCCCAACGTAGTGTAGAAACGACGACTTCGCAAGAACCAATAGTCGTCGAATGGGTTCTTGCGGACGTATCTAGGCCGTTCTTCCATAGTGGAAAAGAAGAACCTATCGGCGTATCGCAACAAGCAATCGGTATACCAAATCACGGCCTCTTTCGCCGAAGGACACGATGAGGTTACCATTTGGGTCGCGAAACTCACGCACTCGCTGCACGCTGAAAAAGTCACATCTCCGCGGCACATGAAGAGGCCGTAGACAGTGTCCGATGTGTTTCTGCCGCGACCGACAGTGGCGTTGTAGAATCTAGTGTCGCCGTTGGCGTTGGAGGCGAGGGAAGACAGAAGGGTGTTAAGGTTCCTTTGGAAGGTGCTATTGGTAGTGAAAGTGTTGTTGCTTTTGCAGTTGACATGGAGGAATGATACGGAGACAGATTCAGTAGCCCGGAGGATGATGAAGATGAAGGCGGCAAGGAGGAATGTTAAGCTCTTGTCAATCATTGCGTAATGCTAAATGAAAATTGATGGACCTAGGACAAAAAAGAAATAAGTAGTAGCATAGATAAAGTGATTAAAATGCGCAGTGGACATATTACCAAAAAAGTAAAATAGAATCCACAGTGAACAATAGTTTGATGTTCAATTATTGAAATAATAATGAGTAAAGATTTGGTACACCGTCCACCAGCGGTGTTCAGATCATGTTAGACACGATCTGGACACCGTTGGTGGATAAAAACTTGTCCACCAGTGATGTACCATATATTTTGCCAATAATAATTAAATAATTACTCTGAGATATATGAAAATCAATTTGACAATGATCACTTCAACTCATCAGTTGAAAGTACCAGATGAGGGCTGCTTAGCAATTATTTGCAAAAGTACTTTATGAAGAAATTCTAAAAATATTATATTATTCATCATGTGAAGAGTATATTTTTAAGATTGCTTAGAAATAAAAACATAATTTTTTTAAAAAATATAATTATAATATCAGGGAAAAATTAAAACTAGTTAATAAATAATAATCACTAATATTTTCAAGGAACAAAACATTTGACTGGTATATAATATGCATGAATTTAATTTCATTAAATGCAACTGTACACTATATCTAGTAATAAAAAAAATTATGTGAATATAGAGTGTTAATTTCACGATGATTGATGGTACTGAATCCTGCACCCATGATCATCTTTATCGCAATTGCATAGCTTGAATTAAATTGATTAAGAATTAAATAAGATAAAACTGAAATTAAAAAAAGCAAAAGCAAATCAAAATAAGTCGAGTGATAGGCACTTTAAAGATTCTGATTTTACCATAATTAATACACCTTGAATCTATCTTTTTAATCTAGAAATGATCCTCTAAACTATCACTCCATAATTATCCACTAACCTATAACAGAAACATCTTTGCAAGCTAATTCCTTATGTCCCCATGTGAATTAAAACAAACAAATACTTATTGAATTTTATGGTTTTCAATGAAATACTACATAGACAATGCAAGTGTATCCTTATCCCATATGCAATCCATGGTTAATTAGACAATGAATTAAACATATAAATTATCTCTCAGTATCAGAATGACTAACAAAATCATCTAATTATTGATAAGGTAATTAGAAACATTAAAAACAATATAGAAACTCAATTAAGAAAAATACTCCTTCAAACTGAATTCATGAAAGAAAACATAAAGATATAGGAAAAAGAATAAGAAAACTTAAATACGATATGGAGTTAAAGCTGCTGTCAAAAGTGAACCTCAGCTCCTCTCAAGGTTGTTTAATTCATAGTCCAAGGGTCCTTTTAAAATTGCAAAAGGTTATCCAATCCTACTCAAACTTGTATTTTAAAAAACTAATTTATCACACTAGAGTCTATACATTCCTACTCAAACATTGTATTTTTAAAAACTAATTAATTGCACTAGCGTCACAGCACTAGGAATTCATCATTGCAACATTGGAGCTTTTGGATTCCAAGTATGACTCTACTTCTCTGGCACTGACGCTGAAATTCACCAAATTGACACTGGAATTTTCTTTCTCATTTTCTTTAAACTTCTTTAATTTTCACTCAATTATCCTTCTTTTTTCTACATGTAAAATAAACATAGAATCATACATAAAATTAAAAAGAAAATACTAAAGACCAATAAAAAATTTAGTAAAAAATTTCCAAATTATGAGTATAAATTCCACTCATTAAATGCCCCTAAACTTAGATAAACTAGGAACTCTTCAAACTGTAAAATTTCAAAAACCATGAATTGAGTGACAAATTGTTTTAACTTACTGAATTTTTCCTTAGAGATTTAAAAGAATTTGCAGGTAAAGAAAACTTTAGAAATTATAATCATTTATAAACTTAACTCAAATGCAATTTACATTTTGAATCAAGTGTGTTTGTGAATAGCCACGTGACATTTAACCTCTTTCATTAGGATGAGTTTATGCAACCCAATATTTTAAGAGTAGATCCCTAGATAGATTAATTTTAGGAACTTTATCAGCTTAATTTTCATATCAATCTCCACTAATATAGACCAAGCATTACACCTAGGATTAATAGGACTTTCTTAAACTTGTAATAATTTGTGAATTTGGGGTTAAGGTAGATTGAAGGATATCAATTTAGACTTAGATCACCCAATCATACATGATCATTATATATTCTTTCATAGAGCCTCGAGAGTTTATCAGGGAATTTTATCCCAAACTTAATTTCAGCTCCCTTTTTGTTGTCTACTATTTTATTCACATTTTTTCTTTTCATTCTATATTATTTTCATCATCATTCATCTCTCCTTTTTTTTTCTTCCTTTTTTTCTTTTTTTTCTCATCCAAATTTTTTTTTCACATTTTTCCCTTTTTTTTCTTCTTGTTTTTATTCTATGCTCCACCCATCCACCCTTTTAATAATATAGCTCTTAATATAATTTTTCAGACTAATCATGCATACGAGGGAACATGGTAAACAAAATAAGGATATTTTTATTTTTAACTTAGTTAATGATATGGGCACTCAAAAAAAGGGTTCAATTTATCTCAAAGTAGGGAGCCTAGGGATATAATAGTTCACAAGTACTTAAAAGGTTCAAATGGTCTAAAAATACCTAAATCATCTCCTAGATGATGTGGAGCTAAGGATTTCGTCTCAAATCACAATCAAATATGTTTTAGAAAAAAATTTCACATACAAATTAAAAAAAATCACATAGTAAAAAATAGGGGCGAAAGTCTGACAATAAATGCAGAGCTTCTATCATGCTAAAAATTCACTGAACACCTACCCCAACTTTAGAATTTACATTGTTCTCAATGTAAAATTATAATAAAATTCAGGTATAGAGGACGACTTTCCTTAGTGTTGGGTAATGGATGGTTAATTTTTTTAGGGTATGCTAGCTAAATCCCCCTTTTTCTCATTTTTCTACTAGCGTCACAACACAAAAAGTGCAACATCGTAACATTGAAGTTTCCAGAAAAATTTGTACTCTCTCATCTTTCATTTATTCATTCATTCACACATTTTTTTTCATAGTCAAGTCGCCTCTTGGTAAGTGCTTTAATAGTCAAAACTTTTAATTCTAAAAATTTGAAGTCACAAAGAGAAATTAGTGCAGCTTGCTCTTTGTAGAGCTTTGCCTTTTCATAGGCATCACCCAAGAATACATAGTGAAGATATTCATTTGCTAATTTAATTCCTAGAGGAATATCACTACAAGAAAAAAGACCTTTTGTGACGACTAAAGTCATCACGGAAACCTTAAAAGTCGTCACAAAGACATTTTGTGACGAGTTTTAGTCGTCACTCCTTGGCCGCTAAAAGCGTTGTCGCTAAAGGTTTTTGTGACAATTTTTGAAGTCGTCACTAAAGCTACACTTTCAGTGACAACTAAAATCGTCACTAAAACATAAAAAACTCGTCATTAAAAAGCAAAAGTTGTCACAAAAAGATTACTAAGTGAGATTATGAAGGTCTTTTGTAACAACTTTGGTCGTCACTAAATGTATCTTTAGTGACGACTTTTGTGGTCGTCATTAAAGGTTTCGTGAATATGATGCTTTAGTGACGATATAGGTCGTCACTGAAAAGGGGTTTTAGTGACGATTTATAAAAATCGTTACTGAGAGCCTTGAAAATAATGAGTTTTAGTGATGATTTTTAAAAATTGCCACTGAAAGTCTTGAACATAATGAGTTTTAGTGACGACTTATATTGTCACTAAAAGTGTTTTTAGTGACCACTAACATAAATCGTCACTGAAAGTATGTTTTTAGTGACAATAAAAGTCGTCACTGAAAGTGTTTTAACTATATATAACACATATTCTTTATTTTTAGCAACTAACATTAGTTGTCACTAAAATTTTTATGTAAATAGGGATTCATTGATAAAAATAGTTGTCACTAAATCTTTTGTATTATTATTTTTAAACCATTTGATTTTCTTTAAAAATAAAACCTACACTATGATATCAATCGGAATAAAAAGTTTTAATAAAATGATATATATTAAAATAATTTTGACTACAACAAAAATTTGTTGATAAGTAACAACCATATGTCCGTTAATAGGAAATTAAAATACAAATAATTAAATATTGACAAAATAAAAAGCATCAAGTCTATGGTTCTCTTGAAGTTGCTGGTATTGCATTCGTTGTAGAATTTGGTATAGCACTCCCCGTTGGCAAAATTGAAATTTGTCCCTATTTACAACACATGAAAACAAATTAATAATCAGCAAGTAATACAAAGTACAAGCTAATTAAATAATAACAATTATTATATATACTTTTAAATAATTTCTAACTATAAAGGAGAGCAAAACACAAGAGATATGTTATGCATGGTCAACAGGGACCTTTAATCATTATGTTATATGTATGACAAGTAAGTTGCAACCCTTTAGCAAGCAAACAAGAAAAAAGACTCCAAGCAACATTTAGTTTTCCAACATTGCACATTCCATCAAGAAAAATATTGTAAATCACAATATCAAGATCCAAATTCATCTTCTCCATTGCCCCAAACAATGATATTGCCTCATAATGAAGTCTGCACTTGAATAGTCCATCTAATATAATGGCACAAGTGTGGAGACTGGGATCTTGGCTATATGTATGCATATTTAAAACAGTTTTTTAGCAGCTAGTGGTCTACCCACTTGGCAAAACCCACCTATAAGAGGGGTCCACATGATAACATTTGGAATCCTTTATTAACCATTTGATACAAGAGATACATTGCCTTGTTGATGTTTTTGATCTTACACCATCCATGGATCAATGAGTTATAAATTACAATGTTTGGTAAACAGCCCCTGTCAGACATCAATTTAAATACTTTCATGGCTTCATTCATTTGCTTTTGAATGCAATATCCAACAGTCAAAGCATTATAGGTGACAACACCAGTCAAAGCATTAAAGCTAATATGTTATGCATGGTCAGACATTTGAAGAATAAAGTGAAAACCGTAGATAGAACTAAGTATGGTGGTGGCCTAAGAAAAGAAATGAAGAGAGAAAATAAGAAACAGTAATTCAATAGACCCAGTTGAGTACATAATCAACAAAATGTCAATAACAATAGAAATACCAGAACTAATCAAACAGAAAATAGTAACAGCAAATCCAGTAAAGCACAAAACTTGAAAACAAAGTAAGACAATCATACTAGACTCACAGTAATTCAACTAGTAATTGCAGTATACAAAAGTAATCTATATTGATGAACTGTATGAGAGAGCTTAAAACAATTATGGATATTGTTAATTATGAACACTTTTACAATTTGATCCAGCAAAGTAGTAAGTCAACCACTGTGGTTGTAATTAATACCACACATGCTTTTACATGCTTCAAGATTCAGAAAACAGACAATGAGAAACACATTGGAATTCTTAAATCTAAACTTGGTAAAAAACAATATATGTCATGATTAATTATATGATGCTTGCAGCAATTTTTGCTCTACTTTTTACTATTGGTGTTGCTACAAAGATTTTATTTTGCTCAACTTTTCCTTCATTTTTTGCCCAATGATGCTTCACATTTTAATGCTCTTAATGTCACGTCTTGGATTTTATCCGAGCACATGACTAGTACAAAATGATGATTTCTCCCCCATTCTATAAGCATAACCATCATCCTGATTTAGCATGTGAGCTCATAACTACTCTTAAAAACTTTAAACATATATAAAACATAAATAAAGATCTAACTTCACTAAACGATGCTAATTACATTTTTTATTTCTAGCGTCACATATAGATTTTACCTTTTTCCTCACGCATTGAAAACAGGGATCTTGCCTGTGGCAATGGAGCATACTCTATAATTCAACAAACCATACTAGTGAATAAATAATAATAAAAGTGTCCAAGGACAATTTAGGCTTATAAAAAATAATCTAATCTCTCCACGCTTCTGCTGCGCTTTTTTGCAACTAACTAGAAATTTTTTAAAGAAAAGAATAAGTCTTATAACTCAGTGAGTAAATAATATAATTATAACATGCGGATAACAATCTTCTTTAGTATTTTATGATTTATTCCATATTATTTAAGTTACGATTATTTTAGGTCTTCTGCCTTGTATTATTTGGTTATTTTCATTAGAATTAGGTTATGGGTAGTATTGTTTTTTTAAAACTTAAAATTCATACTTTTAATAAATAAACTTTTAAAAGTTATTCAACATTATTGAATATTATTAAATTTATCTGGTTAGATCTTAGTCAATCTTCCTTCACTATTCCTCTTTGAGTAATACTTTGAACATTTCTCCATGAAAATCTTTGTACATACTATAGCAAATGGGCTAAATCCATTTTATCATATTTCTCAAGATGATTACCATTATATTATTGTGCCCTTGTGCTATATAGAAATATTATGCTATATATATATATATATATATATATATATATATATATATATATATATATATATATATATATATATATATATATAATTTAAGTTTTTCTATTTAAGATTTATAGTTAAAATAAAATAATTATATTAATTCATTTTATGCCATCAAGACTTGTTCTCTTATTTATATTTTCATAGTTTTACTTTAATTATTTTCTTTGTATAGTCTAAGACTCTCCCGTGCTCTATCAATGTGGGATCCACCTAAGGGTCTCACTTAACCCCCCCTATTTAGGGATTTAGCATCCTTTCTGTAGTTTGTCCCACCATCGCTTAAGAGTCACGCAAAAGGTCACTAAACCATACATACTTGTCCATTATTTATTATTATCATTATTATTATTTTAAACATATTTTATTTAGTTTAGAGGATTCCAATCCAGAACTATTTCAATATACCCAAACACACAGCCTAGTAAGGGACAATCACCACGTGATCATCAATCACATAAGGTTAGGAGTAGCTCCCCTCAACTCCTTTACCACATTTCACATTGCCTCAAGCACACAGTAGGGTGGATAAATTACCATATTCACATGGGTAACCAAGAAAAATGCCACTGGTTACAAGAGAAGACATACCTCAACTCTTTATATATCAATCATCTAATCGTCATGTGCCCTTTTGCACACGAGGTTATCAACTCTCTTGCTAGTAAGGGTTATAAGGTGCACCAAGACTAACTATCTCCGCCGCTAGCTGACGGTGTTTCCAAAAAGAAATCCAGTGTAATTATTATCAGTCTTATTTATTTATTTCTTTTTTTTTTCAAGTTTTAAGATAAAGTGTTATTTTAATCAATAATTGATAACAACGTATTGTGATCACACTATCATAATCACTATATTCACAATGGATACTTTACCATCACTGAACATCAAATTCAATAATCATCACATATAGTAATATCACCTTCATTCATTGATTCATTTTATTTTTGGCTCATTTATATTTTTAAAGTGTACGTATACATATCCAAGTGCTCACTTGAATAAAGAAATTTTAATTTGATAGTCGTACCTCTTTTTCATTAATTCGACCTTATAATCTTGTATCATTATTTATTATTTCAAATATCCATTAGGGTTGCCATCATTAAATATTATTTGGATTCCATTTGGTCATATTTGAGATTTTGTTACATATACATGCATTCGTATTCATATATATCTCAGACATTCTGCATTACAAATTATATATATAAGGAACTCTTAAACCATTGTGTATCTCATTCTTTTACATCCTCAAGTTTGCATGCATATATCTATAAGTTGATATTAGGAACCATACACATAAAAGAATATATACACATTCATATAAGGTAACCAACTTTTCTTATTCCAAACTTCTACTAGGTCATCTTTGATTCTCATGTGTCAATATCCTCCAATGAATCTCATCATCTTAATATATCATCTATTTTTTTCTTATAATCCATTAAACATTTTAAAATCCCATGTGTCACTAACACTTATCTAACAACCTTAACTTATTTCATCATGATAATCTATAACATTCTTCTAATGCCCACACAATCCTCACTATTGACCTCAAATCTTTCTTATAATTACAATATAGTGACAAAGCATTCTAACCTACTCAATTGCATTTAACTAACCCCAGCACCTTAAAGGATTTCTTAACAATTGTTCACACAAAATTTTCTAATCTTAAGATATCCCAAATTTTACATAAAGAACTTTAACTTAGTATGATATAACCCATTAGAACATATACCTTGATCACTTACCCTATACTCAGAAGTTATTTTAAAATATTCTCCACGTTCCCACTTTGATAAGCCAAAACTAATTTACTTAAACTCTACTTTCCACATTCCATCATCAAGGAGTTCTAGCACCATTGATTCTTTTAGTTACATTTTCAAACTATTACAAAAAATTTCTCAATTGATTCTTTTCCAATAGACCTTTCCATGCGCTTTCGATAGCTAAAATCACTACTTACATTGTAAGAAATTTAATGTCCAAGTACCACCAAAATTTCCACTATCAACAATTTTAATAAAATTATGATCATCGATTCCCTTGTCTCATCTTGTCTATGCTCACATAAATCCAACATACCTCAATTCCTCCTTTTAATAACATTTTCCTAACGCCCCCTATTTCCAAACAGTTTACCACATATGCACATATACTTAGCTTCACCCACATAAATCCATATATCATCCAATCCACAAATTTTAAATGAAAATAATTAACCAATATTTTTAAATTACATAACCACAACACATAATATAAAATTTTAAAGGAAAATTGTAACTCATCCTTATGTTATAATTTTTTTCCATTTACTCACCAACTTCGAGCTTCATTTGACATATTTTTTCGTCGCCTTTTTCCCAAAACAACCGAACTACTTGAATCTCCATTTCATTCTCTTCGAATCGGACAAAACTGTAATAACCATAAAATTTAACGAAAATTCCAATTAAAGAAAATTTGGAGTTAAAAAGAGAATTTTGAAAATAGGGATAAGAACCGTAGAAAATATGTATATTTACTATATGGGTTAAAGAAGTACAAAGAAAATATGAGAATTTACGTTTTGACACATAATTTTAATTTTTCAATGATAGTATTTTGCTATAAGCAAATATATTTTTATTTGTTTAAAAATGACTATGTCTTGCTAAAAGTAAGTAGACTTTTAATTAAAATAATTATTGTTTTGCTTAAAATAATTATATTGGCCCCTAACAAATTTTTGTTTTATTTTTTTGAAATATTCTTATTTATTTTGAGATTTTTTTATTACAATTTTTATAAAGAAAAATCATGATTTAAGAGTTTAATTAAAGGTTTATGAGAATGTAAATTTTTAGAAATTTTTGGAATATTTTAGGATAAAAAAGGAATTTATATGAATATATATGAAATAAAATCCTATTATTCAATTATTAAATAATAAAAATAATTATTATAATAAAAAAATAAAAAGGGAAGGGGAGACAACACAACCGAGACGGAGAACTTTCTGAAAACCGAGAAAGAGGAATAGTGAGTAAATAATAACTTTCAACTTTCTCTCTAGATCTAGAGTGTCTATTGGCTTCTGATCTCAAAACTAAAAGTGTTACTGGATTCAGGATAAAGAATACTATGGTTTTGAATGATCAATTTTTCAAATCAGCCATTGAATCGCCGTAGATCTGAAGTAGAAAATCTCAGAAAAAGGTAAATTTTGAAACTCTTACTTAGAGATCTCTAATTGAAATTCTGACACCGTAAATAGATTCAGGAGTTAGATAAACCTTAAGATATGAATATTTTCAACCATCTGACAGTTTTTCGTTCGTCGTAAATAGTGATTTCTGACGGGTGAATAGTATATTCCTGCAAAGTGAATAGTATATTCCTGCGGTTAATAGTGACCAAGTTTCCAAAGTTGTTTTCTTGATTTTTGGACCCTCCAGATATGTTTTCGAGATCTATTTGATCAAACTGAGATTGGAAAAGTACATTTTAGGCTATCCAATCTGGGGCTCTTACCTGTGAGTAGATAATTCTTCCTATAACTAGCATTTACTCTTTTTGAACTTTAAAATAATAAATGAGTGTGCTTACAAGTTATTTATACTTTTCTATGTTCCTAAAATGGTTTAAAATATCTGAAACGGTTGCAATATGATATCTAGTTCAAGAAGAGTATGACTTTTGAAATGAATTTTGAAATACATTGAACATGTGATTTTTACATGTATTTTTCATGATATGGCAAAAGAAATATGTTATGCATATGATATTGATTTATACAGTGAAATGTTTGCCTCGGATATAAGCATGTATATGTGATTCCCATTATTGGAAAGTTTTGATAGAGGAATATACTGAAAATGAAAATGCTGCATTAAAGAGTACCTCTGTTTTAATTAATATGTAATATATGAAATTATGGATTTTAAGGAGGAATCCTATTAGAAACAATGTCTGCTAACAACAGGTTATGTTAGTCCTAGTGCACCTTGATTGTCTCAGCTAGTAGGGGGTAGTGCTAGTATTTAGCCTCATGTGAGGGCCAACACACGTGAGATGATATATGATGGAGAGCGGAATGTCTCCTATATGGGCGAGATGCCAGTTATATGAGTTATGATTTGCCTTTCATTGCTGTGTGCTTGGGAAATATCCATATAGAGTCCCTTCGCGTGTCCTCTTGAATGGTAGTAGGACAAACCTCAGCGGGACGCTGAGTTTAAGCAAATCCTATACCACCAAAATACGGAAGGGGTTAAACTCTGATATGGTGGTTCTGATATGGAATCCTCCAACTGTTTTCATAAGATTTATGTTGATGCATAACATGATTTTATTACCATTCTTACAGCATTATTTATGAATTGAATATGCATATAAATTTGAACAGAGTTTATTTGAAATGCGGGTCCCATATGAATGTACCTCTGAATTGTGATTTCAATGTGACAAATTTTAAAATAAAGAGTACATTCATATGTTGACCTAAGAGGTCATAGGAGGTGTTATCTGTTCACTGAGTTGTAAAACTCACTACATGTGGTTAATATATTTTTCAGATAAAGACTCAGAGTTTGGTCCTGCGGCTTCTTGATCGACTAGGTGTCATACTTCCGTGGTGAGCCTAAATTGTAATATAAATGTACTCTAGAGTTGCTCTGAATGTCACAGGCAGGATCCTTGTTTCCTTTGTAAAGCTGATAAATGTAGACCTAGCATGTATAATTAGTTATGTTGAAATTTGTAAATGTATGATATGTCATAATATGAAATCGATTGCAAATGAATAAAGATAAAGTTATTGAACAGTAGTGTTATTCGCGTTTCTAAAGTAAGGGCGTGACAAAAACAAAGCTAAAAAATTCAAATTGTGGTACTGTTTATGCACTGTTCACGCAAAAGAACACTGTTTATCAAAGGAAATTTTCATAATTTAAGGCCTCAAATGATGTTATCCGGTAAGAAAAACTTGTATACAAAGATTATTCTACCTCCTAAACATAATTCTAGGGCCAACATCACCAGAAAACACCAAAAAAATTTGAAATCCTAAGCTTTACCTACCGCGGCTACTGTTCATCATTTTCCGACGAGCTTCTGGCTAATTTCTGACAAAATTAATCGGTAGGTTTTGAAGCTCTCTTCGCTACGAGTCCAACAGTACCTTCGGCATATCAAATGAATGTTTAGATTGAGAGATATCTTAGAGAGAAGAAGCGAAGCATAGAGAGAGAAAGAGAAGCTTCACAAAAATGCTTCTCCTCCCCGCATGCTTCTGCTTCTTCATGCTTCCATTCTCCTCTTTTTTTATATTTAATAGTTAAATATTTGAGATTTATTATTTGATTATATACATATAAATATTTTTTTTCATCCTAAAGCATCCCAAAAATTTCTCAAAATTTATATTCTTGCAAAACTTTAGTTGCAATATTAAATTATGACTTTTCTTGATAAAAATTTTAATAAAACAAATCACAATATAAAATATCTTCATGCATATTAAAAGAAAGAATATTTATTAAAAAATTTTATTTAGAGCGAAATATAATTATTTTAGATAAAACAAAAATTATTTTAATTAAAAGTATATTTGCTTTTAGCAAAAAATAATCATTTTTAAAAATAAAAATATACTTGTTTATAACAAAATATTATTATTTAAAAATTACAGGATATTACACTTAAGGTGGATGCATAGTAAAGAAGTTTTTCACTATCAGCAGGTAAATTAAACGCTTGAGCTAAAGTAATGATGCCTCACTCTAGCTGATCAAGATGTGCATTAACTTCTTTCCAATAGCTCTCAATATCTTCTACCTCAAAGCAAGTGCATGTCTCCTTTATTTTAGGCAATGTTAGCTCTTTGTCACTATGAAGGGTTATAAGATTCATTTGCTCTTATTTATCTCTACAATATAACTTGGTGGAGAACTTTGGTATCTTTCAGTGATAAGCTCAACAAGTTTATGAGTTTAAATCCCTAAATTTCTGATGAAAGCTACTCAATTCTGCATATTAGTTTCAAACCTCTGTAGAGTGGCCCCTGTTCTTGCTATAAATTGCTTAGTATTCTCTATGAATTACTTAGTATTCTTTGTGAGTTGGGGGCAAGAGATTCTTCTAGAGAAACTTTTAAGTGGTTGAATTTGGAATTGAGGCTGAAGAGCAGTAGATGGCTACACCATCTCTAATTATTTTTTCATGAAAAGTTTGGATGGTTATGCCAACCTTAGTCATAAGTGTTGGAGTATTGATTGTTATACTAGTTAGAATTCCCAACAAAATGAGCCTACTTCGAAATGCTAGTTTCTTGTCTTTGTAAAATGGCATCTATTGTTGCCTTGAACCAATTAGTGGTCTCTTTTACTGTGAGTTGGGCAAAAGCATCCTTTAGGGATATCTTCAGTAGAACTAACTATATTGTCATGAGAAGTTTGGTTGATTGTGCTAGCCTAGATTGTTGGAGTGAAAATTGTTATGCCTAAAATTTTTCAATACAATAGGACTGCTTTATTTGGAATGGAGAAAATGGATTGCCACCAATTAGGCATTCATAATTAAAATAAGCTCTACAAACTCTGGGGATGGCATAGTCCATGTGTGCCCAATGATTCTAGTTGTTCATAACTCTTGAATTTTCTCTAACAAGAGATATTATATAAAAATTCAAACAAGTGCAATGATGACTAAAGGAAAATAAAATTCAACTAGGATTAGGACTACTTAGGTTCAGTATTAATAATCAAATCAATCATCAACAACGATACCAAAAACTCGATACACACACATTTAATTTCATTAAGCATAAGTATACACTATTGTTGTCAAGTAATAAAAATAAAATCTTTTTGAGAATATAGAGTGTCGATCTCACAAGGATTGATATTATTAAATATTGCACTTAAAATAATCCTTATCCCAACTATATAGCTTGAATTAAATTGATTAAGAATTAAATAAGAAAAAAAATTAAAACTAAAGAAAAGAAAAGAAAATCAAAATTAGCCAAGTGATTGGAACTTTAAATATTCCAATTTTACCATAATTAATCCACCTTGAATATATCTCTTTAATTTAGAAGTGATCCTCCAAATTGCCAGTTGAAACATATTTAATTACCCACTAGCCTCTCCCTATGTCTAACAAAAATTTCTTTGCAAGCTAACTCCTTATGTCCCCGTGTAAATTAAAACAAACAAAGACTCGTTAAAATTTATAGTTCTCAATTAAAGAATATATACAGACCATGCAAGTGTACCCTACCCCACATGCAATTATGGTTAACTACACAATAAATAGACACATAAATCATCTCTCGGCATTATTATGATTAAAAAATTATTTAATTAGTGATAAAGTAATTAGAAATATTAAAAACATTGTAGAAACTTAGTTAAGAAAAAGTATCATTCAGTTAAATTGAATAACAACTCAAAGGTTTCATAATTAGGCTGCATCATAACTTTCTATTTTCTTTTTAATATAAAATAAACAAGCAATCTCATGTAAAATTGAAAGGAAAATATTAAAGAATAACAAAAATTTAAGTCAAAGGTATATAAATCATGAGTATAAAATTCACTCATCAATATACAAAAGTAAGATCCTAATTAAGTTTTATTTTTTGTTTTAGTACTTAAAAGAGATGTATTATATTTATTTTATAATAATAAATTAATTAATTTTTTTATAAATTTATATTATTTAAAAAATTTATTTTTATATAGCCAAAAAAATTCATATTTTGAAATGATGTAACATAATATGATGATTTTTTTTTTGAAAAAAGAATATTATCTTATTCAATATGAATGTTGCAGCCAACAAAAGTTAGCTTAGCTTGAAGTGTTGATAAGTGCTCCAACTCAAGCTTGACAAAGACCTGCATAAGAAGATTAGTACCCGGGAGCGTTACTTCTAACAAAGACTCTGATTCATAAGTTTAAAAAATTCAACAGTAGGAGTAGAAGCCAAGCGTATGAATTAGAGATTACATGAAGGAACAAACATCCCATTTATAGATAAACTATCAGGGTAAAATTATCAATTTTATGAGTGGAATGGCTTAATTATTACCAACATGAATCTTGGAGAAGATGGCAAGCATTAATTAAGACATTACCGAGCATCAATTGGCGTTAATTATATTGACCCAATTCTTAAAGTCAGATGGTCGGCCAGTTATCACGAGTTTGACCAACTGACCAAATCCATGAACTATCTCACTTAAGTCCTAGAATATAATTTATCATCACTAGCAAATCTAAATTAATGCTTTGTTTGCAACTAATTCCCGTGGGCAACCAACTAACTCTCGTGGGTCCTAAAATGAGATATTTCATCACTAAGGATTGAAATACTTTGTTTGCAAGACTTGGGTTTGATTTTCTCTGTCATTAATATTTTTTGGTAGACAATTTCTATGCGACATTGTAAACTATTGATAAAACTTGTGATATGTCTTAACTTTAAAATAAAGTAGTCTCTCCTAACTAATTTTGAAATAAAGTAACATCTATCACCTTAAATTTTTACTTACACAAAATAATAATAATAGTAATAAGTACAGCAAGGCATTATTATGTATTCGCAGTTTCACAGTATGTGTCAGGATTGGTAATTAGCATGGGCATAATTTTATTATAAATATGATAATTGAAGTATATATAAATCATGGATATTTCATTGTCAATAAATCAAGACTGGTCCAGATGTAGAAAAGTGGGGGCGAAGCAACTTTTAACAATATATGACCAGATTAAGAAAATTACTTATAGAATTGATTATCCATTTATCCGTGTCATTACTATTGTCATAAAAATCCAGTCGAACGAATCAGTCAAATCAAAAAATTGATGAATCGATATAAAGACTAATTTAATTTTTAAAATTATTTAGCAAAAACCAGTGATCTAGTAAAAAAAATTTTTAAAAAATAAAAATAATCAAAATCAGTAAATCAGAGTAGTTTGTTTTACGTTAATTTTTTATTATTATAATAACACAATTTTGACTATTTCTATAAAAAAAACTGTTAACTCAACAATTTTTTAGCTATTATACATGTATTTTAACTTTTTGTGTAAACTAGTATTCTAATGACAATAATTGACTATTAAATATTATATCATATAAAAAAAAATATTTCATATATAGATTTATTAATAAAATTTTAAATATATAGTATATATTATTTGATTATTTCTAATTTTATATATTTAATTTTGAATATATCATATTTTCTAATATAAAAATTTAAAATATATTATATATTTTACTATCATCTCAATTCAACTATAATTGAATCAGTAAATTATAAATTATGCTCTTTACTAATGTAGTTAGTAGTCTAATTTTTTAAAAATTATAGTTATTATCCTTTGTTTCATTTGGTAAAACTCCAAAAGGCCAATCATATTAATCAAATCATAGTCCTTTATGAGTGCGAGTGTAATATTCAAAAAAATTTTAAAGAGATGAATGTAACTTACTCAACAATTTAGATAAATTAAAATGAAAGATACACAAAATCTGCCTAATTAAAAATTACTTACTTTATACTAATATAAATTGCGTTTGTTGATTGTATAATGATTCAAAAGACTTTTGGTATCTTCCGTGGACCGTAGCGGATATATAGAAGAAGAAAATGAAAAAAGAGAAATCATTATTTATTTGCCACAAATCATTATTCAATGTAATTTACTCAACACTTACTGATAAATTTAAACGGAAGATACACAAAAATTCATCCGAATGCAAAATCACTTACCTATGAGAATCTTATTAAACTTGAAATTGTAAAAACCGACTTGGCTTACTTTTTGCTAATACAAATTGCTAATACACTTATTTGCCACAATAGTAGAGAAAAGAGTGGGGTAAATTTAAATACATATGAACCGTTTAAGAGAATTTTTCATGCATGATAGCTTGAAATTGATCAGTCGTCACATTTTAGCGGATTTTTGTGACAAAAGTGACAAGATAACGACATATTTTAAAAATATTATGAGGCTATAAAAAAATTATAATAAATTTTTTTGAAATTATATTAATTGACTTTAATTTTGAGCAAAATTTTAGGAATTAAGACCGTAGCTAAACACACAAATATAACAAATTTTCATCAAAATTTATATTACTTAAAACTAAAATATAGATGAGAAAATTTAAATGAAATCAACATAATTAACAAACCATGACAATTTTTTTCTAACAAGAAAATGACTTATTTCGTTAACTTATTAAAATATCTGATACTTTCATCAACGCCGTAAAATAAATATAAATTTAAGCTAGTAGGATCTAATAGAGGATTTAGATATATTTACGACTAGAAAAATGGGGTATCACAACACTTTATGAGTAACCAAATATATAAAAAAAATGCTGCTAAAAGCAGAATATACCAGCAATTATTTTGACTGTCAGCATAATAGTAAAAAAAAAAAAAATCAGTAGTTCAGACAGTAACTAAACACAAACGTATAATATATTTTTATCATAATTTATACTATTTAAAACTAATATATATATATATATATATATATATATATATATATAAAAGAAAATTTAAATGAAATCAATGGAATTGAAAAGTAACTCGTAAAAAATTATCTTATAATAATGAATTTTATTTTCGAAGAAAACAACTTATTAAAATATCATGAGTGCTTTCATCAACGTATTAAATGCACTTATAATAAGGGCATGTGCACCACAAATAAAGGGCAACTCAACTGAAACGTTGCTAAGATATGAAGCAATAGTTCCCATCGTAGGCCTATCGTCTGGGATTTCTTGAACACACAATAAACCAGTCTGGATGCACCTCAGGACTTCTTCTCGAGAATAAGATTCTCCCACAGGTGGATCGAGCAATTCAAATACTGATTCATCCTTCCATTGTCTCCAAGCCTGCAACAATTTATCAAGTATATGTTCATAATACATCAAATCATTTCTCCAGTAGTCTAATTTTGTATCTCTTTTTCTCTAGTGAAATGAAAATACAAGGAAAACGAAAAAAAAAAATTATACTAACATTGCTCAACAGATTATCAACACGGCATTGTTATGATCAAAGAAAATGTAAAAAACCCTAATTTCATATATACTGGAATCTCCTGATTAAACAATGAGTAGAAAATTAATAGCAGAAGCATACCTAAATCCATTGAAGGAGAAACCTTATAGGAAGAGAACCTTTTGAGATGGTCTTCCAATTCTAGCCACTAGATTATGTGTCAATTTCTCTCTGAGAGGTTTTTCGGAAATTGGAATGCGTAGTGGTAGAATGGGGACCATAACTCTATTTAAAAACTGCTAGGGCAGTTTTAATTTTATCACAATTATATTTCTGTCACTCATAGAAATAATAATTATCTAATGGTATCTACACAATAATCTCATGACAATTATACCCTTAAGCCAATTAATCAATTATTAATTAGATCACTATATTTAGGCTTAATTAAATGATAGCACACACATTTTAATTATTTACATGTGTGGCCCAAATTATAGATTAATTACAAAAATTAATCTAACAATCTCCCACTGGGCCACATGCATATGTAATCAAATAAATGTGCTTAACCTTATGAGCTCAAAAATTTGCTATCATGTCCTTAGGGTATATCCGAACAATCTCGTCCATTAACTATACTGACATAGGATCAAGGTGGCCTTTGTTACATCAATCGTTACTAGACCAATCAATGGTCACATATATCTGCACAGCTAAATGACATAGATCAATCATGAGTGCATAGCATGGAAATTACATGCAATGTGATCTATTCATGCCTATTTCCAACTGGTCCTACTTAACTTTATTGAGATCAAAATTTTAGCGTAAGTTAACAGAGTGCAATAAAATGAATACTTTATTTCTGCAGAACACAATTCAAATGTATAGATAAAGTCTAAACATAACATAGAACAATATACAATGAATAATATAAACTCCCACTAAATTTGGATATCCTCAAATGAGACAACACCCATATGAGCAGTGTGCTCATGAAAGACCTTGGGTGGTAATCCCTTTGTAAGCGGATCCGCTATCATGGAGTTTGTTCCAATATGCTCTATGGATATCTGTCCACTCTGTACTTTTTCTTTTACAACTAGGAACTTGATATCAATGTATTTTGATTTTGTAGAACTCCTGTTGTTATTGGAATATAAAACTGCTGATTCATTATCACAAAATATCTTCAATGGTCTTTCAATACCATCTAGAACACGCAACCTAGTGACAAAATTTCGTAGCCATATTCCTTAATTTGATACCGCATAACATGCTACAAACTTTGCTTCCATGGTGGATGAAGTTATGAATGTTTGTTTGGCAGACCTCCATGAAATTGCTCCACCAGCCAATAGATAAATATAGCCTGATGTCATGGCCCCAAATAATGGAACACATGATCGGCACGACATAAGGGTTTCCCCCTAGCCGTAAGCCTAACACATAGCATGCACAGACATTCAGCACACAATCCAGAGTACATAATAAATATAACTGGCCACATATGCCACATCCAATATCAGAAAATACAGTATCTATATATATATTTATATATATCTCATGAATCCAACATCCGTGATTCAACTTGGCCCATGGCCTCATAATACAAATATCGTTGAAAAACTAAAACAAACCATTTTTCAAACAACACAAGAAGCGAGGATCCTGCCTGTAAGTTCATGGAGATACACTAGACATAAACTTAGACTATACAACCAATACAACGGAGCCTTGCCCAAACTGGGGCTCACCAATGCTATATTTAGCCTCCTATGGAGCTGTATCTGGATTAATGTTTCTCTGACTATCTGTGGGGAGAAAACAGAAGAGGGGTGAGATTACCACATCTCAGTGAATGGGTAAATCATACTATAACAGAAACAGGGCAAACTAAGCACGAGTGTTTCGCAATGAATTAAATAATTGAAATCAAGGTATAGAAAACATTAAACATTTAACCGTAATTTATTGAAAGAATGCTAAACAGTTCAAATGTATGTTCAAAAGATAAAACATGACTAAATCAATAACCGTAAGCAAATCAATTATGCATGATAAGTAATAAATGAAGATATTTATGCAATAACAATGATGAATGAGGTATCTTAGAAATATTTAATCTTTAAAAAAAATGCACTAATTTATTGGAGGTCTTTCCTAACAGATCTATCATCTTCCCCAAGCACACAGCAAGGGTAAGGTAATCACTGTAGGCGTAGACAAAAGTCCACCCTATATTTTCCAAGCACATAGCAATGGGTATGGCAATCACGGTAGGCATGGACATAAGTCCAACCTAAATTCCCCAAGCACATAGCAATGGGTATGGCAATCACTGTAGGCGTAGACATAAGTCCACCCTAAATTTTGTGTCTTAGACAGTCATATGCCCGTCACAATATCCTAGGCCGAAGCCTTAACATGATCATGGTGCACCAGGGCTAGCACTCCCTACGGCTAGCTAACAGTGATCTAAAAGGGTCCCTCCAATAGAAAATATTTGAAATATGCTATTCAAAAAGTTTAAAGTAAAACATTTCAATAACATTATCATAAAACGATAATTCTCCATCTAGCTCTTTTCATTCATAAAATTTCGTTCTAAAATATATCTCATCCATGAATTCCCATGGAGACATTTAAAATCATAAACTTTCCCTTTTTAAACATAGATTGTCCGTAGACGTTACATAGATACTTATCATGCATCAAATCATTTCATGGCTACTTAGTTCATTTCTATGACTAAGTTCACATTTCTATAAATCTAGCTCAAATGGAGAATTATCAGTCTAGATGCTTGCCCTGCATACCTAGGGTTCAACTAGGATTGAAATTTACAATTTCTAACATAGTTGGAACATATTGGTTTTCAAAGTGGTAAAACAATTTAGCATACATTTCAACTAGTTAAAATCATATGAAAGAGTTATAAACTGAATTCATAAAAAAAAAGTACTATAATATGAAAAACCCACTCACCTTATTAGGAGTCCAACAACGAGAATTTCACCTCGTGATGGTTCAACAACCTAGAAAATATAGACATAACATGAGAATTGGAAAACTCTAAACGTCACTATTCATGCCGGAAAATACTATTCACTCGCCAGAAACACTATTCACGTTGAAACCTAAAAACCCTATATTCTAGCATAGAAACTAATTCTAAGACTATCTATGGAAAGAAATTCGGTAAAAATGAAGCCTAAAATGCGATTAGACGGAATTTTACCTTGGAGGTTACTGTTTATGCGATTTTCCGGTGACTTTCTGGCGGTTTTCCGGCGAAACTGATCGATGGGTTTTGAAGTACTCGTTGCCACGAGTCTAATGGTACCTTGGTAGCTCGAATTGGTTGGGTGGATGGTGAGATATCGTAGAGAGAAGGCAGAGAAAATATTTTAGAGAGAGAGAGGAAGGGGGAGTCAGAATGAGGGAGAAGGGAGGGGGAAGGTGCATTAAACGGAAGAAAAAACAACCAGAAGCACGGCCATGCCGTGCTTTGTGGCTACAGTGCACTAAGTATTTGGCCGAATTTGACAAAACGTCCAACATGACAGTTGTAGCCCTTTCTCTTAGCTTTCATTATCCACTTTAATCACCGCATTTGGAGTTCATATGAAGGAGTTATGCATAAAATAGTGAGCAAAGGTCCAGACCACACTATGCTTCGGTTTTTTCCTTTTATCACTATAAGATTCACGGAATTAGCAAAAGTGCCCAACATCAAAGTTGTAGATGTATGTCTTATCTTTCAATAGCAATTAGAATCACTTAATTTGGATTTCATATGAGAGATTTATGCTTATATGACTGAAGATAGGTCAGAAAAAGAGTCAAAAGCACTCTAAAATTTTACATTGTTCTAAACTTTCTTTGTTTCAAATGATTTGTACTTAACCTTCAAAGGTTTTTATTAGTTGAGGGTTATTATATTCTACCCTCCTTATAAGAAATTCGGTCCCCAAATTTTACAAAAACTAACAACATGAAAACATAAGACTACTCTTGGAATAGCTGTGGATACTTCTTTCTCATGACGTCCTCCACTTCCCACGTAGCTTCCTCTTTGGAATGATTCTGTCAGATCACCTTTACTGTAGGGATATCCTTAGACCTCAACTTTTTCACTTGTCTATCAACAATGGCCACGGGTTTCTCTTCGTAGGCCAACTTATCATCCAAAAGGATTTCTTGCGGTTGAATCACATGAGATGGGTCGGGTAGATACTTCCTCAACATCGAGACATGGAAGACTGGATGCACTTCACTCAATCCAGGTGGTAGGGCTAGGCGGTGTGCCACTGCTCCTACCCTATCCAGAACTTCAAAAGGTCCAATATACCTCGGGCTTAACTTCCCTTTCTTACCAAACTGCATAATTCCCTTCATGGGTGAAACTCTGAGGAACACGTGATCGCCTAGAGAAAACTCCAACTCCCGACGCCTATGGTCCACATAAGACTTCTGACGACTTTGTGTAGTTAAAAGCCGTTCCCTTATCAGCTTAACCTTCTCTATGGAATCTTGCACCAAGTCTGGCCCTAGCAGCTTGGACTTCTCCAACTTCAAACCATCCAACGGGAGATCGGCATCTTCTCCCATAAAGAGCTTTAAAAGGTGCCATCTGAATACTGACTTGATAACTGTTGTTGTATGCAAACTCAGCTAATGGCAGGTATCCTTCCCAACTGCCACCAAAATCCAATATACATGCTCTAAGCATATCCTCCAGAATTTGAATCGTGCGTTCTGATTGGCCATCTGTTTGGGGATGAAAAGCGGTGCTTAGATCCAACCTAATCCCCAAAGCTTCTTGAAAAGCTTTCCAAAAACTTGCCGTAAACTGTGGACTTCGGTCAGATATGATGGATACAGGGACTCCATGTAATCTGACAATCTCATTCAGATACAGGTTTGCATACTGAGCCGCATTAAAGGTAGTCTTCACTGGTAAGAAGTGTGATGACTTGGTCATTCGATCCACTATCACCCATACTGAGTCATAACCCTTAGGAGTCCTTGGTAACCCTGTAACGAAGTCCATAGTGATCCTTTCCCACTTTCATTCCGGTATTCAATTTGTTGGTGCAAACCGGCAGGCTTCTGGTGTTCAGCTTTCACCTACTGACAAACCAAGCACTGAGCCACAAAGTCTGCTACATCCTTCTTCATCCCATTCCACCAATACAAGTCCTTGAGGTCACTATACATCTTATTTGTTCCTGGGTGGATAGTATAGGCTGATTGATGTGCCTCTTCCAAAATCTGCTTCCTCAAGCTATCCACATCGGGTACACACAAGCGCTTCCCATATCTTAACACTCCTTCAGCATCCACGCTGAATTCAGAAGTCTGATTATTCCTAACTTCATCCTTGAGCTTGCATAGCTTAGCATCCTTGTCCTGATCTGCCTTAATCTGCTCAACCAGTGGAGAGTATAGTTGCATGTGAGCTAACAACACCCCTGGCTCCTTCACTTCAAAATGCATTCCCTCACCTTCTAGCCGATGAATATCCCTTATCAACGGCCTCCAGAGTAGGGTGATATGGGCTAGACTCCCCATTGAATTTCTGCTCAAAGCATCTGCTACCACATTGGCCTTGCCTGGGTGGTACAAGATAGTGCAGTCATAGTCCTTCACCAACTCCATCCACCTTCTCTGTCTCAAGTTAAGATCCCTTTGTTGAAAGATGTACTTGAGACTCTTGTGGTCCGTGTAAATCTCACAGGGTTCACCATAGAGATAGTGCCTCCAAATCTTCAAGGCAAAGACCACCGCCGCCATCTCCAGATCATGTGTAGGATAGTTCTGTTCGTGCTTTCTGAGCTGTCTAGATGCATAGGCTACAACATGACCATTCTGCATTAACACACAACCCAAGCCCACCCTTGAGGCGTCACAGTATACTGAGTATCCTTCAGTGCCCGTTGGGATAGTTAAAACTGGGGTTGTGGTTAGACACTTCTTCAAAGTCTGGAAACTTTCTTCGCATGCATCAGACCACTCAAACTTAACTCCCTTCCTGGTTAATCTGGTCAAAGGAGCAACAATCCTGGAGAAATCATTGATGAACCTCCGATAATACCCTGCTAGACCCAAGAAACTTCGGATCTCCGTCACACTAGCGGGGCGAGGCCACTGCTGTACTGCCTCTACCTTCTCGGGGTCTACTTGAATGCCATCCTTCGTGACTACATGCCCCAGAAACATAACGTTGTCCAACCAGAACTCACACTTAGAGAGTTTGGCATACAATTGCTGATCCCTCAAGATCTGCAGAATGACCCGTAGGTGCTGTTCATGCTCCTCATGGTCTTTAGAATAAACCAATATGTCATCAATGAACACGATGACAAACTGATCCAAGAATGGCTTGAACACTCTGTTCATCAAGTCCATAAAAGCAGCTGGTGCGTTAGTTAGTCCAAAAGACATAACTAAAACTTATAATGACCATAACGGGTCCTAAAAGCTGTTTTGGAAATATCTTCCTTTCTGATCCTCAACTGATGATACCCTGACCTCAGATCAATCTTGGAAAAATATTTAGCTCCTTGAAGTTGATCGAACAGATCATCAATCCTGGGTAAAGGGTAGTTGTTACGCACTGTTAGTTTATTCAGTTGCCGGTAGTCAATGCAAAGACACAAAGACCCATCTTTCTTCTTCACAAAAAGGACCGGAGCACCCCATGGAGAAGTACTTGGCCTGATGAAGCCCTTGTCCAACAAATCCTGCAACTGACTCTTTAGCTCCTTAAGCTCTGTGGGTGCCATCCTGTAAGGCGGTATAGAAATTGGTCGAGCTTCTGGAATAAGGTCGATACCAAACTCTATCTCCCGTTCAGGAGGTAATCCTGGCAACTCTTCTGGAAAGACATCCAGGAATTCTCTTACCACTGTCATCTTGTCTACATCCGGTACCTTCCCATCCACATCTCTAACATATGCCAAGTATCCCTGGCATCCCTTCTTCAACATCTTCTGAGCACCCAAGACTGAAATCAGGTTACTTGGAGCTTTACTTCAGTCACACTGGAACCGGAAAGGAACTTCACTTGGAAAGTTGAACCTGATTGCCTTCTCATAGCAATCCAAGGTAGCATAGCATGCTGCCAACCAATCCATTCCTAGGATTATGTCAAAGTCGATCATGTCTAAGATGATCAAATCAGCAGATGTCTCCCTATCACCCACTGACACTTTACATAATTTGCATATATGCTCTACTGGCAAACAATCACCGACCGGGGTGATTACAAAGAAAGGGGCATTCATCCTAATTGGATCTTTACCCAAACTCTTAGCAAAACTAGGGGAAACATAGGAATATGTAGACCCGGGGTCAAACAAAACATATACTTCATGTAGACAAACCGAAAGAGTACCTGTCATGACCGCATTTGAAGCTTGTGCATCCTGCCTGGTAAGAACAAAAATCCTCGGTTGACCTCGGCCTGCTTGGCTTTGACCTCAGCCCATCATCCCTCTACCATTACCTCTGTTACTTGCTTGGCTCGGTATAGTCCTTATAGGCTGAGCTGCCACTGGAGTTGGTAGCAAAGCTGGTCGAGTTGGCCCTTGACTTGAGCCATATAACTGGGGACATTCCCTCTTTATGTGTCTAGGTTGGTTGCAATGATAGCAAACAACCATCTCCCTGCGGCACTGACCAAAGTGATGGTTGCCACATATAGGGCACTGTGGCCTGTTCTGCTGAAGGGCTCTTGGTCCTGGTTGACTTGGATACCTGGTGTTTTCTTGGCTAAGACCTAGCCTACCACTCGCATCTGATCTCTGGTTGGGGTTCCCAACATTCTGTGGTGCTGGCCGCTGCTGGCCCTGGAATCGGGGTCCTTGAGAATGAGAAATTTTCCCTCTTTTGGAGCTCCCATCCCTATCCCTCTTTCTCAACTTGGCACTCTCGACATCGGCCAAATGCCTAGTCTCCATCATTCTTGCACAGTCCACAGCCTCTGCATAGTTGGGGAATTGTTTCATCTGGGGTGCCACTGATTTAAACAATACTGGCATCAACCCCTGGATAAATTTCTTGATCATGTCCCTTTCAGTAGGGACCATGTGCGGTGCATACGGCAACAGCTGTGTGAAGCGGTAGTCATACTCCGTGACTGTCATACCGGGAGTCTGCTTCAACTCCACAAATTCTTGACACTTGGCATCTCGGATACTCTAAGGCACAAACCTCTCCATGAAGACTTCCTTAAACTCTGGCCATCCTAAAAGTGGCGCTGTAGCTCCCCTTCCGCGCATCATGGTCTTGAACCATACCTGCGCTACACCAGACAACTGGAAGGACGCCAACTCTACTGAGCGGATCTCTGGACACTTAAGAACCTCACAGATCTTCTCAGTGTCTTCTATAAATTCCTGGGGATCTTCACTAGCCAACAACCCCTTGAAGGTTGGCGGTTTCAGCTTCAGGAACTCAGATAGTTCCACTTCTCTCTCAGCAGGTCTCACATGCCGTTCCACGAACCTAACTGGTTCTGGAACGGAGGTAGTTGTTTCGGGCTGTTGCGGGTCCCTTCTATCTTGCCCATCTCTTCTTTCGGCTAAATTTTCTATTGCCCGCTGCATACCCTGCATGGTTACCAGCATCTGGGCTATCAAATCATCCCGGGGGTGAGAAGACATTTCCCCCGTCCTGGGAGTCACAGCTTGCTCACTGCTCAACTCAGCTTGTTCGGCTGCTTCAGCAGCTCTTACACCCCTGCCACTGCCTCTTGCACTGGCTCTAGGTCACCCTCTGCCACGACCTCTACCTCGGCCTCTGCCACGACCTCTACCTCGGCCTCTAGGCACGGGTACTGCGGACTGAGCAGACTCTTCAGCCATCTGCTCTTGAACCGCGGGTTGCCTAACCTTTGATCTCGTTCTTGGTGGCATCTCGCTATAAAACAGAAATAGCCCAACCATCACTTAACCATGCCAACATAGCATACTATAAACTGACTTACTTAAACAAAAAAACAACATCCTATCGAACCCTTTTAGCAGCACCGTGAGTATAAGCATGTCCGGATTCATACCCATACTCAAAGTCCTACCTAAAGGTCCGTTACTCCATGAACACAGGGAAACCTAATGCTCTGATACCACTTTGTCATGGCCCCAAATGATGGAACACATGATCGGCACGACATAAAGGTTTCCCCCTAGCCGTAAGCCTAACACATAGCTTGCACAGACATTCAGCACACAATCCAGAGTACATAATAAATATAACTGGCCACATATGCCACATCCAATATCAGAAAATACAGTATCTATATATATATTTATATATATCTCATGAATCCAACATCCGTGATTCAACTTGGCCCATGGCCTCATAATACAAACATCGTTGAAAAACTAAAACAAACCATTTTTCAAACAACACAAGAAGCGAGGATCCTGCCTGTAAGTTCATGGAGATACACTAGACATAAACTTAGACTATACAACCAATACAACAGAGCCTTGCCCAAACTGGGGCTCACCAATGCTATATTTAGCCTCCTATGGAGCTGTATCTGGATCAATGTTTCTCTGACTATCTGTGGGGAGAAAACAGAAGAGGGGTGAGATTACCACATCTCAGTGAATGGGTAAATCATACTATAACATAAACAGGGCAAACTAAGCATGAGTGTTTCACAATGAATTAAATAATTGAAATCAAGGTATAGAAAACATTAAACATTAAACCGTAATTTATTGAAAGAATGCTAAACAGTTCAAATGTATGTTCAAAAGATAAAACATGACTAAATCAACAACCGTAAGCAAATCAATTATGCATGATAAGTAATAAATGAAGATATTTATGCAATAACAATGATGAATGAGGTATTTTAGAAATATTTAATCTTTAAGAAAAATGCACTAATTTATTGGAGGTCTTTCCTAACAGATCTATCATCTTCCCCAAGCACACAACAAGGGTAAGGTAATCACTGTAGGTGTAGACAAAAATCCACCCTATATTTCCCAAGCACATAGCAATGGGTATGGCAATCACTGTAGGCATAGACATAAGTCCACCCTAAATTCCCCAAGCACATAGCAATGGGTATGGCAATCACTGTAGGCGTAGACATAAGTCCACCATAAATTTTGTGTCTTAGGCAGTCATATGCCCGTCACAATATCCTAGGCCGAAGCCTTAACATGATCATGGTGCACCAGGGCTAGCACTCCCTGCGGCTAGCTAACAGTGATCTAAAAGGGTTCCTCCAATAGAAAATATTTGAAATATGCTATTCAAAAAGTTTAAAGTAAAACATTTCAATAACATTATCATAAAGCGATAATTCTCCATCTAGCTCTTTTCATTCATAAAATTTCGTTCTAAAATATATCTCATCCATGAATTCCCATTGAGACCTTTAAAATCATAAAATTTCCCTTTTTAAACATAGATCGTCCGTAGACTTTACATAGATGCTTATCATGCATCAAATCATTTCATGGCTACTTAGTTCATTTCTATGACTAAGTTCACATTTCTATAAATTTAGCTCAAATGGAGAATTATCAGTCTAGATGCTTGCCCTGCATACCTAGGGTTCAACTAGGATTGAAATTTACAATTTCTAACATAGTTGGAACATATTGGTTTTCAAAGCGGTAAAACAATTTAGCATACATTTCAACTAGTTAAAACCATATGAAAGAGTTATAAACTGAATTCATAAAAAAAAATGTACTATAGTATGAAAAACCCACTCACCTTACTAGGAGTCCAACAACGAGAATTTCACCTCGTGATGGTTCAACAACCTAGAAAATATAGACATAACATGAGAATTAGAAAACTCTAAATGTCACTATTCATGCCGGAAAACACTATTCACTCGCCAGAAATACTATTCACGCCGAAACTTAAAAACCCTATATTCTAGCATAGAAACTAATTCTAAGACTATCTATGGAAAGAAATTCGGTAAAAACGAAGCCTAAAATGCGATTAGACGGAATTTTACCTTGGAGGTTACTGTTCACGCAATTTTCCGGTGACTTTCCGGCGAAACTGATCGGTGGGTTTTGAAGTACTCGTTGCCACGAGTCTAATGGTACCTTGGTAGCTCGAATTGGTTGGCTGGATGGTGATATATCGTAGAGAGAAGGCAGAGAAAATATTTTAGAGAGAGAGAGGAAGGGGGAGTCAGAATGAGGGAGAAGGGAGGGGGAAGGTGCATTAAACGGAAGAAAAAACAGCTAGAAGCACGGCCTGGCCGTGTCCTGGAGCACGGCCGTGATTTGTGGCTACAGTGCACCAAGTATTTGGCCGAATTGGACAAAACGGCCAACATAAAAGTTGTAGCCATTTCTATTAGCTTTCATTAGCCACTTGAATCACCTCATTTGGAGTTCATATGAAGGCGTTATGAATAAAATAGTGAGCAAAGTTCCAGACCACACTGTGCTTCGGTTTTTTCCTTTTATCACTATAAGATTCACGGAATTAGCAAAAGTGCCCAACATCAAAATTGTAGATGTGTGTCTTACCTTTCAATAGCAATTGGAATCACTTAATTTAGATTTCATATGAGAGATTTATTCTTATATGAGTGAAGATAGGTCAGAAAAAGAGTCAAAAGCACTCTAAAAGTTTACATTGTTCTCAACTTTCTTTGTTTCAAATGATTTGTACTTAACCTTCAAAAGTTTTTATTAGTTGAGGGTTATTACACCTGATGTGGATCTTTTGCTATCTTGGCATCCAGCAAAGTCGGAGTCAGAATACCCAATGATCTCTAACTGATCCGATCTTCTATATGTAAGCATGTACTCTTTTGTTCTCTGTAAATATCTCATAACCCTCTTGACTACTCTCCAATGATCCATTCCAGGGTTACTTAGATATCTGCCTAACATACCAACAATGTACGCAATATCCGGACGTGTACATACCTGAGCATACATTAGACTCCCCACAGTTGAAGCGTAAGGAATCTTCTGCATTTCTTGACTTTCTAAACTATTTTTAGGGCATTGATCAAGACTGAATTTGTCTCCTTTAGCGACAGGGGTATCACCTAGTTTTCTATTTTGCATGCCATACCTTTGGAGGACTTTATCAATATAGGTCCTTTGTGACAATCCTAAAATACCCCTAGAACGATCTCGAAGTATCTGGATTCCTAAGACAAAAGAGGCATCACCAAGATCTTTCATCTCAAAATGTTTTGATAAAAATCTCTTGGTGTCGTGCAATATGCTAATATCATTTGTGGCTAGCAATATGTCATCGACATATAAAACCAGGAAAATATACTTACTCCCACTGAATTTGTGATACACACATTCATCCATAAGATTTGCCTCAAAACCATATGAGACAATAATTTGATGAAACTTGGAAGTACCACTGACGAGAAGCTTGCTTGAGCCCATAAATGGATTTTGTTAATTTACAAACTATATTCTTTGAGTCTTCGGACACAAAATTTTCTGGTTGTACTATATAAATTGTTTCATCAATGTCACCATTGAGAAACGCTGTTTTAACATCCATTTGATATAAATCAAGATCATAATGTGCAACTAGTGCCATGATTATCCTAAAAGAGTCCTTTGTAGAAACTGGAGAGAATGTCTCTTTGAAGTCAATTCCTTCTTTTTAAGTAAAGCCTTTAGCTACAAGACGTGCTTTATATCTTTCTACATTACCATTTGAATCCCGCTTGGTTTTAAATATCCATTTACAGCCAATGGGCTTTGTACCAGCTGGTAATGGGACAAGTTCCCAAACTTTATTGTCTTGCATAGATTTGTACTCTTCATTCATGGCTTCAATCCATTTCTGAGAGTTGGAACTTTTCATGGCTTGCTGGAAGTTGATTGGATCATCTTCCATCATTCCACTTTCTACCTCACGTTCCTGGAGATATACGATATAATCGTCCGAAATTACATTTCTCCTCTCTCTAGTGGATCTCCTTAATGGCATATTTTCTTGAGGTTGTTGAGTTTGTTCTTCAGGAGCAATGTCCTCATTTGCAATTAAGGGTTGAACAATATTGTCTGTTGGTTGAGGATCCAAATTTACTTCTTGATCAATGATAGGTAGTGAAACCTATACATTATCAAAAATAATAGTAGATCCCTCTTCCTCCTCAAAGACAATATTCCTAGCCTGATTTCTCCCCCCAAACTCAACATCCTCAAAAAATGTTGCAGTTCCCGTCTCAAAAATTGACCTAATAGCAAGATCATAAAATTTAAAACCCCTTGATTGCTCTGCATAGCCAATAAAGTAGATGCTAACTGTTTTAGAGTCCAATTTCTTTTCATGAGGCTTATAAGGTCTCACTTCAGCTGGACATCCCCAAATATGAAAATGTTTTAAACTGAGCTTTCGACTCATCCAAAGCTCATAAGGCATTTTAGCAGCCGCTTTAGTTGGCACTCGATTTAGGATATAAGCTGCCGTTTTGAGTGCTTCACCCCAAAGTTTTTCGAGTAAAGTAGAATGACTAATCATACTCCTTACCATGTCCTTAAGAGTTTGGTTTTGTCTTTCTGCTACACCATTCATGATAGGTGATCCTGGCATGGTGTATTGAGAGACGATCCCACATTCCTCTAGGTATTTAGCAAATGGTCCTGGACGTTGTTCACCTGATCCATCATATCTACCATAGTATTCACCACCACGGTCAGATCTGACACTCTTTATTCTTTTATTGAGTTGTAACTCAACTTCTGCTTTAAATGTTTTGAACACGTCCAATGATTGTGATTTCTCATGTAAAAGAAATAGGTAGCCATATCTTGAATAGTCGTCTATGAATGTTATAAAGTACTGTTGACCATTCCAAGATGCTGTAGGGTATGGTCCACAGATATCTGTATGAATTAATTCTAAGACATCTGTAGCTCTATTGGCACCTAATTTCTTTGTTTTGGTCTGTTTTCCTTTAATACACTCAACACAAATATCAAAATCTGAAAAGTCAAGTGATTCCAAAATCCCATCGGACACAAGTCGCTCAACTCTAGACTTAGAGATATGACCTAGGCGTTTGTGCCACAATGAGGCCGAATTATCTTTATTCAATTTACGCTTTGTACCTCGTGATTCCACATGCAAGGTTTCATTATAGGACGGAACAGTTTCCAACAAATATAGATTATCATAAACATTAAGTAAACCGGTTCCAACAGCATTTGAATTAATAGATAGTGTAAATGTATTGTTTCCAAATGAACAACAATAACCTGATTTGTCCAAAATAGAAACTGAAATTAAATTCCGTCTAAAAGACGGTACAACAAAAGTATCTATTAAATCCAAAAAAATAACCAGATTTCAATAATAATCTAAAGTGCCCTATTGCCTCTACTTCTACCGATTGACCGTCTTCGACATAAATGCATCTTTCAGCATTACTTGGTTTTCGGTAACTCAGGCAACCCTCCATAGAAACACAAATGTGAGTAGTAGCACCAAAATCTAACCACCAGGTGTTTCTAGATACTGAAGCTAAATTAACTTCAGAACAGACCGAAGTAAGAAATATACCTTTCTTAACACGCCAAGTAGCATACTTGGTACATTCCTTCTTAGTATGTCCAGGCTTATTACAGAAGAAACATGTTACCTCAACTTTCTGTTTCTTTTGTTCTGGACCCTTAGAAGCAGCAACCTTATTATCCTTATTCTTTCGTTTTCCCTTATCCTTGGAAGTGCTAGCCAGATGAGCACTTTCGGTGTTTTCTTGCTTCAATCTCTCTTCCTCTTGCACACAGAATGAAATGAGCTCATTAAGAGTCCATTTATCCTTTAGACAGTTATAACTGACCTTGAATTGATTAAATTGTGCAGGAAGAGAGATGAGAACCAAATGCACGAGTAAATCATCAGATAACTTGATTTTCAAAGCCTTAATTTTTGAAGCAAGATGAGACATCTCCATGATGTACTCCCGAACATTACCCTTGCCTTTATACATCATTGAAATCAAGCTTGCTAAAAGCGTGCTCGTTTCAGCCTTATCGTTTTTCGCAAAACGTTTCTGAATTTCCACAATGAAGTCATTGGCATTAGTAACCTCATCAGTTACCGCACCCCTGAAAGCTTCTGGAATGCCACGCTTCATGATCATAAGACTTAGCCTATTTGAACATTCCCACTTACCCCAATAAACCTCATCCTCTTGAGTACTTTCCTCATTGAGTTCATCGGGTTTGGGCATTCTCAAGGCTAAGTCTATATCCATGTAGCCTAAGAGAATCATCATATTCTCTTTCCAGTCCTTAAAATTAGTCCCATTTAACATAGGGACATTATTGATGTTGGCAGATATAGAAGTAGTTGATATAAAAGCTGAATAGAGAACAAAATAAAATGAATCAAATAAACCATCATGCTCACATAAAATAAGCAATTAAACACATAATCTTTAAATTTAAAAGCAAATTATGACATTTCAAGATACTTAGCACAACATTAATATCAAGTTTTTGGACAATAATATTAACTGTAAGTGGTACTCTTGTTGTTGTAATGATCAAACATTGATGATATGTTATGTCAAATAATAAATCTATCTTTGGATTGATTTATTATCCACATTAAGTTACCTTTATAATCGTCACATATTTATCACCACAGGTATGTATGCAATTTGACCAAATATTAACTTTCCTTTGGGCCAGTCAATACCCGCATGAATCACATACACACAAATATCTAACACCCCGAACAGACTAATCTTCACGAAAGATGTCACTTTGGTGATTTTTCGCTTTAATTAGCCTATTTAAAATGCTAGATCAATAACTTAAATATTAATATCATAAAATTCTATTAAATAATAATAATAATAATAATCAAATTCAAATTCAAATTCAAATTCACAGTTTTGATCAATAATTATATACTAAATACAATAACTGAATCCAAAAAAAAATTAATACAAAAAATTAAATTAAAACTAAATATATTATTATAAGAATATGATAAATATTGCAGCAGCAAGGGATAAAGGCGTTTTATACTCATATACAAATATATATATATTTGAAACTTTAACAGAATTAACATCTGCTATTCCCAAAGAAATTTCCAGGATATATCATTGGAAAAGGTAATACTTTTGGCTTCAAGTACAAATTTTTCTGCACCTCTCTTCTTAACCAATGAATGTATCTATGTATACTCTTATATTAATACAATCGATTTCTATTGACTTAATCAAAACAACGATTTATTGGTTTATCAAACGATTTATCGGCAGAATAAATACAAACGATTGATAAACCAATAGAAAACGATTGCAGAATAAAAAACAAAATATCAACACAATATTTCATAAATCTTAATCCATTGACATATATATATATATATATATATATATAGATTAAATTAATAACTCAAAGAATTAATCAAGGAGTAGTCTCTGATACCACTTGTTATGATCAAACAAAATGAAAAAACCCTAATTTCATATATACTGGAATCTTCTGATTAAAACAATGAGTAGAAAATTAATAGTGGAAGCATACCTGAATCCATTGAAGGAGAAACCTTATAGGAAGAAAACCCTTTGAGATGGTCTTCCAATTCTAGCCACTAGATTATGTATCAATTTTTCTCTGAGAGGTTTTTCAGAAATTGGAATGCGTAGTGGTAGAATGGGGACCATAACCTTATTTAAAAACTGCTAGGGCAGTTTTAATTTTATCACAATTATATTTCTGCCCCTCATAGAAATAATAATTATCTAATGGTATCTACACAATAATCTCATGACAATTATAACCTTAAGCCAATTAATCAATTATTAATTAGATCACTATATTTAGGCTTAATTAAATGATAGCACTCACATTTTAATTATTTACATGTGTGGCCCAAATTATAGATTAATTACAAAAATTAATCTAACAGGCATGATTAATAAGAGCAACAATTCCTTGTTCCACTTATAATCTCGACCACCATGACTCTAAAATTAAAAAACATCTGATTTCATAGAAAATTGTCCTTGCATTGTATATTCTTGAGATATATAACCACTATATATAGAGAAATAATTAGTATTCAAAACATTACTATGAAAGCATGGAATATTATGAAAATTTAGTCTAAATCAAAGGGGTAGGCACAACAATACTATCATATAGTATTGATAAACAAAGAGCTTATTTTTGAGGTAACAACTTACAATGTCCCAGCAATTGATCTATTTGTATTTCCTTCAATGTGATCAATTGTTATTATTTTTGCCATGCCAAAATCTGAGATTTGTGGACACATTTTGCTATCTAATAAAATGTTGTCTGGTTTGAGATCACGATGTATAACCTTGAGACAAGAATCTTCGTGTAAATAAAGAATTCCTTGAGCAATCTCTTTTATAATTTTATAGCGTTTAGACCAACTTAGTTATCTTGGCCTTAGGAGATCTATATATAAAGTTCTTGTTAGTCACTTTACTGAGAAAAATATTTATAAAAAACACATCATTTCAATGTTCAGTTACATGATTCAATTAATATGACAAGAAAAATGCATTTCTAAATTATTCAAATTAGTTTACAAACTAAGAGTACAAATAGATATTGAAGTGGCATACCAAATAGAAAGTGATTAGGGCTTTTGTTAGGGACATATTCGTAGATAAGTATCTTCTCTTGGTCGTCTAGGCAAAACCCTAATACCCTTACTAAATTTCTATGATGAAGCTTGGCTATTAGTCAAGCTTCATTTTTGAATTCTTTCACTCCTTGCATGGCGGTTCTTGAAAGTCTCTTAACAGCTATTTCCTGTCCATTAGGAAGTATTCCCTAAAATATCAAGTCATCAGAGAAAAAATCAAGTAACCCAAAAAATAAACCCATATAAAGGGTTCTTTTTTCACATTTGTCACCTTGTAAACTGCCCCAAATCCACCTTTGCCTATTCTGCTTTCATCCGAGAACTTGTTTGTTGCTAGTTGAATTGTAACCATATCAAGTTGCAAGGAATTCAAGGTGGTCAATCCCAACTGAATGGTAAAGCAGATATATAAATTTCTCACAGTTCTTTGTAATCATTGCTTAATGCTGAAAATTGATGAAACTAGGACAGAAAGAAATAAGTGGTAGCATTTATGTAGTGATTAAAATGCACAGTGGACTTAGAACCAAAAAAATAAAATAAAATATACAGATAACAGTAGTATGAATTTGTTTTTTTTCGAGGGGGTATGGGGGGAGCCACTGACGCTCGCGGTTATAATAAAATGAAATCTATATTATGACTGAGGATTGAAAGAGTTCATTTTCACGGGCACTATTTTTTTTTAGACAATATATAGGCAGCACAATGTAAAATCTTGTTAAAAGTTGTGATATATTCTAGTAATCTCTTGTAACCAACTTTAAAATAAAGTAACGTTGGGTCACCATATATATTTAATTACCAAAATATAAAAATAATGAGTGCCGCAAGAGCATTATTCATATATTCGAAGTTTCACAGTTTGTGTCAGGGTTGGTAAAAAGCATGAGAATAATTTTAATATAAAAGATGACTGAGGTCTAAATCATGGATATTTCGTGGTCAGTAAGAACTGATGCATGCACATACCTTGTAGAAATTAGGTCTAAAAAGTTGGGGGCAAAGCTACTTTTGACAATATCTGACCAGATTAAGAAAATGTCGTGAATGCATGCGTATACCTTGTAGAATTGATTATCTGTGCTATTATTATTGTCGTAAAAGTCCAATCGGACCAGTCAGTGAAATAAAAAAAAATTGATGAACTAATTTAATTTAATATATTTAAAAGATGACTGTGGTCTAAATCATCGATATTTCGTGGTCAGTAAGAATTGATGCATGCATATACCTTGAAGAAATGAGGTCTAAAAAGTTGGGGTCTAAATCATGGATACTTCGTGGTCAGTAAGAACTGATGCATGCATATACCTTGTAGAAATGAGGTCTAAAAAGTTGGGGGCAAAGCTACTTTTGACAATATCTGACCAGATTAAGAAAATGTCGTGAATGCATGCGTATACCTTGTAGAATTGATTATTTGGGCTATTATTATTGTCGTAAAAGTCCAATGGACCAGTCAGTGAAATAAAAAAAATTGATGAACTAATGTAATTTAATATTTAAAATTGTTTAGCAAAAATCAGTGATCCGATCAAAAAATTAAAAATATCGATTAAAACTAATCAAAATCAGTAAATCACAGTAGTTTGAAATATGTTTTTTTCTCCATATATATTTTTTTTGTTATTAAAATGACAATTTCCACTATATATAAAACTTTTTAACTCAAAATAATTTGTTTAGCTAGTTATTACATTAATGATAATTATACATGTAATTTAATTTTTTGTATGATTAAAACTAGTATTGTAATGACTATCATGTAAGAAATATAGGGATGATCTTGCATTTATATATATATAAAATATCGTACCTGATGCTGCCATTGCACTTCTGTTAGATTTTCTTTTGGGTATCAAAAGCAATCTTTCTTGATAAATTTTCAATTCAAAGATTATAGAATAAAGTGTAAATTAAAATCACACAATTAAAAGAAATAGAGAATAATATAATTTTCTACAAGTGATAAGTTTGCTACTTTCAATCATGCAGTATTTCTTGCATGCCTCACTTGTAGGACCAATGATGGTATATACAAGAGAGCCTAAGACTTTCTATTTCCAATGTAAAGAATACCACTGGCTACAGTAATTTACATCCCATAAATTCTCATTCATTCACCATACCCATTAATCATGGCTATTAAACAATGAATCTCACTAGTGATATTAAATATACTCTTTAGAATTTCACAATTCATTGGATTGACACATGTCTTTTAAAATTTCTTATTTTAGATTTTTACAATATTAATTATATTCTTTTAGAATTCTTAAATAATGTGAATCGAAGTGTGTCTTTTGACTTTCTCTTTTCAAAGTTCATAAATTATAATTAATTGTTCATGAATTATTATTCATGACTTATAATTAATTTTTCATGAATTGTTATTAATTTTGAAACCATCATAATTCTCACGATCTCTCACTTGGTTTCAAAATATTTAAAAGCCATGACAATGAGTATTATTAGAAATCATATGGTATAATTTTAGTGGAGTTAACCTGAGCCTACATAAAATATACAATATTCAATTAATGACTAGTAATAAATCTTGGATTAGTCCACCACTCGTATCATACTCAGAATTTGGCAACTCAGGTAAAGTTGCATTTTGATTTGAGTATTAGCCACTATAAGAAAATGTGTTTCAAACATTCCATAGCCCAAACAATTTGAGATTCAACCATTCCTCTCTATCGAGACCCTCCTATATATACCTGATAGAGAAGTTAAATCCGGGACATAACCATGAGCGCTCATAACAAATACATTTCAAATTTTACTTCATGGAATAAACTTCAATTTATTCATATACATCAATAAGGGATCAATCCCATATTTTGAACATGATTATTGAAAGCAAGTACACCAAGAACCTTAGTAAATGGACTGTTAAATTATCTTTTGATGCTATTTTCTCCACAATAACTTCATATTTTTTGACATGTTGTGTATGTAATGATATTTACCTTCAATATGCTTTGCTTTAGAGTGACACTTAGGATCCTTCACAATTGCAATAGCTAAAGAATTATAACAAAATATCACTATAGGCCGCTCAACACATGTTACAACTCGGAGGCCTTCAAAATTTTTTAAAGGTACACAGCTTACCTTGTAGCTAGTTTCATAGCCACATATTCAGATTCCATTATAGATTGAGCTACAAAATCTTTCTTTTTACTTTTCTATGATATTGCACCTCCACCAAACATAAATACAACCCAAAAGTTGACTTTCATGTATTTACATAACCCTAATAGTCAGAATCTAAATAGCCAACTAGTTGTAACTCATCAACTTGATAAGTCAAAACATATGACTTGGTACATTTCAAATAGTGAAACACTTGCTTTACCCCCAGTGACTTTTCCCAAGATTAGATTGAAATCTACTTAGAACTCCTACTACATAAGTAAGATCTAGCCTTGTACACATTAAGGCATACCTAAGACTATCGACATCAGATGTATATGGAAACATTGACTCATCAAACTTATCTTGGATAAAAATAGGACAATCTTCCGTACTTAACTTTTTTGAAAAATCATAAAGGAGTTTTCTTTCAAAGCAATAATCCATCTTGAATCGATTCAAAAGAGTTTCAATATAGTTTTACTGAGACAAACTAATTTTTCTTTGTGTTCAATCCCTGATAATTTTGATACCAAGAATATATGAAGCTTCACCAAGATCTTTTATATCAAATGTGTGGAATAACCAATTTTTTATTTCCATAAGGAAAGGCACATCATTGCCAGCTAAAAGAATATCATTCATATATATATATATATATATATATATATGTATATATATATATATATATACATATATATATATATATATATACATATATATATATATATATATATATATATATATATATATATATATAAAGTAAGATATCTATTTTAACTCCCACTATCTTCACATATATTCAGTAATCTTCAGGATTTTGAACAAAATCATATGACTTAACAACTTCATAAATTTCGAGATTCCATTGCCTAGATACTTGTTTAAGGCCATAAATAGATTTCTCCAATTTGCAAACCTTATTTTTATCAACAACAAATCTAAGGGGCTGCTCCATATAAATATCTTCATAAAGATATTATTCCCATTAAGAAAAGTTGTGTGGACATCCATTTGAAACAATTCAAAGTCATAAAATGCAACTAAAGCCAAAATTGTGCAAATAGATTGAATCCAAGCAACTAGAGAAAATGTCTCATCAAAATCAATTCCATATTGTTGAGTAAATCTTTTTTCCACTAAATGAGCTTTATATCTTTCCACTTTCCCTTCAGAATTTCTTTTTCTTGTAAAAATCCACTTGCAAGCACATGCTTAATAGATTCTGGTGGATTAACTAACTTCTAAACTCCATTCTTGTGCATGGAGTTAATTTCATCTTGCATTGCCAATTTCCACTTTTCAGCATCTTTATTAGACATAGCCTCTTTATATGTTTTTGGATCAGATACATCTTCATTATACCTTATCTATTCAAAAACTTTTCTAGCATAAGTGTAAAAGTTAGAAGATGAAATAATAGAACTCGACTTCTTTATTTTTTTTTCACTTTTTCTTGTAGTCTCAAGGTAATCCTTCCTCTTATGAGAAATTCCTTCACTTTTAATTACTGGTATTTGGAAATTCTCATGTTCAGACTCATGGGTTTATTTAAGAGTTGACTTTTCTCCAAGAAACTCATTACAATCAAAGTAGTCTTCAATAAACTTAACATGTCTGCTCTTTATAATTATTTTCTCCATTGTGTCATATAATATGTATCCTTTTGAATGCCCTAGATAGCCAACAAACAAGCACTTTTTTTGTTTTAGCCATAAGTTTGTCTCTATTAGGATCAAGTATAAGAACATGTGAACACAACCCCAAACTCTCATGTAATTTAATTTATGTTGCTCCCCGCTCCAAAGCTCATAAGAAATCTTTCTACAGATTTGGAATGAGCCTTATTTAGAATATGAATATCAGTTAAAAGAGATTCACCCCAAAAAGAAGTTGGAAGATTAGCAAGAGCTAACATTGACTTGACTATTTTTAACAAGGTCCTATTACGTCTTTTAGCAACTCTATTTTGTTCTAGTGTGTAAGGCAAACTAAACAAGTGAGCAATACGATTCTCCTTACAAAAGTTACTGAATAAATCATATATATATTTTCCTCCACGATCAGAATGAAAAGACTTAATTCTTTTTCCAGTTATATTCTCTACTTCCAACTTAAATTGCTTAAAAACTCTTAACGCTTCACTTTTCTTATGTAAAAGATACACTTTTTAAATCTCGAATAATCATCAATGAATGTGATAAAAATAAGAATGATCATTTCTAGTTTGTACGCTCATTGGCCCATAAATATTAGAGTGAATTATATCAAGAATATTTTCACTTTTGACAATCTTAATGGGAAAGGATAGCTTAGTCATTTTTCCATACGAACAACTTTCGTAAATTGAAAATTCCTTCTTTTCAACATTTTCAAGAAAGCCATCCTTGATTAATTTATTAATTCTATCTTTATCGATACGGCCAAAACAAAGATACCAAAGATAAAATTCATTGGAATAAATAATAGAAAAATAAGAAACTCCACATACAACATAGCCATATAAATTAACCTAATACATTCCCGAATTCTGAAAACCTTTCCATACAACTTCATCTATTTTATACATAACAAATTTTCCATTTTCAAAGAAAAATGGAAAACCAAGTTTCTCCAAACAAGAAACAAACAATTGAAATTTATATATGCAATATAAACACATAAGTGCACGTATCGCAAGCAATTAATAAAGTGATGGGAGATTATCATCCCATGAGGAAATTTTATCATGAATTAATATAGAAAATTTGACCCATAAACGCAGTGAAAAAGTTGTTGATGATTAAAGAAAAATTAGATTCGATTACAAAATAATATAACTACCTAAATAAAGACTGCTGAAATGATATCTTGCAACACACTAGATTAATAGAAGAAAATCATATAACAAGGACAACTAGGATTGCTTCAGGGCTGATATTAGCTCTTGCCCTGATTTTTGCTCTAACTTTGCTACAACAATTGCTCCAGTAACCAGTTTTTTTTATCTTGATGAGTTCTTTCAGAACTGCTATACCCAGTCATTCCCACAGTTCATTCATATATTCCTATATAAATCCACATCGAGAACGTCATTAATGCTCTGAGACTGTTAAGTTATATGGGACAACTTTTATATTCCTATAATAGTTGCAACTTTAGACTAAACATAATATTTAGCTAAACCCATAATGTTTAAACTTAGTCTAACATCCATTAACCTTGCCAGGTTATATGTCATTTCTACATCCTACTATTGGAGATCAAGCAAGGGTAGGAATCAAGAGCATTTACCGAAAACAAGGTCATTCATTAACTAACAAAAATGCTTTAAGTTCATATCAACCCTTCTACAACCCTAGCTGGAAGCTTAGCCTAGCACCATATTCAAGTTATTTACAACAGACAATATGAGGGCATCCATACTGTGAAGAAGAAAACATAGTATAAAAACAAATAAAAAAAATAATAGAAGCACGAGGGAGGAAAAGAGTTCTCTGGAAGGGTCTCCTCTCTCCCACGTTCAGCTCTTTCCTCTCCTTCCTTCCATGTAGCTTTCTCCTTCTTCTTCTGGACCAACCATCAATGTCTTCTTCCTCTGTCTGATGGATTCTCAAAGGAACAGTGACTCCCTTTTCTGTGTGTTCCCGTCCAGAGGGAGGAGACTCTCTCCCTGCAACCCTTTTTCCCGTATCCGTGTATATCTTTTCTTTTCTCCTTCCAGCCTATTATAAGCTAGGGTTGTGGTTTTGGTGAGGTGGCCTCTTTTTTAGCTTTTTCTCCTTCCAACTAGAACTCCTGCCAGCGCCCCTTTTTTCCCATGTTCAGTAGTGGAGACAAAACCTACTGTAGCAGCCAAGTGACCTTGCCAACTTGCAGCGTACCACACATATTCAGCTCCCAAGCATGCACAAAATACCACTAGGCCAAGAAATACCTAGCATAATTTGGCCTGCATTTTACATGCAATGCAACAGAATTTTATAATTAGTGCAATGGGTGTTTTTATCTTCAGGCGATACAAAAACAATATCTAATCAAGGAGAATTAATACTAAATCAGCCAAAATGCAGAATAATAAGCATGATACAAGCATATAATAACTCTAATGAATTAGAGTTAACAACAACAAATTTCTTCTCATTGAGGGAACATAAAGACAATCTTCTAAAGAAAATACAGTGTTATCTTGCAACTCTAACTCATTTTTTCTAACTCCTTCTATTAAGACTTTATCATCATTCCCCATGAAAATAAAACTTTTCCCATCATCAATTTTTCTAATTTCCTTGAATCTTTGGAGATCAGTATATACATGAACAGTAACACCAGAATCACCCCACCAACTAATAGTGTCAATATAGGAAACATAACATTGTAGAAGGAAAGACTTGCTTATTTTAGACTCCTTTTGACCTTTTTAAGTTTTTGAAAGCACAAAAATCCTTACCATGACTAAGCTTGTTACAATGAAAACACACCCTGTATAATATTCATCTTATCTTTTGATTAAAATTCTTTTGAAAATTATGTTGAAATGAATTATTTCCTTTCTTCTTAAAATTATTCTTCTTTGATTTCAACTCCATATTATTGAATGATAAATTTGGCTTACTAGTTTCCTCAAGTTTCATAACCAATTTTCTATCTTCTTAGTGATCAATTTTATTAATGACATGCTCAACACTCCAATCAGACTCAGCAAGTGTGTAGAAATCCACATTGAACTTATAGGAGGAAGGTAATGAATTGATAATAGTAGATATTACAATTTTATCATCTATAGCTTTACCACAAAACTTAAGCTCATTAGATATAACAATCATATCATTCACATGTTTCCTCACATCAGCTCCTTCTTCACACCTTGCTCTGGTGAACTTTTTTCACAAATTATTCACGTAACAAATTAGACTTCTTTCCATACTTAGATTCTAACTTGTCCAATATCTCCTTAGTGGTTAGAGTGTGAAAATAAGTCATATGAAGAGTTTTACTAAGACCACTAAGAATATAGGACTTGGAAATATCATTAGCCAATTTCTAATCATTATACTTTTTCAAATCTTCCTCATATTTCATTTTAGCATCAATATCAACAGCAATTTCACTTGGGATTAGTTCGGGTAAAATAGGTGCTTGCTCTACATAAATAGTATCCTTGAAACCATAAAAGGTCAAAATCATATCAACTCTTTGTTTTCAATCCACATAGTTAGTACCATCCAATACTTCATTTTTGAGAAAATAAGCAAATACAAATCCACCATTAGGTGCAGGAAAAGATATTCCTGATGTTTATAAATTTAACAAAATTAATAACTTACCCGTTGGGGATTCATGAGAAATATTATATCAAAAAAAGCAAATAAACATGAGAGAAATTTATTTGCATTACCCATTGGGGATTTTGCAATATGTAGAACAAATAATAATATAATAACATTTAACAAAAGGAAAATGAATTATTCTTCTAGATATAAGTAGATAAAAGAATAAATGCAACAATCATATATTGAGCAAAGGATAATCATGTCACGGCCCCAAATGATGGAACACATGACCGGCACGGCATAAGGGTTTCCCCCTAGCTGCAAGCCTAACACATAGCATGCACAGACATCCAGCACACAATCCAAAATACATAATAAATATAACTGGCCACATATGCCACATCCAATATCAGAAAATACTGTTTATATATCTATATATATATCTCATGAATCCAACATCCTTGATTCAACTTGGCCCATGGCCTCATAATATTCATGTGATTCAACTTGGCCCAAGGCCTCATAATACCAACATTGTTGTAAACATAAAACCATTTTCCAAACAACACATCAAAATACGCAAGAAAGCGAGGATCCTGCCTGTATGTTCATGGAGATACTCTAGACATAACTAAACTAAACAAACAGTACAAAAGAGCCTTGCCCAAACTGGGGCTCACCAACACTATCTTCAGCCTCCTACGAAGCTGTAGCTGGATCAAAGTCTCTTTGACTATCTGTGGGGAGGAAACAAAAGAGGGGTGAGATTACCACATCTCAGTGAATGAGTAAACCATACTATAACTGAAACAGGGCAAACCAAGCACGAGTGTTTCGCAATGGGTTTAATAATTGAAATCCAAATATAAAGATAACAATAGAAACATTAAGCATTTAACCATAATTTATTGAAAGAATGCTAAACAGTTCAAATGTATGTTCAAAAGATAAAACAGGATTAAATCAATAACCGTAAGCAAATCAATTATGCATGGTAAGTAATAAATGAAGATATTTATGCAATAACAATGATGAATGAGCTTGTTTAGAAATATTTAATCTTTAAGAAAAATGCATCAGTTTATTGGAGATCTTTCCTAACAGATCTATCATCTCCCCCAAGCACACAGCAAGGGTAGGGTAATCACTGTAGGCGTAGACATAAGTCCACCCTAAATTTCCCCAAGCACATAGCAATGGGTATGGCAATCACTGTAGGCGAAGACATAAGTCAACCCTAAATTTCCCCAAGCACATAGCAATGGGTATGGCAATCACTGTAGACGAAGACATAAGTCAACCCTAAATCCCTGTGTCTTAGGCAGTCATATGCCTGTCACAGTATCCTAGGCCGAAGCCTTAACATGATCATGGTGCACCAGGGCTAGCACTACCTGCGGCTAGCTAACAGTGATCTAAAAGGGTCTCTCCAATAGAAAACATTTGAAATATGCTATTCAAAGAGTTTAAAGTAAAACATTTCAATAACTTTACAATAAAGCTATAATTCTCCATCTAGCTCTTTTCATGCATAAAATTCCGTTCTAAAATATATCTCATCCATGAATTCCCATGGAGACCTTTATCATCATAAACTTTTCCTTTAAACATATCGTCCGTAGACGTCACATAGATGCTCATCATACATCAAATCATTTCATGGCTAACTTAGTTCATTTCTATGACTAAGTTCGCATTTCTATAAATCTAGCTCAAATGGAGAATTATCAGCCTAGATGCTTGCCCTGCATACCTAGAGTTCAACTAGGATTTAAATTTATAATTTCTAACATGGTTGGAATATATTGGTTTCCAAATCGGTAAAACAATTTAGCATACATTCCAACTAGTTAAAATCATACGAGAGAGTTATAAATCAAATTCTTAAAACATGCGCTATAGTATGAAAAACCCACTCACCTTACTAGGAGTCCAACAACGAGAATTTCACCTCGTGATGGCTCAACAACCTAGAAAACATAGACATAACATGAAAATTAGAAAACTCTAAAAGTCACTATTCACGCAGGAAAACACTATTCACTCGCCGGAAAACACTATTCACTATCACAAAAATTTTACCGAATCAACAAAACTATTTCATATCCTAATATTTATCTAATTTCTGAATCCATCTACGGAGTCAGATTTCTAATTAGAAGTCCCTAAGTAAGGTTTTTCAGAACTTACCTTTTACCGAGATTTTCTACTTCAGATTTACGGCGATTCAACGGTTGATTTGAAAAACTGATCGGTCAAAACTGAAGTACTCTTCGTCCTGAATCCAATAACATCTTCAGTTTTGATATCGGAAGCCCTTAAGCACTCCAAATCGAAAGATAAAATTTGAAATTACTATTCACTCACTATGCATGCACTACTATGCATCTTTCCGTTTTTTCTCGAATCCGATCGTCGCCCCCGGTTTTCATTTTATGGTTTCCGTTTTCGTTTTTTTTAATATAATAATAATTATTAAATAATTAATAATAGGATTTTCTTTTATAAAATTCATATAAATTCCATTTTTCATCATAAAATATCCCAAAAATTTCTAAAAATTTCCTTTCTCATAAATCTTTAGTTAAACTCTTAAATCATAATTTTTCTTAATAAAAATTGTAATAAAACAAATTTTAAAACAAATATCTTTATGCATATTAAAAGAAAGAATATTTCTAAAAATACCATACAAATTCATTAGAGGCCGGTATAATTATTTTAAGCAATACAATATTTCTTTTACTTAAAAGTCTACTTACTTTTAGCAAATCATAATCATTTCTACATAAATAAAAATATATTTGCTTATAGCGCGCCAAAACATAAATTCTCATATTTCTTTTGTAATTCTTTATTCCATGTAATAAATAAACTTATTTTCACCGGTTCTTATCTCTATTTTCAAAATTCTCTCTTTTATTTTAAATTTCCTTTAATTGGAATTTTTGTTAAATTTTATACTTTGTCACGTCCCCAAATGATGGAACACATGACCGGCACGGCATAAGGGTTTCCCCCTAGCCGTAAGCCTAACACATAGCATGCACAACCATTCAGCACACAATCCAGTACATAATAAATATAACTGGCCACATACGCCACATCCAATATCAGAAAATACTGTATATATATATATATCTTATGAATCCAACATCCTTGATTCAACTTGGCCCATGGCCTCATAGTACAAACATTGTTGCAAAACTTAAAACCATTTTTCAAACAACACAAGAAGCGAGGATCCTGCCTGTATGTTCATGGAGATACACTAGACATATACTTAAACTATACAATCATTACAATGGAGTCTTACCCAAACTGGGGCTCACCAATGCTATAGTTAGCCTCCTATGGAGCTGTAGCTGGATCAGTGTTTCTTTGACTATCTGTGGGGAGAAAACAGAAGAGGGGTGAGATTACCACATCTCAGTGAATGGATAAATCATACTATAACAGAAACAGGGCAAACTAAGCACGAGTGTTTCGCAATGAATTAAATAATTGAAATCAAGGTATAGAAAACATTAAACATTTAACTGTAATTTATTGAAAGAATGCTAAATAGTTCAAATGATAAAAACAGGATTAAATCAATAACTGTAAGCAAATCAATTATGCATGGTAAGTAATAAATGAAGATACTTATACAATAACAATGATGAATGAGGTATTTTAGAAATATTTAATCTTTAAGAAAAATGCACTAGTTTATTGGAGGTCTTTCCTAGCAGATCTATCATCTTCCCCAAGCACATAGCAATGGGTATGGCAATCACTGTAGGCGTAGACATAAGTCCACCCTAAATTTTTCCCCAAGCACATAGCAATGGGTATGGCAATCACTGTAGGCATAGACATAAGTCTACCCTAAATTTCCCAATCACATAGCAATGGGTATGGTAATCACTGTAGGCATAGACATAAGTCTACCCTAAATTTCCCAAGCACATAGCAATGGGTATGGTAATCACTGTAGGCATAGACATAAGTCTACCCTAAATCCCTGTGTCTTAGGCAGTCATATGCCCGTCACAGTATCCTAGGTGCACCAGGGCTAGCACTACCTGCGGCTAGCTAACAGTGATCTAAAAGGGTCCCTCTAATAAAAAAAACATGTGAAATATGCTATTCAAAGAGTTTAAAGTAAAACATTTCAATAACTTTACAATAAAGCTATAATTCTCCATCTAGCTCTTTTCATGCATAAAACTCTATTCTAAAATATATCTCATCCATGAATTCCCATGGAGACTTTTAAAATCATAAACTTTCCCTTTTTAAACATAGATCGTCCGTAGACGTCACATAGATGCTTATCATGCATCAAATCATTTCATGGCTAACTTAGTTCATTTCTATGACTAAGTTCGCATTTCTATAAATCTAGCTCAAATAGAGAATTATCAGCCTAGATGCTTGCCTTGCATACCTAGGGTTCAACTAGGATTGAAATTTACAATTTCTAACATGGTTGGAACATATTGGTTTTCAAAGCGGTAAAACAATTTAACATACATTCCAACTAGTTAAAATCATACGAGAGAGTTATAAATCAAATTCCTAAAACATACGCTATAGTATGAAAAACCCACTCACCTTACTAGGAGTCCAACAACGAGAATTTCACCTCGTGATGGCTCAACAACTTAAAAAAACATAGCCATAACATGAAAATTAGAAAACTCTAAAAGTCACTATTCACGCCGGAAAACACTATTCACTCGCCGGAACACTATTCATGCCAAAACCTAAAAACTATATATGTTGTATAGAAACTAATTCTAAGACTATCTATGGAAAGAAATTCGGTAAAACGAAGCCTAAAACGCGATTAAACGGAGTTTTACCTTTGGAGGTACTATTCACGCGATTTTCCGGCGACCTTCCCGCAACTTTCCGGCAAAATTGATCAGTGGGATTTGTAGCTCTTCTTCCCACGAGTCCAACGATACCTTACTTGCTCAAATCGGACGTCCGGATGATGAGATATCTTAGAGAGAAGTTTGAGAAAAATTTTAGAGAGAGAGAGTTAGGGTTCAGATGAAAGAGAAGTGAAGAAAAAAGTGAGAGGGCCCGCTAAAAATGCCTATCTGACGAATCTCGCCGCCGGCGAACTCATTCTCGCCGCGGCGAGATTGCTGGTCCGCGATTTTCGCCGGCGGCGAGTATATTTTCGCCGCGGCGAACTCGAAACCAGAAAACCTCACTCTCGGGAAAAATACCGCATCATTCTTGCCGGAAAGTAGCCGGAAGGTCGCCGGAAAATCGCGTGAATAGTACCTCCAAAGGTAAAACTCCGTTTAATCGCGTTTTAGGCTTCGTTTTACCGAATTTCTTTCCATAGATAGTCTTAGAATTAGTTTCTATACAACATATATGGTTTTTAGGTTTCGGCATGAATAGTGTTCCGGCGAGTGAATAGTGTTTTCCGGCGTGAATAGTGACTTTTAGAGTTTTCTAATTTTCATGTTATGGCTATGTTTTTCTAGGTTGTTGAGCCATCACGAGGTGAAATTCTCGTTGTTGGACTCCTAGTAAGGTGAGTGGGTTTTTCATACTATAGCGTATGTTTTAGGAATTTGATTTATAACTCTCTCGTATGATTTTAACTAGTTGGAATGTATGTTAAATTGTTTTACCGCTTTGAAAACCAATATGTTCCAACCATGTTAGAAATTGTAAATTTCAATCCTAGTTGAACCCTAGGTATGCAAGGCAAGCATCTAGGCTGATAATTCTCCATTTGAGCTAGATTTATAGAAATGCGAACTTAGTCATAGAAATGAACTAAGTTAGCCATGAAATGATTTGATGCATGATAAGCATCTATGTGACGTCTACGGACGATCTATGTTTAAAAAGGGAAAGTTTGTGATTTTAAAAGTCTCCATGGGAATTCATGGATGAGATATATTTTAGAATAGAGTTTTATGCATGAAAAGAGCTAGATGGAGAATTATAGCTTTATTGTAAAGTTATTGAAATGTTTTACTTTAAACTCTTTGAATAGCATATTTCACATGTTTTTTTTATTGGAGAGACCCTTTTAGATCACTGTTAGCTAGCCGCAGGTAGTGCTAGCCCTGGTGCACCATGATCATGTTAAGGCTTCGGCCTAAGATACTGTGACGGGCATATGACTGCCTAAGACACAGGGATTTAGGGTAGACTTATGTCTATGCCTACAGTGATTACCATACCCATTGCTATGTGCTTGGGAAATTTAGGGTAGACTTATGTCTATGCCTACAGTGATTACCATACCCATTGTTATGTGCTTGGGAAATTTAGGGTAGACTTATGTCTATGCCTACAGTGATTGCCATACCCATTGCTATGTGCTTGGGGAAAAATTTAGGGTGGACTTATGTCTACGCCTACAGTGATTGCCATACCCATTGCTATGTGCTTGGGGAAGATGATAGATCTGCTAGGAAAGACCTCCAATAAACTAGTGCATTTTTCTTAAAGATTAAATATTTCTAAAATACCTCATTCATCATTGTTATTGTATAAGTATCTTCATTTATTACTTACCATGCATAATTGATTTGCTTACAGTTATTGATTTAATCCTGTTTTTATCATTTGAACTGTTTAGCATTCTTTCAATAAATTACAGTTAAATTTTAATGTTTTCTATACCTTGATTTCAATTATTTAATTCATTGTGAAACACTCATGCTTAGTTTGCCCTGTTTCTGTTATAGTATGATTTATCCATTCACTGAGATGTGGTAATCTCACCCCTCTTCTGTTTTCTCCCCACAGATAGTCAAAGAAACACTGATCCAGCTACAGCTCCATAGGAGGCTAACTATAGCATTGGTGAGCCCCAGTTTGAGCAAAACTCCATTGTAATGATTGTATAGTTCAAGTATATGTCTAGTGTATCTCCATGAACATACAGGCAGGATCCTCGCTTCTTGTGTTGTTTGAAAAATGGTTTTAAGTTTTGCAACAATGTTTGTACTATGAGGCCATGGGCCAAGTTGAATCAAGGATGTTGGATTCATAAGATATATATATATATATATATATATACAGTATTTTCTGATATTGGACGTGGCGTATGTGGCCAGTTATATTTATTATGTACTGGATTGTGTGCTGAATGGTTGTGCATGCTATGTGTTAGGCTTACGGCTAGGGGGAAACCCTTATGCCGTGCCGGTCATGTGTTCCATCATTTGGGGACGTGACAAAGTTGGTATCAGAGGATTAGGTTTTCCTGTGTTCCATCATTTGGGGCCGTGACAAAGTTGGTATACAAATCACTTGTAGTTGTAAGAAATATAGGTATGATTCTGCATTTATAAACAAAAATAATATTGTACCTAATGCTGCCATTTCACTTCTATTAGATCTTTTTTTGGGTATCGAAAGCAGTCCTTCTTGATAAATTTTCAATTCAAATATTATAGAATAAAGTGTAAACTAAATTCACAAAATTAAGAGAAATAGAGACTAATAAGATTTTCTACAAATGATTAGCTTGCTACTTTCAGCCAGGCAGTATTTCTTACATGCCTCGCTTGTAAGACCAATGAAGGTATATATAAGAGAGCTTGAAACTTTCCATTTCCAATGTAAGAATATCACTGGCCACAATAACCTACATCTATAAATTCTCATTCATTCACCATACCCATTAATCATGGCTATTAAACAATGAATTTCATTAGTGATATTAAATATACTCTTTAGAATTACACAATTTATTAGATTGAAACATGTCTTTTAGAATTTCTTATTTTAGTTTTTTACAATATTAATTATATTCTTTTAGAATTCTTAAATAATATGAATTGAAGTGTGTTTTTTGACTTTCTCTTCTCAAATTTCACGAATTATAATTAATTTTGAAACCATCATAATTCTCACTTATCATTGACTATTGAATATTATTTCATATAAAGACATAAACTCTTTCGTATATATAGAGTTATTAATAAATTTTTAAATATATTAATATATATTATGTGATTATTTCTATTTGTATATTCAATTTTAATATGTCATATTTTAAGATATTAAAAAATTAAAAAAATATTTATATATTTTACTATCTATTTATATGTAATTCAACTACAATTGAATTAATAAATTATGAACCACATTTTTTATTGATTCAGTGACTAGTCCAATTTTTAAAATATTATGATTATTATCCTTTGTTTCATTTGATAAATCCAAAAGGCCAATCATGTTAATCAATTTATGAGTGTGAGTGTAATTTTTAAAAATCTTAAAAGAGATTAATATAATTTACTCAATAATTATAGATAAATTTAAACAAAAAATACACAAAATCCTCCTAATTCAAAATTACTTACCTATGAGAATCTAATTAAACTTGCAATTGTAATAGCCAACTTGGCTCACTTTTTGCTAACACTAATTGCGTGTGTTCATTGTATAATGATTTAAAAGAATTTTGATATCATCCGTGGACCGCCGCAAATATATAAAAGAAGAAAACAAAAAAGAAAGATCATTATTTATTTGCCACAATAGTATAGAAAATAGTGGGACAAATTTAAATAACTATGAACCTTTTAAGAGAATTTTTCATGCATGATAGCTTGAAATTGATCAGTCGTCACACGTTTGCAGATTTTTGCGACGGCAAGATGACGGCATATTTTAAAAACATTCTAAGACTATAAAACCAATTATAATGAATTTTAAAGAAAATATAGTATTAATTAACTTTAATTATGAGTAAAATTACAGGAATTAAGACAGTAACTAAACACACAAATGTGACAGATTTTCATCAAAATTTATATTACTTAAAACTGATAGCTCGAGCAGGATTGTCTTCAATGGAGGATACCTGTAGATATTGATATATATATATATATATATATATATATATATATATATATATATATATATATATATAAAGAAAATTGAAATGAAATCAATATAATTGAAAAATATAACTCGCAAAAGACTCATGTCCTAATAAAAAAATTTAATAAGAAAATGACTTATTTTGTTAAGTAAACTTATTAAAATATCTGATACTTTCATCAACATCTTAAAATAAATATAAATTTAAGCTAGTAGGATCTAATAAGAGATGATTTAGATAGTTTTACTACTAGAAAAATGGGATATAACAACACTTTATGAGTAACAAAATATAAAAAATGCTGCTAAAAACATAATATTCTAGCAGCTATTTTGACTTTCAGCATAATATTAAAAAAATTCACTATTTTAGACAGTAACTAAACACACAAGTATAATATATTTTTATCAAAATTTCTAATATTCAAAACTAATATATATATCAGAAAATTTAAGTGAAATAAATGGAATTGAAAAATGTAACTCGTAAAAAATAATTTTCTAATTAATTGATTTTGTTTTCTAAGAAAACAACTTATTAAAATATCTTGAGTGCTTTGGTCAACTTAATAAATGTGCTTATTAAATGATTTCATTAAATACTTCTTTTCTTGTCACAATACTTTTCTTAAAAATTCTTTAAGAAACTGCTTAAAAAAATAAAAATGAAAAAAGAAGAAGTTAAAGAGGCACTTATACTTCAGGTACACTATTACCACCGCACAAGTAAAGCGAGGGTGATAAGGTCTAAATAAAGAAAAAAAGCCCACATCAAGATGCTGTTTGATTTCAGTATATTGTTTTACAACTAGCATTACAGTTCCGCATTGTGATGAATTTGAAAATGACAATTCATGTGGAAGAAAAAATTATAGACACTGCATTAGTGAGGCACTGACCATTAGCCGCTGTCGGCGTTCCCCAATGCTTCTAGAAGGGATACGTTTCGTACCTAACAATGCAACTGGGAAACATGACATTTTCTCCTATTCTACCTTCACAACAAGACGTCGTAATTTCCGCTATTGCATCTCTGACACACCGGTTGCAAGGAGGAATGTTAAGCTCTTGTCAATCATTGCGTTAATGTTATGAGTGTGGTAACTTAATTAGTAACGGCATGAATCTTGAATATCGGTCGGTTATCATGGGTTTGGCTGACCAACCAGACCCATGAACCATCTCACTTAAATTCTAAAATAGAATTTATCATCACTAACTCCTAGGTCTAAAAGTAGAACCTATCATTGTCGTAGGTGGATCGATTGGGGACCAACAGACTGACCCTTGGAATCTGAATCCTCTACAGTAGGAGAGGGGTGCTGTGCCCCAAAAACACTCTGACCAGGCGACTAGTCATGTTAGGAGACCAGGCGCCTGGTCGCCTGACCAGTCGCCTAGTCAGCCTGTGCCTGGGGGCACAGCAGAGGATCCAAATCCTGACCCTTGTGGGTCCTAAAATGAGATTTATCATAACTAAAGAATGAATTATTTTGTTTTGTAAAATTTAAATTTGATTTTTGCTGTCAGTAATTTTTTAATAAATAATTTATAAATAACACTATAAACTCTTATTAAAACTTGTGATTTGTCTTAATTTTAAAATCAAGTAGTATCTTCTTATCAACTTTGAAATAAAACAATATTCCACCACCTTAAATTTTTACATACCAAAAAAAAAAAAATTAATGAGTGCTGCAAGAGCATTATTCATATATTCGCAGTTTCACGGTATGTGTCAGGATTGGTAATTAGCATGGGCATGATTTTATCATAGAATATATGATTGAGGTCTAATTCATGAATATTTTGTGATCAATAAATCAAGACTGGCCCAGATGTAGAAAAGTGGGGGCAAAGATACCTTTAATAATATCTGACCAAATCAAGAAATCGTCGTGCTCAGAGGTATTCCCCTGGCCTTAAGTGGCAGGAGTTCTACTAGTTCTGGAGTTCGATCGCCAGGTGGGGAGTTAATCTCCCATTCTTCTCATGACCCAAAAAAAAAAAAATGAAAACGTCAAGAATCCATTCATATACCTTGTAGAACTGATTATCTGTCATGTTACTATTGTCGTAAAAACTCCAATTGTACAAGTCAGTCAGAAAAAAAAATTGATGAATGGATGGAGAGACTAATTCAATTTAATTTTAAAAATTACTTAGTAAAAGTCAGTTATTTCGTCAAAAAAAAGTTAAAAAAATTTAAAAGATTATCAAAGCTGATCAAAATCAATATATAAATGAGACTAGTTTGAACTATTTATTTTTTCTTGTCATTAAAATGACACAATTTTGACTTTTTTTCAAATAGTATTAATTGCAAAATAATGTTAAAATAATTTGACATTAATTTTTTTTTATGAAGTTGATCAAACACTATTGATACTAATAAATGCACTTATTAAATGATTTAATTAAATACTTTTTGGTTAAAATATTTTAAGAAAAACAGTTTTAAAAAAATCAAAATGAAAAGTAGAGTTAAATAGGTCCTCTGACTTCAAGTACACGATCACCACCACACAAATAAAGAGAAGATGATAAAGGTTCCAAAAAGAAAGAAGTAAGAAGGAAAAGCCAAACGCTGTTTGAATTCAGCATATTGTTTTCCAGCTTGCATTATGGTTCGGCATATGGTGATTAGTATCAGGTGATCTCTAACATTTTTTTTATAAAACTTGATTAAACAATTTATTTTCATAAAAAGAAATGAGTTTGCATTTGACGAATTTGAAAATGACATTCCATTTGAAAGAAAAAAAAAATTATAAACACTGCGTTATTGAGTCACTGACCGTTAGCCGCTGTCGGCGTTTCCGATTCCTCATAGACGAACTGATACGTTTCATACCTAACAATGAAATTGGGAAACATAACAGCTTCTCCGGTTCTACTTCTGCAACACGACGTCGTAATTTTCGCTGTCGTGTCTTTGACACACCGCTTGCAGTCGTCAACAGTCAAGTCAGACGTGCACTGAGCCAGGCTGTACAGCGTCGTATCGCCGGAGGTGTCACCACATCATTATTTAGTATTTGATCTAATATTTGTGGATAATTTCTTATGTATCTAAATTTTAGAACACAGTGAACAAAATTTTTTAAAAGAATTTTGGTGTCATCCATAGACAGTATTGAATAAATAGAAGAAGAAAACAAAAAAGATATCATTATTTAGTATTTGATCTAATGTTGATAAATCAAATTGTAACACAAAGTAAAAATAATTTTAAAAAATATTATTTTTATTATATATTATGATTTATACACCATTGGTAGATTAAAAAAAGTATCCACAAACAGTAAATCAAATTATTATTATTTATTTATTTGCCTTTAAGAGAATTTTTTATGCGTGATAGCTTTGGATTGATCAGTCGTCACATTTTAGCTGAATTTTGTGACAATGTGACAACACATAACTCCATATTTTAAAAACATTCTAAGACTATAAAAAAATTATAATCAATTTTAAAAAATAAAATATTAATTAACTTTAATTTTGAGTAAAATTATAGGAATTACGGCGGTAACTAAACACAAAAATGTAGAAGATTTTCATCAAAATTTATATTATTTAAAAATAAAATATAGTTCATAAAATTTAAACGAAATCAACAGAATTGAAAAATATGACTCTTAAAAAGTTATGTTGTAATAATTTTTGTTCTAATAAGAAAATAACTCATTAAGTAACTTGTTATAATTATATCGGATACTTTCCTCCACGACATATATATACATTGGGTAGCGGGACTCTCTTTGCTTTCTCTTTTTCCTACAAGAAGTCGGCATCTCTATCTTCACGAACCAACTTTATTTTTTGGGTCATTACGCACCCCTCCCTTCCCATCTTTAAACGTGTTCGAATTTAGTCACGCTTCAGTTAGAGTTTGTGTCTATGTTTGATTTGAGTTTTTGTAGTTTTTCTTTTCTTTTTTCTATGAATCTTACATTGTCGTCAGAGATGTTAGATATGATATGAAAAATGGGTCTGCCGCTAGATATGGTTGTCTTGTTAAAGTACTAATGATGATGTTGATTATTTTTCCTCTCAAATGAATCAGCAGTTCAAGAGATGAGTAGAACTGTCATTTGTCTTTTTATTCAATTGGACAACTATAAATATTTATATAATATTTTTAAATATGAAATTTCTACCATTATTGTAAATATTGCAGCTTTGAAATTGAATGAATTTATAAGATGTTATCATCAATTCAACTTCTAGCTTATAAAATTTTTATCTTTACCACTTATATACGTAAAATACCTTTTGATTTATTTGTAAAAAATTTCAAGTCATAAATATCTTTTATTTATTTATTTTGGGTCCATTTGTTTCACTGGAAAACTTTCCAATATAAAAAAAAATGTTTTTTTTATTTTGTTAGAAAAAAGTTTAATATAAAGAAAAACATTTTTAAAAATATAAATTCTACCTCAAAGAAACTTTTTTTAAAAAAAAATAACCAAGGAAACATTTTTCAATTTTTATTTTAGCTCACCAGTATCAACTTAGCATTGTTGTCTCATGTTAAATTAATTTAATTAATTTTATGGATTGGATTAGCATTAATTAATAGTCAGTCTAATTATAGAATTAATTAGGTGATCGGTTTTGAATTAGCACTAAATTGTAAATGGATTGAGTCTTGGTAAAAATGTGAGTAATTTATGATAGGTTGGATTACTCACAACCCCAAATCCCAACTTATAGCTTATTTTGTAGTTAGTTAGTTTCTTATCACATACACTCATTGGAGGAAGAGTAAGAAAATTAGTTTGATAGAGGATTTTACATAGAGGTGTGGCTATATTCACGTATTTGCTCCTCTCCCTCCAAAACATACATTTTGCTGGTTTTCTCTCTTTTGAATCAAGCATTCAGTTTTCTCTGGTATTGCAAGTTGTCGATCCTCTTCACTGCACTCTTTTACACACATGGATTCCATTTGTTCTTCAACTGGTATATTATAATCTCCCACATATTATGCTTTCAAATGGTATCATAACTTGGTTAGGCTCGAATTTTCTGCCCTCATGTTTTTCTGGTGTATTTTGTGTGTGTGTGTGTTTAATCTGTTAAAATGCACCAAAGATATGACAATTTCATGTATGTTCATTTTCGGACCTAGGAGTTTCATTAATGGCATAATTTGATAGAGATCATATTAGTCGTGATTCTTATATTAAATGAAGCCTAAATGATTTAGAGTATGTGGTTAAAATTTGGTGAAAATCGGATAACCCATTGGTGAGAAAATTGAAATCAAAGTTTCTGAAAAAAATAACCAACCACCTACATTTCGAGGCTTGGAGTTCTCTCCTCGGGCCTCCATTATGTACGATACATACATGGTTATAAATTTCATGTTTCAAGCTTTCTAAAAGTACCAATTTCATCAAATTTAGACAATTAATGAAGGAGATATGAAGCCTCAAATTTGGATGCTCGATTCTGGAAAAAACCAGAAAAAATTTGAGGTTGAAGACGAAGTGGCATAGCCACTCTTGGCATAGGCCCGTGAGCACCACCTCTAGAGGGTATTGGCATAAATGAAATTTTAATCGAACAATAAAATAAAACTACACACAATAGTGATGTCATTGTAGCCGAAAAGAGCTTGAATGCAGCGCGTGGCTTGCACGCTCTTCCCTTAGAGTGTAAAAACACTATTTTCCATTTTTTTTTAATTTTCTAGGCAGCTGGGCTATGAGAGGCACGTGGAAGGTCCAAATTGGATGATTTTGGTGTCTAAAAATCCCTAAATTCTTTATCTACGTGTGGATATATAATATGCCTATGTTCGGAGGATTAGTTAAAAAAAATGATAATTCAGTGTATTTCTTTGAATTGTGACGTGAACATTAGAATATGAAGTATATTTTGTATTAATATTTGTTTCAAAAATAACTTTTCTTTCTTTTTTAATAAATTTTGGAAACACAGAATACAAAATTATAAATTTTATGCGTAGTGGTCACGAATAAAAATATTATATTGGTAATGGACATACTCTATCAGTGTGATATTGTTAATATATTTTTGTGTTGATATCATGAGTCTGTTAGTAGTAAATGTATAATGTTTCAATATTTGGTGTACTCTATCAGTATGCAGATATTGAGTATAGTTTTGTATTAGTTATTTTATGAGTCAAATATTTGTGGTGTGCAATGAGTTTTTTAGGTTCGTTATAATCTGGGACACTTAGGCGGAATTATGATGAACAATCTTGTAAATATAGTTGCATAAATTGAGTTTTGGTGGAAACCTTGTTTAATAATTATGTTGCACACACATAATTAATGTTTCTTAAGTTTGTTTCAACAGCTTCCATACTCATACAACTGTCAACAGTCAAAACTCTGAATAGGGCTAACTTTGACGACTAGAAGGAGTCCCTTGATATGTACTTAGCTTTAGTTAAGGAAGACATGGCTCTTAGGAAGGCTAAGCCAGTAGATCTTACTGCTACAAAGAAGGCCTATCATGAGAAATTGTATGATTTCAATAGAGTTTGTCTAATGACAATGAAATACACCATGGACAATACTATTAGGCAAAGTATTCCTGAGAAGGATACGGCTATTGAATTTTTGATTTTTGTTAGAGAAAAGTTCAAAAAATTTGACAAATATCAGAAGGCTTACTACCTATCTTTAATGGGCATTACTCGATATGATGGTGTGTTAGGAGTATGTGAACATATCATGAAGTTAGTGAATTATTGTAATAAGCTGAAGTCCTTCAATATTGATTTGGGAGAGATCTACTTAGTTTAGCATTGATTTGGGAGAGAGCTACTTAGTTTAACGTATTCTAGAATCACTCCCATCTTAGTATAGAGTTTTGAAGACTAATATTTTTCAAGAAGGGGAATGGTTCGTAGACCAGTTAATTTTTATAGTAACTTAGGAGGAAGAGTCAATGAAGAAAGGAAATTCCTTTACGCCATCTGTTAACTACTTTTTTCATGGGTCTAGTAGCAAATCTAGAGGTGATCATCAGAAAGGGAAGAAACCTGATTCTCGGGTTGAGAATAAGAAATCTAGGTTTAAGAATAGTGGCAAGAGACATGTGAATTTCAAGAGGAAGGATTTTAAAGGTGAATGTCATTATTGTAAGAAACCCATTCATAAGATATCAACGTGTTTCAAGCTTAAGAATAAGTGTTAGAAATAAGGTATATCTTTACAATTTACCCCTTTCGCTTTAGTCTATTTTGAATCTAACAATTTTGAAATTTCTTCTCATTCTTGGTGGTTGGATTCTGGTGCAACTATTCATTTTGTAAACTCTTTATAGGAGCTCAAATGTATGAGGATGCCAAGTGAGAGGGAAAAGACCATTTTGGGAGTAAAAGGAAGTTCAGCAACAATAGAATATGTAGAAGCAGTTATTTTGTACTTGAATTATGGATATATTTTGAATTTAGACAATGTAGTTTATGTACCTTCTTCCAGAAGGAATTTAATTTTAAGTTCTGTATTAGACAAATCCGGTTACTCATTTTGGCAAAGTAATGGAAAGAATAATATATATTTTGATTTAGTGGTTGTTGGTTCTGCTTTGTTATTTAATGGTTTATATCATTTGAACTTGAATTCTAGTCATATTCAATGTTCTACTTCTGTTATTGATGTAAATATTGTTGTTAGGAACAAACGTCATAGAATTGATGAAAATTCTTCTATGCTGTGGCATCAGCGTTTAGGTCATATCTCTATAGAGATATTAGAGAGGATGGTGAAACAAAATATATTACATGATTTGGATTTTTCATATTTTGAAGCCAGTGTTAACTATATCAAAGAAAAGTTTCTTGCTAAAGCTAGAAATAAAGGGACAAATAGGTCTGAGAATGTGTTAGACCTGATTTATACTGATATTTGTGGACCCATTACTCTTGCCGCTATGGGTGGATTTAGATATTACATCACTTTTATAGATTATCACTTTAGATATGGGTGGATTGATCTTCTTTATGAGAAATCTGAGTCTTTGGATGCTTTTAAGGCTTTCAAGGCAGCAGTTGAATTAAAAACTAACAAGGTTATTAAGTGTGTCAAATCTGATAGAGATGGCGAGTATTATGGAAGATATACCGAAATAGGCAAAAATCCTGGCATATTCGCTTTGTTTTTGCAATAGCATGGTATAGAGCCTTAATATACTATGCCTGGCACTCCTCAATAGAATGAGGTTGCAGAAAGACGTAATCGTACCCTGATGGATATGATCAGAAGTATGATCAATCACTCTTCATTATCAGAGTTTTTGTAGGGTAATGCTTTAAAGACTGCGATCTATATTCTTAATCAGGTTCCTAGTAAATATGTGCCAAAGACTCTATATGAACTATTTTTTGGTAAGAAGTCTAGTTTGAGACACTTTCATGTTTGTGGTTGTAAGTTGGAAGTGAGGCCGTATAATCCTCAGTTTAAGAAACTTGATTCTAGAACTATCAGTGGATTCTTTATTTGGTACAGCTTAAGATAAAGAGGATGTAGATTTTACTATCCTACTCACACTATCAAAGTCATTGAGTCTAATCGGGCATTTTATTTTGAAGATAACTTAGATAATGGGAGTCATGTAACTAAGACTATTGATCTACGTGAAGAGAGTACTATTATGTCCATTCCTATTATACCATCTCCATCTGATAGAGATGATATTGCTATAAAGAATCCAACTGATGCTGATGTAGTGCCACCTACGACAGATGCTAATGAGCTGCCTATAATAAGTGTTGAGGAACCTATGTATGAATTAAGACGATCTCAAAATATATGTAGACCTGTAATTCCAAATGATTATATGATTTATCTACAATAACTTGAATCAAATGTTGGTGATAGCACAAATCATGTTCTCTTTAAGGAGGCAATGCCAAGTCCTTACTCATCTAAATGGTGGAAGGCTATAAATGATGAGATTGCCTCAATGTATCATAATCATGTATGGGAGCTTGTCAAATTACCATATGGATACAAACCTATTGGTTGCAAGTGGGTCTTTAATACCAAACGAGGGCTACTGGTGAAATATAAAGATATAAGGTCAGACTCGTAGTTAAGGGCTAGAATCAGAGAGAGGGCATTAATTACACAAAAACATTCTTTCCTGTATCTACTAAAGATGCCTTCAGAGTTGTCATGACCCTTGTTGGAAATCTTGATCTTGAATTTCACCAGATGGATGTCAAAACTGCATTTCTAAATCGAAGTTTATATGAAAAGGTTTATATGATTCAACCAAATGGTTTTGTTGAATCTGGGAAAGAGCACTTGGTATGCAAACATAATAGATCTATCTACGGGCTGAAACAAGCTTCTAGGCAGTGGTATCTGAAATTTGATGAGGTTATTACCTCTCTTAGGTTCATTGAAAACGTTTCAGATCAGTGCATCTATCATAAATTTGATAGGAGCAGTTTTGTAATTCTTGTGTTCTATATTGATGACATCCTTCTAGCCAGTAATTCAATGAACTTTCTAAATGAGACAAAACATATGTTGTCCTGCCATTTTGATATGAAAGATCTTGGTGAGGCATCTTTTATTCTTGGGATTCAAATTCACAATAATAGGCCTCATGGCATTCTTGATTTTTCTCAGGCAACCTATATTGATAGAGTGCCTAAGAAGTTTAACATGCATTCTTGCACTCCTTGTTCTACATCTGTTCAGAAAGTTGAGAGGTTGTCAAAATTACAGTGTCCTAAAAATGAAGTTGAGAGGACTGAGATAGATAAAATTTCATATACTTTCATTGTTATGCAGTCTTATGTATGCTCATGTTTGCATTCATCCAGACATAGCTTTTGCTATCAGTGTGCTTGAAAGATACTTGAGCGATCCTGGCAAGGATCATTAAAGAGCTATAAAAAAAGTCATGAAGTACCTACATGGTACAAAACATCATAAATCTACTTCTGGATACATCTTTAAGATGTTTGGAGGAGCTGTTTCATGGAAGAGCATCAAACAGACATTTACAGCTACTTTAAATATGGTAGTAGAGTACATCGCTTATTATGATGCCACTTGTCATGCCATATGATTGAGAAAACTGATATCTGGCATGCATCTTGTTGAATCTATATCATGACCTCTAACTATTTATTGCGATAGTTCATCTTTTGTGTGCTTCTCTCAAAATCACAAAAATTCTAGTCATACAGAACATTTTGATGTTAAACTCTTGTTTGTGAGAGAGAAGACTGTTGAATCTCATACTCATGTAGTTTGCATTCCTGGTGAACATATGTTTGCAGATCTGTTGACCAAAGGCTTACTTGTAGGAGTACTTTAATAATCAATAATCAAAACAAATAATAGAATAACAAAATTTAGTGGATATCAAGTAATCAGTATACACTAAACTTTAACAGGATTCAAAAATAAAACGACACAAGATTAAGTCCAATAGGGAAAAAAATGATGTAAATATAATATAATTATCAACATAGTTTCAATATTTGAATAGAATGGAATACAAGAAAATATGTCAAATTACATCAAAATAACATAACTCAGTCTCCCACTAGACTAAGGCAACATCAAAAGATTTAACATGACCCATATGACTTACTTGATTTTGAAATACTCCTATAGGTAAGTCTTTGGTCAACAAATCTACAAGCATATGTTCACTAGGAATGTGAATTACACGAGTCTGAGATTCAACAATCTTTTCTCTCACAAATAAGAGTTTAACATCAAAAAATTTTGTACGACTGTAATTCTTGTGATTTTGAGAGAAGCAGACAGTAGATGAACTATCGTAATGAATTGTCAGAGGTTGTGATATATATTCAACAAGATGCATACCATATATTAATTTCCTCAACCATATGTCCTAACAAGTGGCTTCATAACAAGCGACATACTTTGCTTCCATAGTTAAAGTAGCTATGAGTGTCTGTTTGATTATTGCCAGGATTTACGATCATCCACACAAGATGCATAGTCTGAATCCGTGTACCTCATGATTTCAAATGGACCAGACTTTCCAAAAGTCAATAAATATTTTTTGTATCATGTAGGTACCTCATGACTTTCTTTGCATCTCTCCAATGATTATTGCCAGGATTGCTCAAGTATCTTACAAGTACATTGATAGCAAAAGCTATGTCTAGACGAGTGCAAACATGAGCATACATAAGGTTTCCAACAACGGAAGTATATGGAACTTTATCCATCTCAGTTCTCTCAACATCATTTTTAGGATATTGTAATTTTGACAACATCTCACCTTTCTAAACATGTGCAGCACAAGAAGTGCAAGAATGCATGTTAAACTTCTTAAGCACTCTATCAATATTGTTGCCTGAGACAAACCAAAAATTCCACGAGACCTATTACAGTGAATTTGAATTCCAAAACCAAAAAATGCATCACCAAGAATCACCTTTCTGAACATGTGCAGCACAAGAAGTGCAAGAATGCATGTTAAACTTCTTAAGCACTCTATCAATATTGGTTGCCTGAGTCAACAAACCAAAAATGCCACAAGACCTATTACGGTGAATTTGAATTCCAAAACCAAAAGATGCATCACCAAGATCTTTCATACCATCCCGAGTCACCACTACAATTGTTGCCCAAAATGGGTCTAGCTTGGAGCAAATAAAAGTTTGAGTAAATTACACTTTTTTTATATATATTTTTGAAATCTACGTTTACAACTTTTGCATTTTCAATTTATATATAAACTTTCTTTCTATTCTCACCAAATTATTAACGAAATTTATATATTATGCCTTTTTAAAAAAAATTATAAATAATCTAACTTAACAAAATACAAGTCATCAAAAGATAGAATTTAGGCAAGTGAAAATTTAAAATAGGAAGAATTAATGTTATTTTTTCAAAATATCAGAAGGTATGAGCGTAGGTTTCATAAACTCCAAAAGATATTATTGTCTCCATTTGAAATATGAGTGTGAGTTTAATTTTTATGAGCTTTTATATGTCTATATATATATAATTGATGCTAAAAGTTTTGAAAATCAGTTAGGCTAATGCCCAGGCTCAAATCCAAACATTTCTATTTAGGTTTAGATAAAAAATTTGAAAATGAAAGGGCATTAGCTTTGGTCTCAAACTCTAAAATTTCTATTTGGACTAAAATAAAAAATTTTAAAATAAATTTGGGATCATACAATTTTATTTAATTAGGTCAAGCTTGAACCAAAATGAAAATTTCTAAAATGAGTTGTGTTTGACTTTAGATTGGACTTGAGGTTTTCTTTCTGGGCCCAAATAGTGATTTTGAAAATGAAATGGATTTGGACTCCCCGTCCTTAGATAATCCAATTTTTTTTCTTCGATTGAACTCGAGCTCAAATAAGAAATTTGAAAGTGAATTGAGTTTGTTTGCACCAAGATATTTTTATTTTGGCTAAACTATATTGTAAATAGAAATTTTAAAAAATGTGGTGGGGTTCGATTCAAACCCAAATAACCTTGTTGAAGCTCAAATAAGAACTTTGAAAATAAGTTGAGACTAGCTCTAGACTTGGACGTGGATGTTTTTATTTAAGCCAAACTCAGATCTATTTCCGAATTTTACAAATGAGATGGGTTTACACTTTAACCTAAACTTTTTTGGACTTAAATAAAAAATTTGAAAATCCTTGGGCATGAACATAGGCTAAGATTTAGATATTTCTATTTATTTTTGAAAATGAACCCTATTGAACTTAGGCACATACTCAAACATTTCTATTCGAGACATGACCAAAACTAAAAGAATTTTTGAAAGCGAGTACGGTTTGAGCATTAACCTAAATATTTTTATCTCTTGAAAACCTTTTGTATGTCTCAAAATCAAGTCTAGTTGTTATTGCTATCACTACTATAGCACCCTAACTTTCTACCATGCTCGCCATGGCATCACCCTAATCTCTATTTTTTTTCTTTTCTTGGTACACCAAATAGTAAGAAAAATATCATCAAATGTTTTCCTAATTTGAACTATCTTTTAAGAAATTTTTTTTAAAGTATATGATTTTCTAAATTGACGAAACAAACAGATCGCTTATATTAAAATATTCAATTCTATTTACCAAAATATTTTCAAACATTTATACTATAAAGTAAATTTTAAAAAATATACGTATTTGGGCTCAAACTATTGGGGATCCTCTCATCTGTATATATATATACTAAAAAAAGAAAAAATCCTCCAAGCATTAAACGCACTAAGATGACCTGTGTCACTATATGATAGCCTTATACAATAAATAAATTTTGAACTTTCTCTTTATTTTATTGAATACAATATTTTGAATTTTTACATTAGATTACCAATACCTGCAAGAAAGCTTTCTTCCACCTTCAAGCATTAAATGCACACAGAAAATATTTGTCATTGTATGGTAGCCTTAGACAATAAATGAATTTTGAACTTTTTTTCAATTTTCCAATACAAAGATTATAGTTGAAAACAACCAGATGTGTAATAACCCTCAGCTAATAAAACATTTAAAGGTTAAGTACAAATCATTTGAAACAAAGAAAGTTGAGAACAACGTAAAATTTTAGAGCGTTTCTGACCTTTCTTCTGACCTATCTTCACTCATATAAGCATAAATCTCTCATATGAAATCTAAATTAATTGATTCCAATTTCTGTAGAAAGATAAGATATATATCTACAACTTTAATGTTGGAAAATTTTGCTAATTCCGTGAATATTATAGTGATAAGAGGCAAAAAACGAAGCATAATGTGGTTTGAACCTTTGTTCACTATTTTATGCATAACTCCTTCATATGAACTCCAAATTAAGTGATTCAAGTGGCTAATGAGAAAGGGCTACAACTTTCATGTTGGACGTTTTGTCAAATTCGGCCAAACACTTGGTGCACTGTAGCCCCGAAGCACGGTCAGGCCGTGCTTCGGGCTGTTTTTTTTTCGTTTTTCTGCAGCATCCCCCTCCCTTCTCCTTCATTTTGATTCCCTCTCTCTCTCTCTCTCTAAAAAATTTTCTCTACCTTCTCTCTAAGATATCTCACCATCCAGCCAACCGATTTGAGCTACCAAGGTACCATTAGACTCGTGGCAACGAGTACTTCAAAACCCACCAATCAGTTTCGCTGGAAAACCGCCGGAAAGTCGCCGAAAAATCGTGTGAATAGTAACCTCCAAGGTAAAATTCCGTCTAACCGCGTTTTAAGCTTCGTTTTACCGAAATTCTTTCCATAGATAGTATTAGAATTAGTTTCTATGCTAGAATATAAGGTTTTAGGTTTCGGCGTGAATTATATTTTTCGGCGAGTGAATAGTATTTTCCGACATGAATAGTGACGTTTAGGATTTATCTAATTTTCATGTTATGTCTATATTTTCTAGGTTGTTGAACCACCACGAGGTGAAATTCTCTTTGTTGGACTCCTAGTACGGTGAGTGAGTTTTTCATACTATAGCGCATGTTTTAGGAATTTGATTTATAACTCTCTCGTATGATTTTAACTAGTAGGAATATATGTTAAATTGTTTTACCGCTTTGAAAACCAATATGTTCCAACCATGTTAAAAATTATAAATTTCAATCCTAGTTAAATCCTAGGTATGCAAGGCAAGCATCTAGACTGATAATTCTCCATTTGAGCTAGATTGGTAGAAATGTGAACTTAGTCATAGAAATGAACTAAGTTAGCCATGAAATGATTTGATGCATGCGAACATCTATGCGACGTCTACGGACGATATGTTTAAAAGAAAAGTTTATGATGATAAAGGTCTCCATGGGAATACAAGGATGAAACATATTTTAGAACGGAATTTTATGCATGAAAAGAGTTATATGGAGAATTATAGCTTTACTGTAAAGTTATTGAAATATTTTACTTTAAACTCTTTGAATAACATATTTTCAAATGTTTTCCATTGGAGGAACCCTTTTATATCACTGTTAGCTAGCCGTAGGGAGTGTTAACCCTGGTGCACCATGGTCATGTGAAGGCTTCGGCCTAGGATACTGTGACAGGCATATGACTGCCTAAGACATAGGATTTCATGTGAAGGCTTCGACCTAGGATACTGTGACGTGGTTGGTTTGCCCTGTTTCAGTTATAGTAAGATTTACCCATTCACTGAGATGTGGTCTCACCCCTCTTCTGTTTCCTCCCCACAAATAGTCAAAGAAACTTTGATCCAGCTACAGCTCCGTAGGAGGCTGAATATAGCATTGGTGAGCCCCAGTTTGGGCAAGGCTCCGTTGTACTGGTTGTATAGTTTAGTTTATGTATAGTGTATCTCCATAAACTTACAGGCAGGATCCTCGCTTCTTGTGTACTTTGATGTGTTGTTTGGAAAACAGTTTTATGTTTGTATTATGAGGCCATGGGCCAAGTTGAATCAAGGATGTTGGATTCATGAGATATATAGATATTTATATATATATATATATATATATATATATATATATATATATATATATATATATATATATATATATATACAGTATTTTCTTATATTGGATGTGGCATATGTGGCCAGTTATATTTATTATGTACTCTGGATTGTGTGCTGAATGTTTGTACATGCTATGTGTTAGGCTTACGGCTAGGGGGAAACCCTTATACCGTGCCGGTCATGTGTTCCATCATTTGGGGCCGTGACAGATTGGTATCAGAGCTTTAGGTTTTCCTGTGTTCATGGAGTAACGGACCTTTAGGTACGACTTTAAGTATGGGTATGAATCCGGACATGCTTATACTCACGGTGCTGCTAAAGGGGTTCGATAGGATGTTGTCTTTTTGTTCAAGTAAGTCAGTTTATAGTATGCTATGTTGGCATGGTTAAGTAACGGTTGGGCTATTTCTGTTTTATAGCGAGATGCCACCAAGAACGATGTAATAACCGTAAAATTTAACGAAAAGGAAAGTTAAAATAAAAGAGAGAATTTTGAAAATAGAGATAAGAACCGTAGAAAATATGTATATTTATTACATAGATTAAAGAATTAAAAAAAAATTAGAAGTTATGTTTTGGCGCGCTATAAGCAAATATATTTTTATTTATGTAGAAATAATTATGAGTTGTTAAAAGTAAGTGGATTTTTAAGTAAAAGAAGTATTGTATTGCTTAAAATAATTATACCAGCTTCTATTGAATTTTTATGGTTTTTTTAGAAATACTCTTTCTTTTAATATGAATAAAGATATTTGTTTAGAAATTTGTTTTATTACGATTTTTATCAAGAAAATTATGATTTAAGAGTTTAACTAAAGGTTTATGAGAAATGAAATTTTTAGAAATTTTTGGGATATTTTATGATGAAAAACGGAATTTATATGAATTTTTATAAAAGAAAATCCTATTATAAATTATTTAATAATTATTATTATTTAAAAAAAAAATTACTGTAGCGCTGCACATATATGTCTCGGGTACCAGAGAAGCAGAAAGGAAAAAAAACCGCAGCCCCCCCTATTTTCCATTTTCCCCTTCGATTTTCAAACCCTCATATCTGGAGCTACGGACCTCCGATTGACGAACCGTCTGTACCGTTGGACTCGTGGCAATGAGTACTTCAAAACCCACCAATCAATTTCGTCAGAAATTCGCCGAAAGGTCACCGGAAAATCGCGTGAATAGTACCTCCAAAGGTAAAACTCCGTCCAATTGCGTTTTAGGCTTCGTTTTTACCGAAATTCTTCCCGTAGATAGTCTTAGAATTAGTTTCTATGCTCAAATATAGAGTTTTTATGTTTTGGCATGAATAGTATTTTTCGGCGAGTGAATAGTGTTTTTCAGCATGAATAGTGACGTTTAGAATTTATCTAATTTTCATATTATGTCTATATTTTCTACGTTGTTAAGCCACCACGAGGTGAAATTCTCGTTGTTGGACTCCTAGTACGGTGAGTGGGTTTTTCATACTATAGCGCATGTTTTAGGAATTTGATTTATAACTCTCTCGTATGATTTTAACTAGTTGGAATGTATGTTAAATTGTTTTACCGCTTTGAAAACCAATATGTTCCAACCATGTTAGAAATTATAAATTTCAATCCTAGTTGAACCCTAGGTATACAGGGCAAGCATCTAGACTGATAATTCTCCATTTGAGCTAGATTGGTAGAAATGTGAACTTAGTCATAGAAATGAACTAAGTTAGCCATGAAATGATTTGATGCATGCGAACATCTATGCGACGTCTACGGACGATATGTTTTAAGAGAAAGTTTATGATGATAAAGGTCTCCATGAAAATACATGGATGAAACATATTTTTTTTAGAACAAAATTTTATGCATGAAAAGAGCTAGATGGGGAATTATCGCTTTATTATAATGTTATTGAAATGTTTTACTTTAACCTTTTTGAATAACATATTTCAAATATTTTCTATTGGAGGGACCCTTTTAGATCACTGTTAGCTAGCCGCAGGTAGTGCTAGTCTTGGTGCACCATGATCATGTTAAGGCTTCGGCCTAGAATTCTGTGACGGGCATATGACTGCCTAAGACACAGGGATTTAGGGTGGACTTATGTCTACGCCTACAGTGATTACCCTACCCTTGCTGTGTGCTTGGGGGAGATGATATATCTGTTAGGAAAGACCTCCAATAAACTAGTGCATTTTTCTTAAAAATTAAATATTTCTAGAATACCCCATTCATCATTGTTATTGCATAAATATCTTCATTTATTACTTACTATGCATAATTGATTTGCTTACGGTTATTGATTTAATCCTGTTTTATCTTTTGTACATTTTAACTGTTTAGCATTCTTTCAATAAATTACGGTTAAATGTTTAATGTTTTCTATACCTTGAATTCAATTATTTAATTTATTGCGAAACACTCGTGCTTAGTTTGCCCTGTTTCTGTTATAGTATGATTTACCCATTCACTGAGATGTGGTAATCTCAACCCTCTTCTGTTTTCTCCCCACAGATAGTCAAAGAAATATTGATCCAGCTACAGCTCCATAGGAGGCTAAATTTAGCATTGGTGAGCCCTAGTTTGGGCAAGGCTCCGTTGTACTGGTTGTATAGTTTAAGTTTATGTCTAGTGTATCTCCATGAACTTACAGGCAGGATCCTCGCTTCTTGTGTTGTTTGAAAAATGGTTTTAAGTTTTACAATAATGTTTGTACTATGAGGCCATGGGCCAAGTTGAATCAAGGATGTCGGATTCATGAGATATATATATATATATATATATATATATATATATATATATATATATATATATATATATATATATATATATATATATATATATATATATATATATATATATATATATACAGTATTTTCTTATATTGGATGTGGCGTATGTGGCCAGTTATATTTATTATGTACTCTGGATTGTGTGCTGAATGTTTGTGCATGCTATGTGTTAGGCTTACGGCTAGGGGGAAACCCTTATGCCGTGCCGGTCATGTGTTCCATCATTTTGGGCCGTGACAAATGAGATCAAAGGTTAGGCAACCCGTGGCTCAAGAGCAGATGGCTGAAGAGTCTGCTCAGTCCGCAGTACCCGTGCCTAGTGGCCGAGGTAGAGGTCGTGGCAGAGGCTGACCTAGAGCCAGTGCAAGAGGTAGTGGCAGGGGTGTAAGGGCTGCTGAAGCAGCCGAACAAGCTGAGTTGAACAGTGAGCAAGCTGAGACTCCTAGGGCGGGGGAAATGTCTTCTCACCCCGAGATGATGTGATAGCCCAGATGCTAGTAACCATGCAGGGTATGCAGCAGACGATAAAAAATCTAGCCGAAAGAAGGGATGGACAAGGTAGAAGGGACCCACAACAGCCCGAAACAGCTACCTCCGTTCCAGAACCAGTTTGGTCCGTGGAGCGGCATGTGAGACCCGTCGAGAAGGAAGTGGAACTATCTGAGTTCCTGAAGCTGAAACCGCCAACCTTCAAGGGGTTGTTGGCTAGTGAAGATCCCCAGGAGTTTATAGAGGACACTGAGAAGATCTGTGAGGTGCTTAAGTGTCCAGAGATTCGATCAGTAGAGTTAGCATCCTTCCAGTTGTCTGGTGTAGCGCAGGTATGGTTTAAGACCATGATGCGCGGAAGGGTAGCTACAGCGCCACCTTTGGAATGGCCAGAGTTCAAGGAAGTCTTCATGGAGAGGTTTGTGCCTCAGAGTATCCGAGATGCCAAGTGTCAGGAATTTGTGGAGTTGAAGCAAACTCTCGGTATGATAGTCACAGAGTATGACTATCGCTTCACACAGCTGTTGCCGTATGCACCGCATATGGTCCATACTGAAAGGGACATGATCAAGAAATTTATCCAGGAGTTAATACCAGCATTGTTTAAATCAGTGGCACCCCAGATGAAGCAATTTCCTAACTATGCAGAGGCTGTGGACTGTGCAAGAATGATGGAGACTAGGCATTTGGCCGATGTTGAGAGTGCCAAGCTGAGAAAGAGGGATAGAGATGGGAGCTCCAAAGGAGGCCAACTGAGGATTTTTGCTCTTACCAGGCAGGATGCACAAGCTTCAAATGCGGTCATGACAGGTACTCTTTCGGTTTGTCTATATGAAGCATATGTTTTGTTTGACCCCGGGTCTACATATTCCTATGTTTCCCCTAGTTTTGCTAAGAGTTTGGGTAAAGATCCGATTAGGATGGATGCCCCTTTCTTTGTAACCACCCCGGTCGGTGATTGCTTGCCAGTAGAGCATGTATGCAAGTCATGTAAAGTGTTAGTGGGTGATAGGGAAACATCTGTTGATTTGATCATCCTGGACATGATCGACTTTGACGTAATCCTAGGAATGGATTGGTTGGCATCATGCTATGCTACTTTGGATTGCTATGGGAAGGCAATCAAGTTCAACATTCCAAGTGAAGTTCCTTTCCGTTTCCAGTGTGACCGAAGTAAAGCTCCAAGTAACCTAATTTCAGTCTTGGTTGCTCAGAGGATGTTGAAGAAGGAATGCCAGGGATATTTGGCGTATGTTAGAGATGTGGATGTGAAGGTATCCGATGTAGACAAGATGGCAGTGGTAAGAGAATTCCTGGATGTCTTTCCAGAGGAGTTGCCAGGATTACCTCCTGAACGGGAGATAGAGTTTGGTATCGACTTTATTCCAGAGGCTCGACCAATTTCTATACCACCTTACAGGATGGCACCCACAGAGCTTAAGGAGCTAAAGAGTCAGTTGCAGGATTTGTTGGATAAGGGCTTCATCAGGCCGAGCACTTCTCCATGGGGTGCTCTGGTCCTATTTGTGAAGAAGAAAGATGGGTCTTTGCGTCTTTGCATTGGCTATCGGCAACTGAATAAGCTAACGATGCGCAACAACTACCCTTTTCCCAGGATTGATGATCTGTTCGATCAATTTCAATGAGCGAAATGTTTCTCCAAGATTGATCTGAGGTTAGGGTACCATTAGTTGAAGATCAGGAAGGAGGATATTCCCAAGACAGCTTTTAGGACCCGTTATGGTCATTATGAGTTTTTAGTTATGTCTTTTGGAATAACTAACGCACCAGCTGCTTTTATGGACTTGATGAACAAGGTGTTCAAGCCATTCTTGGATCAGTTTGTCATCGTGTTCATTGATGACATCTTGGTTTATTCTAAAGACCATGAGGAGCATGAACAGCACCTACGATTCATTCTGTAGATCTTGAGGGATCAGCAGTTGTATGCCAAACTCTCTAAGTGTGAGTTCTGGTTGTACAGCGTTATGTTTCTGGGGCATGTAGTCACGAAGGACGGCATTCAAGTAGACTCCGAGAAGGTAGAGGTAGTACAGCAGTGGCCTCGCCCCGCTAGTGTGACGGAGATCTGAAGTTTCTTGGGTCTAGCAGGGTATTACCAGAGGTTCATTAAGGATTTCTCCAGGATTGCTGCTCCTTTGACCAGATTAACCAGGAAGGGAGTTAAGTTTGAGTGGTCGGATGTATGCGAAGAAAGTTTCCAGACCTTGAAGAAGTGTCTAACCACAACCCCAATTCTAACTATACCAACGGGCACTGGAGGATATTTAGTATACTGTGACGCCTCAAGGGTGGGCTTGGGTTGTGTGTTAATGCAGAATGGGCATGTTGTAGCCTATGCATCTAGGCAGCTCAGGAAGTACGAACAGAACTATCATACACATGATTTGGTGATGGCGGCAGTGGTCTTTGCCTTGAAGATTTGGAGGCACTATCTCTATGGTGAACCCTGTGAGATTTACACAAACCACAAGACCCTCAAGTACATCTTTCAACAAAGGGATCTTAACTTGAGACAGAGGAGGTGGATGGAGTTGGTGAAGGACTATGACTGCACCATCTTGTACCACCCAGGCAAGGCCAATGTGGTAACAGATGCTTTGAGCAGAAAGTCAATGGGGAGTCTAGCCCATATCACCCTACTCTGGAGGCCGTTGATAAGGGATATTTATCGGCTAGATGGTGAGGGGATGCGTTTTGAAGTGAAGGAGCCAGGGGAGTTGTTAGCTCACATGCAACTACACTCTCTGCTTGTTGAGCAGATTAAGGCAGATCAGGACAAGAATACTAAGCTGTGCAAGCTCAAGGATGAAGTTAGGAATAATCAAACTTCTAAATTCAGCGTGGATGCTGAAGGAGTGTTAAGATGTGGGAAGCGCTTGTGTGTACCCGATGTGGATAGCTTAAGGAAGAAAATTTTGGAAGAGGCACATCAATCAGCCTATACTATCCACCCAGGAACAAATAAGATGTACAGTGACGTCAAGGACTTGTATAGGTGGAATGGGATGAAGAAGGATGTAGCAGACTTTGTGGCTCAGTGCTTGGTTTGTCAGCAGGTGAAAGCTGAACACTAGAAGCCTGCCGGTTTGCACCAACAGATTGAGATACCAGAGTGGAAGTGGGAAAGGATCACTATAGACTTCGTTACAGGGTTACCAAGGACTCCTAAGGGTTATGACTCAGTATGGGTGATAGTGGATCGAATGACCAAGTCATCCCACTTCTTACCAGTGAAGACTACCTTTAATGCGGCTCAGTATGCAAGCTTGTATCTGAATGAGATCGTCAGATTGCATGGAGTCCCTGTATCCATCATATCTGACCGAGGTCCACAGTTTACGGCAAGGTTTGGGAAAGCTTTTCAAGAAGCTTTGGGGATGAGGTTGGATCTAAGCACCGCTTTTCATCCCCAAACAGATGGCCAGTCAGAACGCACGATTCAAATTCTGGAGGATATGCTTAGAGCATATATTTTGGACTTTGGTGGCAGTTGGGAAGAATACCTACCCTTAGCTGAGTTTGCATACAACAACAGTTATCAAGCCAGTATTCAGATGGCACCTTTTAAAGCTCTTTATGGGAGAAGATGCCGATCTCCCGTTGGATAGTTTAAAGTTGGAGAAGCCAAACTACTAGGGCCAGACTTGGTGCAAGATGCCATAGAGAAGATCAAGCTGATAAGGGAACGGCTTTTAACTGCACAAAGTCATCAGAAGGCTTATGTGGACCATAGGCGTCGGGAGTTGGAGTTTTCTCTAGGCGATCACGTGTTCCTCAAAGTTTCACCCATGAAGGGAATCATGCGGTTTGGTAAGAAAAGGAAGTTAAGCCCGAGGTATATTGGACCCTTTGAAGTTCTGGATAGGGTAGGAGCAGTGGCATACCGCCTAGCCCTACCACCTGGATTGAGTGAAGTGCATCCAGTCTTCCATGTCTTGATGTTGAGGAAGTATCTACCTGACCCATCTCATGTGATTCAACTGCAAGAAATACTTTTGGATGACAAGTTGGCCTATGAAGAGAAACCCCTGGCCATTGTTGATAGACAAGTGAAAAAGTTGAGGTCTAAGGATATCCCTACAGTGAAGGTGATCTGGCAGAATCATTCCAAAGAGGAAGCTACGTGGGAAGTAGAGAATGTCATGAGAGAGAAGTATCCACAACTGTTCCAAGAGTAGTCTTATGTTTGCATATTATTGGTTTTTGTAAAATTCGGGGACCGAATTTTTTATAATAACCCTTAGCTAATAAAACCTTTGAAGGTTAAGTACAAATCATTTGAAACAAAGAAAGTTGAAAACAACGTAAAATTTTAGAGCGTTTTTGACCTTTTTTCTGACCTATCTTCACTCATATAAGAATAAATCTCTCATATGAAATCCATATTAATTGATTCCAATTGCTGTTGAACGATAAGACATATATCTACAACTTCGATGTTGGAAAATTTTGCAAATTCCGTGAATATTATAGTGATAAGAGGCAAACACCGAAGCATAGTGTGGTTTGGACCTTTGCTCACTAGTGTATACATAACTCCTTCGTATGAACTCCAAATTAGGTGCTTCAAGTGGTTAATGAAATCTAAGAGAAAGGGCTACAGCTTTCATGTTGGACGTGTTGTCAAATTCGGCCAAACACTTTGTGCACTGTAGCCCTGAAGCACAGTCAGGCCGTGCATCAGGCTGTTTTTTTTCGTTTTTTTGCAGCATCCCCCTCCCTTCTCCTTCATTCTGATTCCCTCTCTCTCTCTCTCTAAAAAATTTTCTCTACCTTCTCTCTAAGATATCTCACCATCCAGCCAACCAATTCGAGCTACCAAGGTACCATTAGACTTGTGGCAACGAGTACTTCAAAACCCACCAATCAGTTTCGCCAGAAAACCGCCGGAAAGTCGCCGAAAAATCGCGTGAACAGTAACCTCCAAGGTAAAATTCCATCTAATCGCGTTTTAGGCTTCGTTTTACCGAAATTCTTTCCATAGATAGTCTTAGAATTAGTTTCTATGCTAGAATATAGGGTTTTTAGGTTTCAGCGTGAATAGTATTTTCCGGCAAGTGAATAGTGTTTTTCGACATGAATAGTAACGTTTAGGATTTATCTAATTTTCATGTTATGTCTATATTTTCTAGGTTGTTGAGCCACCACGAGGTGAAATTCTCTTTGTTGGACTCCTAGTACGGTGAGTGGATTTTTCATACTATAGCGCATGTTTTAGGAATTTAATTTATAACTCTCTCGTATGATTTTAACTAGTTGGAATATATGTTAAATTTTTTTACCGCTTTGAAAACCAATATGTTCCAACCATGTTAAAAATTATAAATTTCAATCCTAGTTGAACCCTAGGTATGTAGGGCAAGCATCTAGATTGATAATTCTCCATTTGAGCTAGATTTATAGAAATGGGAACTTAGTCATAGAAATGAACTAAGTTAGCCATGAAATGATTTGATGCATGCAAACATCTATGCGACGTCTACGGACGATATATTTAAAGGAAAAGTTTATGATGATAAAGGTCTCCATGGGAATACATGGATGAAACATATTTTAGAACGGAATTTTATGCATGAAAAGAGCTAGATGGAGAATTATAGCTTTACTGTAAAGTTATTGAAATATTTTACTTTAAACTCTTTGAATAGCATATTTTCAAATGTTTTCCATTGGAGGAACCCTTTTAGATCACTGTTAGCTAGCCGCAGGGAGTGCTAGCCCTGGTGCACCATGGTCATGTGAAGGCTTCGACCTAGGATACTGTGACGGGCATATGACTGCCTAAGACACAGGATTTCATGTGAAGGCTTCGGCCTAGTATACTGTGACGGGCATATGACCGCCTGAGTCACAGAATTTAGGATGGACTTATGTCTACGCCTACAGTGATTGCCATACCCTTGTTGTGTACTTGGGGAAATTTAGGGTGGACTTATGTCTACGCCTACAGTGATTACCCCTCCCTTCCTATGTGCTTGGGGAAGATAATGATCTGTCAGGAAAGAACTCCAATAAACTAGTGCATTTTTCTTAAAGATTAAATATTTCTAAAATATCTCATTCATCATTGTTATTGCACAATTAATTTCATTTATTACTTACCATGCATTAATTGATTTGCTTTATGGTTATTGATTTAATCATGTTTTATCTTTTGAACATACATTTGAATTGTTTAGCTTTTCTTTCAATAAATTATGGTTAAATGCTTAATGTTTCAATTATTAAACTTATTGCGAAACACTCATGCTTGGTTTGCCCTGTTTCAGTTATAGTAAGATTTACCCATTCACTGAGATGTGGTCTCACCCCTTTTCTGTTTCCTCCCCACAGATAGTCAAAGAAACTTTGATCCAGCTACAGTTCTGTAGGAGGCTGAATATAGCATTGGTGAGCCCCAGTTTGGGCAAGGCTCCATTGTACTGGTTGTATAGTTTAGTTTATGTATAGTGTATCTCCATAAACTTACAGGCAGGATCCTCGCTTCTTGTGTACTTTGATGTGTTGTTTGGAAAACAGTTTTATGTTTATATTATGAGGCCATGGGCCAAGTTGAATCAAGGATTTTGGATTCATGATATATATATATACAGTATTTTCTTATATTGGATGTGGCATATGTGGCCAGTTATATTTATTATGTACTCTGGATTGTGTGCTGAATGTTTGTGCATGCTATGTGTTAGGCTTACGGCTAGGGGGAAACCCTTATGCCGTGCCGGTCATGTGTTCCATCATTTGGGGCTGTGACAAGATGTATGAGAGATAGAGGAGACAAAGAAAACACATATTTATCGGGCTCAGAAACTCTTGTGAGTTTCCTACGTCCTGTATCAAAATTCAATCCACTATTGAATCAAGAATCCTAAGTACAAGAGCTCGGCAAGAACAACAACCTCTCATGATCACTCACAGCTTCTCTTGAATGACAAACCTCTCTTTGTAACATTCTCAAATTTTAATTATTGTAAAAATTTACACCAAAAATATTTTTCTAAAATATAGAAGCGGAAATTAAGATAGAATGAGACTTATTTGATGAAGAAATAAAGGCTATATTTTACAAATCTGATTAATCTTAGTTTGTTTAAGAAAAATATTTATCTACGAAAATATTTGAAATTCTATGTTAAATTTTTTTTTTGAGGTTATTACAAAGTTGGTATCATAGCAGGTCGATTTTAGATCGCCATTGGTGGATGGTTATCTATATCAATCTTAGTAAATCTTGAATATACTAGTAGTCATACTATGTAGGGGTTATAAATGAGTATGTATATGTATGAAATTATTAGTATTTTCTATCTGTATACTGGAGTGTTGTAATTATTACTGTTAAATATTTTTAACTAACTATTGAGTTTGATCACCTGAATGGTAACTCATTTTATTGTGATACAGTAACACATGGCATCACCCAAGAAAAATCCAGATAATACTACGAATGAAACCCTAGAAGATTTGGCTGCGTCTATTCGAGAACAAGCCATAACCATTAATAGAATATTGCATCAAATCCAAAATAACACTACTAGAGGGAATGGAGGAGACAATGGGTCTACAGGAAATGTGAATGGATGGTCTGAATTTATGAAAGCAAGATCCCTTTCTTTTCAAGGACAATATGATCCAGTGGCAGCTGAAAGATGGCTATAAGGGTTGGAGAAAATCTTTGACATATTGGGCTGTACTGATGAACAGAAGGAGACTTTTACGGTATATATGCTGAAAGATTAAACATAGCACTTGTGGAGAGGGGCCATGAAGATGCTAATCCATCAAGATAGGAAAATTACCTGGTAGGTATTCCAAACAACTTTTCCTGGATAAGTATTTTCTACGTAGTGTGTGGGCGGAAAAGGGAATTGAATTCTTATATCTTAGACAGGGCAATATGACAGTTGATCAATATATTAATCAGTTTGAGGAATTATAAAAAAAAATTTGCTTATTTGACCCACAACCTAGAGATCGTGGAAAGCAATAAAGTTTGAAGCGAGATTAAATCTTGAACTTAGTAATGCAGTTTTGGCAATGGAGATTAGAGAATTTATACCACTAATTAACAAATGATAACTACTTGAGAAAAGTTTAAAGGTAGTAGAGGATGATAAGTAGAGATAAGCCTCATGGAAAAGAAAGAAGAGGATGAAAAAAATGAACATAAATGTTAGGAGAAGAGGTGATAAAGGAGGTAAGTGATAAGGAGTAATGGTTCTCGACCACTCCGAATATATTCATTCCTAGCTAAGTGTAATAAATTTAGTCGTGTCCACAGGAATAGACCATGTTTAATGGATTAGGTTATGTGTTTTAGTTGTGAAAAAAATGATATTTCGCAAGGTACTGCCCTTTGTGTCATGCCCCCAATTTAAAGAAACACGATGTCACGAATAACAGATAACTTTATCCTTATTTTATTGCACACATGCTTTAAGTATGTCACATAACAGGAGTAACGTATACGTTCATAAGTTTCTAGTATAGCCAAATATACATGCCAAGTCTACACATATCAATGTTACAACAAAAGCAGGGATCATGCCTGTGGCATTTAAAGCACACTCTAGATTACAAATACATAATGTTCAAAACAATGTGAGCCTTGGAAGCAATGTAGGCTCACCCAGAGAATATAACACATAGTTGATCATGAAGCTACAAGACCAAACTCTGTATCCTTATATGAAAAAAAATATAAATATCGTGTAGTGAGTTTGACAACTTAATGAGCAGATAAAACATCCTATGACCTCTTAGGTCAACATATGGATGTATACATATATTAAAATTTATCACATAAAAATTTACAGTTCAAAGGTACATCTATATAGGACCCGTATTTTAAATATTTTCAGTTTAAATCACTTTCATATATCCGAAATCATATTTAATACGGTATGATCTTTATTCAAATATTGTTATGCATCAAAATATTTCTCATGAAAACATTAGAAGGATCCTATATCAGAACCACCATATCAGAGTTTAACCCTTACAGTACTTTGTCGATATAGGATTTGTCTAAACTTAGCATCTCAGTTAAGATTTTCCCCACTATTGTTCAAGAGGATACGCAAAAGGACTCTAATATGGATATTTTTCAAGCACACAGAAAAAGAAGGCAAATTATATATCATATATAGGAGGCATCCCACTCTCCCCAATATCACATATAGGAGGCACCCCGCTCTCCCCAATAACAATAACTTCTGTGTGTTGGCCGTCACACGACGCTAGCATCACCTCTGCTAGTTAAGGTGTCAAGGTGCACCATGGCTAATATCACCTACTGTTAGCAAACAGTGTTTCTAATAGGACTCCTCCATAGAAATTATCATTTACACATATTCCATATCATTCAATACAAAGTTTTCAATATAATACAAACTTACAGGCTCAATACAGTTCATCTGTTATAAATTTTCGAATCAGGGTTTATCACATATACATGCCCTTGTCCTAGGCAATCATATGGCTTTACAAATCAATGCGACATGCACAATATATTTCTTTTACCATATGATGAGAAATGCATTTAAAATCACATATTCAATGAGTTGAAAAATCTATTTTCAAAATCATACTCTTCTTGAACTATATACCAGATAGTAAACAAATCTAGATAATTTAATCTATTTTAGAGACATATAAAAGTACAAATAACTTGTAAACATAATCAATTATATATTTAAAGTTCAAGAAGAGTATAGGATAAGTCATAGAAAGAATCATCTACTCACAAGGTAAGGGCCTCAGACTAAACAGCCTTAAAATGTACTTTTCCAATCCAAGTGTGACCAAATAAGCTTCAAAAACAAGTCCGGAGGGTCCAAAAACCTAAGAAATGACTCTAGAAATTCGGTCAACACCGATCAACTATAGGGGTACTCTTTACTGCCAGAAATTACTATTTACTACAGCCGGATTTACTGTTCACGATATACAAAAGTTGTCAGATGGCAGCCAAATTTCATATCCTAAGGTTTTTCCACTTTTTGAATCTATTTATGGTGTCAAATTTTCAATTTAGAGACTCTAAGTAGGAGATTTAGAACTTACCTTCCTAGGGTTTCTCCTTCACTTTCTGGCAGATTTTCGGCCAAATTTTCAGAAATCAATTGGATAGAATTGTAATCCTCGTCATTCTAAATCCGTAGGTGGTGATGGTGTTGAAATCCAAAGTCCAGAAGTGCTAGAAATCTAGAGAGAAGTTTTAAGGTTTTTAGAGAGAGAAAGTGAATTTTGGGAGAGAAAGTGCAAAAATTTTTACACCACTTCTGCATCTGATTTCTCTTAAATCATCTGAGGGACCTATTAGCAAAATTTAAATTGTTGAGGGGTGTCCTTGCAATTTTTGTTATTTATATTTTGACCCCTAAACTTTTAGAAAATTACATTTTGGCTCCAAAACTTAAATCCTCATATTAGCTTCACAATTTCTCAAACAATATTATAAATAAACATATTTCCAATGGTACTTATCTCCACTTTTCATAATCCTCACTTTTATTCAAAATTTTCTTTAATTTAGGATTTTTCATTTATTTAGGGTTTTTCTTTCTTTTTTAGGGTCATTACACTTTGAATAAAGGAAACCAAGTGGAGCAGAGGCCACAGATTGCGGGCTGAGTCTTTACCTTGAGTGGCAAAAAAGCAGTAAAATATCAGATATAATAAAAGGTACATGCTACATTAATAATTTTTCTTTACTTATACTGTTTGATTTTGGTGCTAGTAATTCATTTATCTTGATGAATGTGTGAAGAAAGTGCAGCATCCTCTCTCCCATATTCCCTATGATTTGTCTGTGGCAACCCCTACAGGGGAGAGAGTTATAATTTCTTCTGTATGTATAAATTATCCAATCGTTCCACATGAGAAGTTCTTTCAAGTAGATTTGATTTGTTTGTCGTTGATTGGAATTGATGTCATTCTGCATTTGTATGGATTGGTTATCCAAAAATTGAGTTTTGTTGGATTGCTACGACAAAACTATTAAATTTCAAACTCCTCTCCCTTTCAAAAATTGAAGAAAGAAGTTCTTGAATGCCAACCAATTTAGTAGGGAGATGAAACATAGAGAGTTAAGCTATGTTCTCCTGTATTCTTTAAATTTAGAAGTTACATGGGAACTTAGTCAGATTCTAGTAGTCTATGACTTCTTGGAAGTATTACCATTGAAGATTTTCGAGTTACCTCCCGAAAGAGCTAAAAGAGTTCAAAAAGCAGCTCGAGGAATTATTAGAAAAGTAGTTCATCAGACCAAGTTTGTCACCATGGAGAGCTCTACTACTATTTTTGAAAAGGAAAGATGGAAATATGAGATTGTGTATAGACTACCAGCGGTTAAACAAAGTAACTATCAAGAACAAGTATCATCTCCCTAGAATCGATGATTTATTAGATCAGTTGAAGGGAGTCACTACCTTCTCGAAAATAGATTTACGATTAGGATACCACTAGATTTGGATAAAGGAGGAAGATATATCTAAAAATGCTTTCAAAACTTAATATGGATATTACAAATTTCTAGTAATGACGTTTGGATTGACTAATGCACTTGCGATTTTCATGGACTATATGAACTGTATTTTTAGGCCATATTTGGACCATTTCGTGGTAGTCTTCATTGATGATATTCTGGTGTATTCCAAAAATGAGATAGAACATAAATAGTATACTAAAATAGTGTTGCAAGTGCTGAAAGAAAAGAAATTTTTTGTCAAATTGTAGAAATAGGAATTGTGGTTAAAAGAGGTGAAATTTTTAGGGCATGTTATTTTTAATGAAGGGGTAGCTGTAGATCCTAGTAAAACTGAAGCTGTGGTTAACTAGGAAAAACCAAAAACCGTGACTGAGGTCAGGAGTTTCCTTGGATTAGCTGGGTATTATCGGTGTTTTATTCAGGGATTTTCCCAAATAGTCTTACCTCTAACCCACTTGACTAGAAAAGGGAATCCATTCAAATGGACCCAAGCCTGTGAACACAGCTTTCAAGAGCTGAAAAATAGGTTGACAACTCCTATGTTAATAATCCTTGATCCTTCTGAACAATTTGAAATATTTTGTGATGTATCTAAAAAGTACCTAGGATGTGTTTTAATACAAAACAAAAGGGTAGTTGCTTATGCCTCTAGGCAACTTAGACCTCACGAAGAAAATTATCCTACTCATAACCTAAAATTGACTGCAATAGTCTTCACTTTGAAGATTTAAAGACATTATTTGTATAGAGCAACTTTTGAAATTTACAGTGATCACAAGATTTTAAAATATCTCTTTGATAAGAAAGAACTCAATATGAGACAATGAAGATAGATGAAATTTCTCAATGATTATAATTTCAAATTAAAATACGCATAAAATAACTACATTTGAGTCGATTGTTGATAGGTGAGATGAAATTGATATAGAATTTTAGAGATATGAAGCTTATAGTGGTACTACCTGAAAACAAAGTGAGGGTAAGTGGGTTACGTGTGGAATGCAACTTAAGGACTCAGATTAAAGAAGCATAGACACAAGATGAATTTCTACAAAAACACAAACATCAAGAAATTTTTTCCACTTTAGAAGATGGAATCATTGTTCATCAAGGTTAAATGTGTGTGTCTCAGAATGCGAAATTGGGAAATAAAATTTTGGAGGAGGCTCACCAGAGCAAGTACATTGTTCATTCCAAAATCATTAAAATATATCAAGATCTAAAACGAGTACTTTGGTGGCCGGGAATGAAAAGAGATATTGTTGAATTTGTAGCGAAGTGTCTAACTTGCCAAAAGGTGAAAATAGAACATCAGAGACCATCAAGATTACTTCAATCTCTTGAAATTTCAGAATGGAAATGGGACAGCATATCCAAGGATTTTTTGGTTGGGTTACCAAAGATCTCAACAGGACTAGATGTAATATGGGTAATAGTTAACAGATTGACCAAATCTACACACTTTTTTCCCATAAAAACCAGTTATTCATTGGATAAGCTAATCTAACTTTACGTGCAAGGAATTTTTTGACTACATGGAATTTCTTCCAATGTTGTATTAGATAGATATCCCTAATTTACCTCCAAGATCTGGAGATTATTACAAGAAGCTTTGGGTACTAAACTACATTTCAGCACAACGTATCATCCTCAGACTGATGAGCAAATAGAGAAAACAATTCAGACTTTAAAGGATATATTGAAGGCATGTACAATGGAGCAAGGCAAAGAATCGAATAAGTGTTTACCATTAGTAGAATTTACCTACAATAACAGTCATTATTTCAGCATTAGTATGGCACCATATGAAGTATTATATGATAGAAAGTATAGATCTCCTTTATGCTGGTTTAAGGTAGGGGAAAGAAAGTTGTTAGGCCCTGATTTGGTGCAACAAACTTCTGAATAAATTCATATGATCCAAGATAAAATGTGTACAACTTAAAGTCGACAGAAGAGTTATGATGATTAAAGGAGGAAACCCCTAGAATTTGAAGGAGATCATGTTTTCTTGAAGATTTCTCCTACTACGAGTATTGGCAAAACCCTTAAAGTAAAAAAGTTGAGCCATCGATTCTTAGGTCCTTACCAAATCCTTAAGAAGGTCGGGTCATCAACGTATCAAATTTCTTTACCACCTGAGTTATTCAATCTTTATAGCATCTTTCATGTATCTCAATTACGAAAATATCTTCCAGACTCTTCCCATATCATAAGAAAAGAACCAGTCTAGGTGAAAGGAAACCTAACTTATCGACCAGAGTCTATAGCTATTATCAATACGGAGGTAAAACAACTAAGAAACAAGACCCTATCATTGGTTAAAGTACTTTCACAATGACTAACTTCAAAAGAAGCTACATGGGAAATGGAAGATGCTATAAGGAAGAAATATCCATACTTGTTTAAATAAGGTAATTTTCAAATTGGGGGGGGTGTTGTAACATCCTCAAATTTTAATTATTGTAAAAATTTACACCAAAAATATTTTTCTAAAATATAGAAGAGGAAATTAAGATAGAATAAGACTTATTTGATGAAAAAATAAAGGCTATATTTTTACAACTATGATTAATCTTAGTTTGTTTAAGAAAAATATTTATCTAGGAAAATATTTGAAATTCTATGTTAAAAAAAAAGAAGAGAAAAAGGGGGTTTATTGAAATGATAAGTAAAGAGGGAACACATAGTATCAAGGAAGAAGAAAAAAATATATGAAGGGAGCATGAATTGACATTAACTGAGGATAATATCCTCAGTTTGCATGTAGGAGGCTAGGTTAACACATAACTCTAACAAAGTAAATGCATAGGGTGACAACAAATGAAATCTTAATGAAAAAGCAGAGGGATATTTATGTTTCTTCTTCATCTGGGAAATAAGCTATGGGAAATAGAGGTAGATAAACATATGGGAAACATAGGTAGAAAAGAAAGGAAAAAGAAGAAGAAAATAGGGAAGAGGAAAGATCAAGGTAAGTAGAATCTATACTCTGCTAACCTATCCTCTGATAACTTACTATCCTTCTTCCTCCTTCATTTTGGTGCTTTGTTTTGCTTAAAGAAGTATAGAACATAGTAACGTAAACTAGGAAAAGAGGATAGGGGAAAAGGAAACTTGGATCAAAGTTGAGAAATGAGCAGTTAGGAGAGATCTTGAGGTAGGTTTTATAGTGGGAACTTTCCATGATGCAAATGGAAACTACTTGATTTTTTAAAAAAAACTTTGCTCCATACTTTCCTTTCACAAGATTTTGGCATGAAATGATTAAAGATACCATATGGAAGTATATGTATAAACAGAGGTTTTCTAATGTGGCTGTGGTTATGGATGGAATGAGATGGTTTGAGTTTGTTGGTTGTGGTTATGGCAGTTTGTTCTAACATGTTTCATGATTATTTTTGGCTTGAATATAATGTGCTAAACTAATCTTAAAGTGTACATAAAGAATAATATAGGAAGTTTAAGGGGTAGGAACAAAAAAAGGAAGATAAGAGTGTGATGTTTTTGAGTAAAAGAGGCAAAACGAAGCCCTCAAACCTGCAGCACAGCCGTGTTGCATAGCACGGCCTAGTTGTATTGCGTTCAGGCATGGGAAAATCATGCTAGGACACAGAACACAGCCAGACCGTGTTTTGTGCTGGTTTGTGCTTTTTCACGGATTACCATGGATTTTGAACACAGTCGTATTCTAGAACATGGGTAAGCTGTGTTGGAGGTTGAAAATTGAGTTAGAAACAAGGAAATGAGGAAAACAATTTTGCATAGAAATGATGTTATAAAATAGAAAAATTTATATTGAAGTAAGAAAGTAGAATATGAACTCTTAATTAAGTATATACACACATGTATGCAAGGACTCAAAGTAAAAAAAGTTAACAAGAGAGTAATAATGATATACGCAAATAGATATAGGAAAACATTTTATATAGATAAGTGGCAACCGAAAAGGGATAAAAATTTAATTCGGTGTATTTATAAGGAAGTCTTTGTAAAGATGGGCAATGTTAAACCATACTCCAAATATCCATTTCCGTTTGTGACACAAATAGTACATGATATATGAGTATACTTTTCATAATGCCTAATGTTTCATAGTATTTATTTAATTTTACAAAAATATGCTTATGTATGATTTTAAATAGTTATGTGTATTATTATCTCTTATTAAATTTGTGACTATATTATCATATTATATTAGTAATTGAAAGAATTGCATCTAAACTTAGCTGGTTTTATGAAAAAGAAAAGAAAAGTAAGATGACCCTCGTTGTAGTGAGGTGACCTGATAATGTCTCATGGCCTCTGTATTGGTACCAAAATAAGGGATGCCCTATTCACATATTAAAAAATATACGCCATACCTAGATGATGTATTGTAGCTCATACATCAATGAGTCATTTGCTCATTAGACTCGAGATGGTGAGTTGAAGTTCACTTATTTTTATCAAATCAGGAAAGAGTAAATACACAATTTATTCCATGAATTTACTATATCATTATACTTTAATCCTTAAATTTAAGTCATTGCACAGTTTAATCCCCAAATTTACCAAATATCAAACAATTTAGTCTTTCTGTTATTCCTATACTAACTACTTGTTGATGTGGCATGTTATGTGCTTACGGGACACGTTAAATGCTACTAATCATGCTACATCAGTGCTGACTCAGATTAAAAAAAGAATAAATACATAATTTAGTTCCTAAATTTTTTAGGTTCTTACAATTTAGTCATTGTACAATTTAATTCTCGAATTTACCAAGAATCAAACAACTTAATTCTTCTATTATTTTCACACTAACTACTTGTAATGTAGTTTATTACATCAATGCTGACTCAGTTTAAAAAAAAACTTCAAAATACTTCACTTTTCACTTTATTTTTTTCCTTCTCATATGAAAAATCTTATTTTCTATTTTCAACTAACAACGCTGTAAAACAACCCCTTATTACGAAATTATTTAAATAAGTTTCTGATAACTAAAATTAAGAAATTTATTATGAAATTTGTGATATTAACAAGTACACTTTACACATTTTTTTGCTATAAGAAGGGACCATGAATTTAATGTTCTTAATTCCTTCTTATTTAGTGTTGTGTTAGTTCTTATAATTTTTGCTCTAATTCAGGTATTTTAATATTGAAATATTTCTAGCTAATATTTATTAGCTAGCCCTCATGATTGTGTTTGAATGTTGTTTTGTATTTTAATAAGATAGTTCTTTACTTGCATATTTTTTTGCTTGAAATATATATATTTTTTCTTTTGGGGTAGGGGAAAATATAGTTTAACTTGTGGAATATATTGTTACTAACTGCTAAATAATTGATAGAATGAAGAAATTTTACATTGAATTGTAAATTCAGGGATTAAAATATAATGACATAGTAAATTCAGAGACTAAATTGTATATTTATTCTTCTTCTTTTTTTAAACTGAGTTAGCATTGATATAATGAGCTACATTACAAATAGTTAGTATGAATATAATAGGAGGACTAAGTTGTTTAACTCTTCATAAATTCAAGAATTAAATTGTACAATGACTTAATTCAAGGACTAATTTGTAAGGACCTAATAAATTTAGGGACTAAATTGTGTAAGATGAGTCAGCAATGATATGGCATGATTAGTTGGCATTTAACGTGCCATGTAAGCACTTAACATGCCATATCAGCAAGCAGTTAGTATAGGGATAACAGAAAGATTAAATTGTTTGATATTTAGTAAATTTGAGAACTACAATGTGCAATGACTTAAATTTAGGGAATGACATAGTAAATTCAGGGACTAAATTGTGTATTTACTCAATCAGTAAATTAGCCAGATAAGAAAGAAAATCTTCGATACTGGAATAATGATGATCTATGCATATTTCTTACAATTTTAATACATGCATTTGACTCAGATTAGAATGCTTATGAATACTAGGTGTATAGTATACCATATGCATCAACATAATATCATACAAATGGCTATACATACTCTATAGCATATACAGCTGAACATGATAAGATATTGAAAATCCATATGCATCTTGATCACTATAAAATCTATTGGAAATTGTCATTCTCATTATTATTTCTTATAATTTTTAGATTAATAGATCAGCATGCTTATCTATATTATGACTCTTATTATCATAGTACATTGGCTAGAGCTATCGTATCTCGGACATATCTCGGTTGTACAGAAGCTGTATATGGCTCACTTATCCAAGTTCTCAGTGTACGGACCACCACCACCACCAGTAGCACTCGAAAAACCAGATGATTAGGATGGTCTTATGTAGGAGTTAAATACTTTTGTACTAACTTAACTTTGGGAAAGATATTCTTTTTGTTTAGTGATCGAGTACTTGTATACTTTTTGTGGTAAAGACAACACCCCATTACTATACATTTTCTTGGGAAGATACTCTGATGTAATGGCTTAAATTCCACTTTTAATCTAATAGCAAGCTTTAATCTTTTGTTACTTTACTCTATTAGTTATGCCATTACTTAACAATTGAAATCCATCAGTAATACAGTTGAGATATAATAAAATATAATGACATTAGAAACACTACAGACAATTTATACTGAGTAGAATTTTTTTTTTCTAAAGTCGTTACACTCTTCTTGTTTCCTCTCTAATGGTTATTGTCTACCCAAAGTAAGTCAATCCTTTAATGCACAAGTTCCTTTTATACAAAAGATTTTACAAGTGATGGTTCGCATCTATTTACTCTGAATATATTACAAAGAGGACACGTGTTATAACCATGGATTTAGTTCTCCTGTTGTGACTTGTGTGAATACTTGCAACATCTAACACAGAATTGAAGTAGCAAAGTTCCTTGATGTTATTTGTTGTCGCTAAATTGACCATAAATTGTTTAAATCTTCAAACATTTGTTAAATTTTAATATGTAGTGTCCTAATACCTTCAATTAGATGTTTCTCAAGCCGTACTGTTGAACCTAAAGAGACATGTAAGCATGAGGTTATATAGAGTCCCTACTTATAAAAGGGAGAAAAGGACCACAGCAGGGCCCGAACAGAATCTTAAAACGTTCATCAGGTTGCTGAAATAAATTGTCAACAGAAAAGAAAAAAAGGCGAGATTAAGAGGCAGTGAAAGATGCGTGGGAGTCACATACTTGTTTCTTATTTTAGTTTTAAATTCTAATTTAGTTTTTATTGGCTAATATTTAGTCTTACTTTTCACCGTTTTTGTTCTTTTTGGGGTTAATAAGTAAATTGCACTGAAGTGTCACTGATGTGGAATGGATTGAGGTCAATGCTACGGGAGGACAATAATTGACTTTAGACTTCTAAATCCAAATCCAATTTCAATTTTTTTAAAATTAAAGTAGCAGTACATTTAAGCAGGCAATTCACTTCTGTCCATGGTGTCAAAAACGTTACAATTTTCGAGCACTTAGAATTTGTGGCTTCCAAATGCCCTGGTTGATTCATTCTATGCTTGAATGCAGCCTAAAGTCATTTTTTACTTCTTTTTTTTTAGAGTAAATAAAAAATGAAGTTGTAGGTTATCCTTTTATTGTCTCAAATGGACTCATTGTCATAAAACTATACTGGCATTAAAATTTTTCGAAACCATAAGTTGCCAGAACCTAATGATAATGACAGAGACATGATTTACATAAATATTTGAATCCTGAAGAGTGTGTATTGATACTTATATGAGATAGGATCAGTTGACAGTCCTATTCAAACTTGTAGTCTTCTACCTTCAAGTTGCTTTTTATAGCTAGCTACTGGCCTATAAAATGTGGGGAGAATAATGTTGGAGAGAAAGAGGATATAATTTTTTTTTTCTTTAGAAAGAGAACCCTCTCACTTTGTTGCTTGCAAATGCTAAGTACAAAGGGATATTTATAGATATAAAAGACAAATCTAGAAAGACTATCCTAGACAATTTCAAATACTTCTATATACATAAACCATATTCTAGAATCATATACACATATCTACATCGAGAGTCATATTCTAGGAATTTCAAATTATTATTAACAAATAATACAAATGTGCATATTCTTTTCATATACGCTTTGAGTTTTGTGGAATGTATTCTATCCATTTCAGTTTGGGAACAGTTCGAGAAGAATAAAAAAACTTGTAAACCATCTTGAATAATTTGACAATTATCTTCTCATCAGAAGTTCAGAAGGTCACTGGATTCCCATTCTCTTCTATGGGCATGAGAGAGAATTCAAAGTGAACCCCCTGAAATGTAAGCTAAAAATAAAAGAAGATTCATAAATCAATAAATTTACTTCTTTATTCTCTATCATTTGGGAAAGTCTGATTGTAGAATAGTTGGTAGAACGGACAATAGTACGGTTCAATCACTTCTCTATTTGTTGTTACCCTATTTGCTCCTTTTCACGGCTCATCGCCAATGAAGCCAGAGAAGCTGCCTGTGTTTCTCTCTTTCTTCCTCTGATTTTCCTTCTAAATGCATTGTCAATGGATTTTATTTACTGCATAAAGAAAGATAATAGGGTATTTGTTGTTTTACCTGCTTTTTATAGGGTCTTGTTTTCATTTTTTTAGTTTATTTAGTTGATGATCCCATTGTACACAACCAGTAAATCTTGCTTAAGTTTTTGTTTCTATTCAATATATTTAGATTAGAATTATTATTTATTTATTTGAAATTCAATTTCAATATTCTGTTGAAACCATTGAAATGGTTTCTCTAAAGTTGCATATGTTTGAATGAATAAATTTATGGTAAATGACTTGGTTCACGGTAGTGAACAATTTTTTTTGTGTACCAGCAGTGTCCAAATTGTGACTTATGGTAAAATAATATTAAAAAAAAATTAGTTTTGTCACTTGTCACGATTTAGACACCACTGATAGATAAAACATTATCCACCACCAATAGACCAAATACTAACTCTAAATTTATTGCATAAAAATTCATAGCATTGCTGTTTTTGTCTTTATTTCTCTTAAACCCACCTTTCCTATGGAACACTTTCTTTAGCGGTGGAAGAGCTTGAGACATGACAGTTTCCGCCTGTCAATGAGACTGAGAAAAAAGGTGAACCTATTGCGGCAAAGCCTTATAATATAAAGTCGTCTTGGATTTAACCTCTGTAGCTTCCATGGCAAGAGGACTCTGCCAGTGCCCACTCTGTTGTAGCTCATGAGAAACATGAATTTAAGGTTTTGTGCAAGCCAGAAAACTGAGTTATACAAATATATTTGGATCCATACACTTTCAAGATGGTTGCATAACATGCTGTAACCATGCATCATTGTGGTTCTTGAACTCAACAACATGCTTGAATTATTAAATGGAGCCAAAGGCGTGTCCAAGTTGAAGATCTGGTCCAGGCTTCTTCCTTGGGTGCGCTTTGCCTTACTAGCAGTTAGTTCTGTTGTAGTCTTTTTCAGAGAGTGGTTCTGTTTCCTTTTTTTCTTTTGCTTAAAAAATTAGTTCATATCCAATTTGGATGGTTGAATGATATTTGGGGATACAAGATGTTGGTTTCCTTAACCTTCAGATTAAAGAAGACAAGATTTTGGGTTTACAGTTAATATAATGAAGAGTAATTTAGTGGTTTAAGGATCATGTATCATCTGAGTAAAGTTATCGGTATTGTAGTTTTACATATACCTCATATGGTCCAGTAGTTATTAGTTATATATGGTCACATAAAAATACATTAATCAAGGTTAAGATTTTTGAAATTTAACTATAAGCAGCAATTAGGAAGAGTGTAGAGATGATATATTTCTTCATGTGAAGCTATCTGGAGAACATTTTATTTTGACATCAATTACAAAGCACCATCAATGAGAATACTGTTACCTTTCTGGACGATGAGCTAATTTATTATGTTGTAAGTCGTACTGCTCTTGATCAAACACTGTTTAATATCTGACTTGAAGCTAATAAAAAATATGATGAGACAAAAGGGTTACTTTTGCAGATTTTACAGATTTTATCCTACCAAATTTGTTTACAAATCAAATCTCCATTAGTGGTTTCCAAGCAAGAGTGGATTCTCAATTGCTAGGCTGCATTATGTTCCACATTGTTGGAGAACATAGCTACTCCTTATGAGGAGAACATAGCTATAGATGGTATTGTTTAACCTAACTTAATTGTTGGATGATGACAATGGATATATTAATGAAATAAGAAAAGCAAGTTTTTGGGGATCCACAGACTACCTAAGACGTCTATTTGTTTCTCTATTGTTCTCCAATGGCTTATCTAGACCAGATTTTATCTAGAAAAATAGTTGGAAGTATTTATCATATTCATATGATATCCTACATAGACAAATAAAGTTCCTCTGTCACCAACGTTTATAGGAATAAATTATTTTATGTTTTTAAGTACAACAATTTTAATTTTATATATTCCATTATACTAATTTAATTTAGTTTAGTTTAGTTTAGAACTATTACTGATAATATTAGTTTATTAATGTAGAATTATAACTCAATGAAGATTGGATAAAGAATTATTGTCTAATTGAGATTGAGAAATTGCTTCTTAGTAATGTAAGAAGTCTTGCAAATTATGATCACGTGCCTTTTCCAAGCAATGTTCAAACACATCTAGAAAATAATAAGCTTATAGAGGATGAATTAAATTATGATATAACCATTTTGTCAATGGCTCAAATTAAATCTCTTACTAATGAGCAAAAAAGTATTTACCACAAAATAATACACTACAAGAAAACAAATTTTCAATTGCAACTTGTAGTCGCCATCCAGTCGTTGCCTATACTTCCTTTGTTGAAAATTTTTTATGTTGATTTTTGGAGTTATCACTTAAAGTTGACTTTCAGTGGTCATTAAAGTTGTCATTGAAGACCATAAAAATCGTCACTAAAAACATTAAAATTGTTACTGAATGTTAAGTTTCGATAACAATTACTAAAGTCGTCATAGAAAGTAAACTTTCAGTGACGTTATAGTAATCAAATTTCTTTTCGGAGGCGATCTTAATAAGTCATCATTTAAAGTAACCTTCAATAAAGATTACATTTGTTACTAAATTCCTTTTCAATTATGATTTTAGATGTCAATGAATCACTTATATTAGTTTTTTTTAATTTATATTTTCAATTGCACTATAATTAAAAAATTTCATTATGATAAAAAATTAGAAACCAAAGAATTAATGAAATGATATATGCTAACATAACTTTTTATTATATCTGATACTTTCATCATCATAATGCTGGTAGGACCTAATAATGGAGGATATGGGTAGTTAGCAAAACATCTTAAATTAGGTCCTCCATAGCATCATGTACCAAAAAATTATTTAAATTGTTTCATTCTTTCACTTTATTCATATTACCCAATTATAGAGGGATATATAGTTTAGATGTTATTTGAGTCAAATAAACATAAGCATATAATTCAGTTGCTTTAGAAAATTTTATCGGGACTCTCCCTTTTGCCCTCTCTTTTTCCTACAGGAAGTTGGCATTTCTTTCTTCATGAGGCTGCTGTTAGTAAATTGGCTAAATAATTAAGGGTTTTTTCTTTGGGTTAATTATTCAAAATTGGAGGTGCCTAATTTAGGAGAAAATTCATGAAAGGTGGCTTCACAAATTGTCAAAGATGGAGGTGCCTAACCTTGTTGAAAATTGACTAGGAAAATTAGATAGCTTAATTTTGTTGAATGAAGAAATGTTTAGTATATTAGAATAAGAAACTTGAAGGCTATAAATATGAGTTCATTTCTTCATTGTAAATAATCCCAAAGAAAGAGAAGTTAGATTACAAGTTATTTGTAATAGCTTATTGTTCAGAGCAATTGTAAGGCTTATTACAAATAGAGTTTGTAATTGGATATTGGGTTTGAGAGAGTGTTTGTGGTTGTAACAATTATCACAAAGGAAATTCTTTCTCTGGTTGTCTTTGACAACAACAGTGGTTTTTCTCCGATTTGGAGTTTTTTATTTAAACACTTGTATTGTTATACTTTTATTTCTATATCATATTCTTGATAAATCTACCAACCTGAAAGCTAAATTCCTAACAGCTGCTTTATTTTTTGGGTCATTACGCACGCCCCCTTTCCCTCTATTATTGTTTTTTTTTCCTTTTAAGCAAATAAATTCTTTCAGATTTCTCTTTTTATGAGAGACCTGTCTTCTTTATGGCTCATTAAAAATGTTTTCGATCACGCTTAGTCAGATTTTTCTTCTTACCGTCTTTTATGACTTCTTGGTGGAATAGGAAGGTTTGGTCACGGTTCAGTTAGAGTTTGTGTCTATGTTTAATTTGAGTTTTTGTAGTTCTTATTTTCTTTTGTCTATGAATCTTATACTGTCGTCAGAGATGTTAGATCTGATATGGAAAATGGGTCTGCCACTAGATATGGTTGTCTTGTTACAATACTAACGATGACGTTGATTATTTTTCCTCTCAAATGCATGTGCAGTTCAAGAGATGAGTAGAACTTTCATTTATCTTTTATTCAATTGGACAACTATAAATATTTATATAATATTGTTAAATATGAAATTTCTACCATTTCTGTACATGCAGCTTTGAAATTGAATGAATTTATAAGATATAATCATCAATTCAACTTCTAGCTTATACAATTTTTCTCTTTATCTCTTATAACGTAAAATACTTTTTGATTCATTTGTAAAATTTTCAAGTCATATATACCTTTTTTTTTTTTTTACTTTTTGGGTCCATCTGTTTCGCTAGAAACTGTCTGAGATAGACAAATGTTTTGTGTTTCTTTAGCTAGAAAAAAAAAATTAATTTAAATAAAAAAAATTAAAAAATTTAAATTCTACTTCAAAGAAAAATTTTCTTAAAAATAACTAAGGAAATATTTTTCAATTTTTATTTTGGCTCACTAGTATCAGCGTAGCATTGTTATCTCACCCATCACTAGTCACCACTACCATTGTTGCCCACGATGCGTCTAGCTTGGACCAAACAGAAGTTTAAGTAAATTACACTCACTTTCTCTCAGATTTTTGAAGCTTATACTTACGTTTTCTGTAGTTTCAATTTATTAAAAAAAACTTCTTTTTATTCTCACAAAATTGTTAATGAAGTTTATATGTTATGTATTTTTTCTTTTAAAAACTAATAAATAGTCTAATTTAATACAATACAAATCATTAAAAGATTAAATTTAAGCTAAATAAAATTAAAAATTAAAAAAATTAATATAATCATTTTAAAACATGAAAATTTATTGTCTCCATTTGATATAAGAGGATGAGTGTAATGTTTGCCAACTTTAAGAAAAGTGAATGCAATTGACGCTAAAACTTTTGAAAATGAGTCAATCTAAGGCCTAGGCTCAAATCCAAACATTTTTATTTAGGTTCAAATAAAAATTTTGAAAATAAAAGGATCCCTTAACTTTGGTCTCCAATCTTGAAATGTCTATTTGGACCAAAATAAAAATTTTAAAAATAAATTTGGGACAGTACATTTTTAGTTAGGTCAAGGCTAGGCCAAAATAAAAATGTATAAAATAAGTTGGGTTTGAGCCTAGATTAGAATTGAGGTTTTCTTCGGGACCAAATGATGATTTTGAAAATGAATTGGATCGTGGGTCGTCGTGTTTAGATAATCCAATTTTCTTTTCAAGTTGAACTCGTGTCCAAATAAAAACTTTGAAAGTGAGTTGAGTATGCTTGGACCAAGATATTTTTATTTTGGCTAATTTCGACTGCAAATAGAAATTTTAAAAATGAGGTGGGGTTGGATTCAAACCCATATAAGAACTTTGAAAATGAGTTGAGACTAACTCTAAACTTTGATATGAACATTTCTACTTGAGCCAAACTCGTATCTATATAAGAATTTTACAAGTGAGACAGGTTTTCGATGTAACCTAAAATTTGACATGGAGATTTCTATTTCATGTTACAATGAAAATTGTTTGTAGGATATGTGCTTGACCTATTAGGATCTTGTTTATTTTGTTATTCGTAATAGAAAATTATTTTGGGCAGATTATAGTGCTAGCTATAGAACTGAATTTTTTCAACTTTATCTACTATACAGATAAGGTTTTGAATTTTTTAGCTTCTTGATCAAATTTTTGACTGATTTTTGTAATTGATTTCTGATAGATTTCCATTTGGTTGGTATGGGTTTTCTTCCTTAAGTTGTTATGCATATTTTCCATCTTCACAGGGCTATATTTCTTGAAGATTGGGAATTCTGAAGTTTGATTATTATCATTTTGATCCTTTCGTTTTAGCCACTGAAATTATTTTCATTCAGCAGATAAAAATGGAATAACGAAATTAACAAAAAAATAAGGAATAATGAAGTCTAGAAATTGTCTCAAGGAACAAATAAAGATTGTAACCATACTGTAACGTTCATGTTTTATTGGGATGATTTTGTTGCCCTTTTTATGAAGATGGTTTTAATTTCGCATAACCCACGGTCTATGCTGCATTAGTTGTGTGTGTCTGCCTACTTCAATTTACTATAAATCCAGACACGGCAGTTTGATTGGTTGTATTTCAGTTTGCTCATTGTTCCCTCCTGCCTGTTATTATATTTGTGATGATGAAAATGATTTTGACAATAGACAAATAGATGTACCAACAAACTTTAAACAGCTTGAGTTGTACTATATCCTGGTATTTACTATTATTTTGTTACTAACGGTCCAAGATTTAAATTTGGCTTCGATTGCATGTTGTTTCATAATAATTCTAAACACTATATTTAACCATTGTTCATAATAGTAATGTTGTTTTGAGCTTCAATATCATAAAATATTCTTATTATTCAGGTCCTTTTGATATGCTGGCAAGATAAATTAATATATATATATATATATATATATATATATAATAGGCTTTTTAAATAAGGACTCAATATACATAATGAAGAGTCTATATTTGCACAAGAGTATGCCAAAAGAACGATTGAGTTTTTACTCTCATAACACTTAACTTTCTATTTTTTTAGAAGGTGCTAATGAACAAGAAATTAATCTGTTTTGAGTTGTATGAACAACTTCACCAACCCAAGGGGAAGCCATCGTAGTGGTTCCACGGATAGGAGGGAAGGAATGTTCTATGTAATCTTCCCTTGTTAATTTACATATCTTTATAAACATTAACTTTGTCTAATAATTCTATTCTTTTAGGAAATATATCGAACAAAATTAGTCAAGTGACAATCCCAATCCCAGAGTAATAAAGGTTCCAACTAATACTCCACCCAGCATTCAAACGATATCGTTTAGTTGGATGTGGTTGGAGACATGAACAACAAAGGACAGATACATGGGTTGGGTGTATTAGAAACAACTTCCTCTTTTAGTCCTTTACTCATATGTCTACTAAAGTCTTAAAAGAACAAGTTATCACTATGAATGCAAAAATTGAGCCTTTTTCTACTTGACTTCAACAAAATGAAGATGAAAAATTGATTTTGAAGCAAAAGGTTGAGAAATAGGATCGGATGTTTAGGCATCTTAAAATAGATAGTAATATAAGAATGTCGTCACCTACACTTGGAGAAAGAAAGGATGATGATAATAGAGAAACCAGTGATGCTACTAATAGATAATAATATTAAGATGACATTATATGTTTTACATTATCCATGGATGATTTTTTGTTACGTATTAATATAATATGATACATTTTGGGTGCAAAATTTTCATATTCTTCTTAAGATTTATATTTTTAATGGCATATAATTATCTATAGGATAGTCATTTGTTTGGGATAATAAAAAAAAATTCTGTTAATTTATAGATGGAAACCAATTATGTCTCTAACTTTTAGAGACGAAAATTAATTTCATCTCTAATTATTAGAGATGAAACAAAATTTTGTCTCTACAGAGATAGAATTTATTCTCCTACGAGGCAAATGTAAGAGGCGAAATTTATAATTTTTAGATATGAAACTTTTCTATCTCTAATCATAAATAAAATTTAGATTCCATCTTTAAATAGTTAGCGATGAACAAATTAAAGATAAATTGTTTTAAAATAAAATTATTCCATCTCTAATTATTATTTTTTCTAATAATATACATTGTGAATGGTAGGAAGCTCATGCTTAAGACATGTTGACCCAATAGAGGATAGAGATTATGTTGCAACGTAATGCAAGTACTAATATTATTATTCTGATATTTCCCTGAAGCATACAGCCTTACTCTTATATGAACTTAACCCAATCCCTACTAACTACTTTTCAAATATATAGCTAACAAATCGATAAACCATACTTATCAGATAGCAACCTATATTTATCTTTTATTGCAGCAACTAATATGATTCATCTCATTACACCCTTATCCCACATGAACAGTGATCATGCATAACCTAGATTTGGTTTTCTAACCCGCTTCTCTCAACTTGTAACATTCCATCCCCCTTCAATATCTTCCCAAGTTGCCTCCTCCTGGGTTAATCCTTCCTACCAAACAAGAGCTTGCTGCTAATTCATATCCATGGCTCGGACCCAGCGGTGTTGTAGGACTGCCTTGGGCTCTATTTGTACCGAGCTATCTTCTGTGATCATGGTCATTTCTTCTATTGGCACTATCTCAAGTCCAATGCATGGTTTAAGCTAACATACATGAAAGAACGAGTGTATTTTGGCATTGGCGAGTAACTTCAGTTTATAAGCTACATTAGCTATCTTCTGCAAAATCTTGTAGGGACCATAGAAACGGTTGGCCAACTTTTGACAAGCTTTCTTGAACATAGATCTTTGATGATATGGCTGGAGCTTAACGTAGACATGCTGCCCTTCTTCGAATGAAACATCTTGTCTCTTTTTATCAGCTTGCTATTTTTTGCGATTTTGTGCCAACTACAATTGATGTCATAGTTGTGACAGCACCATGTCCCTATTCAGGAGATCCTACTCTACTTCACCCACTTGTATAGCACCTTCTTCATATCTTACTAGCTTGGGTGGTGGGTGGCCATAAACGATCTCGAAGAGCGTTCATTTAAAAGCTTCGTGAAAGTTAGTGTTAGACCAATACTCCGCCCATGGTAGATATCGAGCCCACTAGTTTGGTTGTCGATAAGTAAAGTATCTGAGATATTGCTCAATACATCTATTGACGACCTCTGTTTGACCATTCAATTTAGGGTGGTATGCCATACTTGTCTGCAATGTAGTACCTTGCAGCTTAAAGAACTCTTGCCAGAAATTTGACATGAAAACATGATCCTGATCATTGACAATTTATATAAGAACCCTATGTAGCCTAGCGACTCCATCAACAAATACCCCTGCTATTCTTTTAGCTCCATAGGGATGAGCAAGAGTTAGGAAATAAGCATACTTGCTTAGCCGATCCACTACTACCATAATGGTGTCCTTCCCTTGTGATCGAGGTAACCCTTCTATGAAGTCCATGCTAATCTCCTCCCATACTTGCTGTGGTATAGGTAGAGGTTGCAGCAATCCAGCTGGGCTCCGATTGTCATATTTGCTTCGCTAGCAAACATCACATTCTTTGATAAGCTATTGCACATCTTTTCGCAAGCTCTTCCACTAAAAAATTTGCGCCAGCCATTTCTAAGTCTTTAACTCACCCACATGTCACTTAAAGGTGATAGCATGAAACTCATGCAATAATTTTGATTGTAAAGATCTTGGTACCACGATCCTTCCCTTATATAGCAGTAACCCATCTCGTTGCTGATATTAATATGTCTTATCTAGCTCTTTGGGAAACTGATCTTGGATGGCTAGCATTTTTGGGTCCACCCGATTGGCTTCATGTATCTCCTCCAAAACTGAGAACTAACTGGATGAAATGGCCAAGATAGCTGGCAGTTATGGGTGGTGTGAGAGTGCATCTGCTGCATCTTTGCATTTTCCAAGTTTATATAGAACCCCATACTCATAACCCAATAATTTAGCAACCCATTTTTGTTGCTCAAGGGTAATGAGGCATTGTTCAAGCATGTTCTTGAGGCTCCAGTGGTCAGTGAGGAGGCGAAACCTGTGAAACATCAAGTATGAGCACCATATGCGAACAACTTTGAGAATCGCAATACTCTTTTTGACGTATGTAGATTGAGCTTGTGAATTTGGGCCCAATGCTTTGCTCATGAACGCTAGTAGTCATCCTTCTTGGGTCAAAAATGACCCAATGCCATGGTCACTTGCATCGGTTTCAATGGTGAAGTCAGCGACAAAGTTTGGCATAGCAAATACTGGTGTGGAAATTATGGCTTCTTTCAACTATTTGAATGCTTCTATAGCCTTGCTCCCCCATTGATATTGGCCTTGCTTAAGTAAAGCTGTCAAGGGGGCAGTAATGGTTCCATAATCACAGATAAACCTCCGATATTACCCATTAAGCCTAAGAAGGCCCTTAACTCAGACACATTTCAGGTTCGGGCCATTGTTGGATAGCCTCGATTTTGCTTGGGTCCACTTTGACACCATTCTTGGTGATGAAGTCTCCTAAATAATCCTGCTCAGTTTGACCAAGGTGACACTTAGAGAGTTTGACATAGAACTGGTTGTCGAGCAATACTTGTAAGGTTTGTTACAAGTGCTCTAGATGAATTTTCCATGTAGGGCTATATATTAAAATGTCATCGAAGAAAACCATTACAAACTTCCTTAAATATTCAAAGAATATGGAGTTCATAGCATGTTGAAAAGTGTAAGGAGTGTTACATAAACAGAAAGGTATCACTAGGTACTCGAAGTGTTCATTATGGGTCCAGAAGGCTGTTTTGGGCACGTCTTCTGGATAAACTCAGATTTGATGTTATCCTGAGCAGAGCTCTAACTTAAAGAAGTATTCTGCTCTGTGAAGCTCATCGAACATATCAATCATGGCTGGGATAGGAAAATGGTCATTGATTGTGACTTTGTTAAGACCCCTATAATTGGTACAAAACCGCTAGCTACCATCCTTTTTCTTGACTAGAAATACTAGTGACGAATAGGGGTTGTTAGATGCTTGAATGATGCCATTCTTGAGCATTTCCGCCACTTGTCTCTCAATTTCATTCTTTTGGTGGAATGAGTATCTATAAGGCCGAATATTGATAGCTTAGACTCCTTCCTTTATTAGAATATGATGGTCAAAGTCTCTTCGAGGAGGTAAGCATGTGGGTACTTCAAACACCTCTTGAAACCTTTCCAAGATATTATGGATAGCAGGTACTATTGATGGTTTGACGTTGAGTTGCTGGTCTGGGTTAACTTGAATGGAGAATATCTCTACTATCATTTTATTTTCTTTGATTAGTCCCTGAATTGATTGCACTGTTGCCACCTCTAACCTATGTCCATGGAGCTGATAATTATGGTTAGCTTGCGTAAAGTCCATGGTCATTTGTTTCTAATCACAAGTTACTGGCCCTAGCTGCTCTAGCCACTAAACTCCAAGCACTACATCCATTCCCTCGATTGCAAGTACATATAAAGTTATGGAAAAACAGAACCCTTGTAGATGTATTTATACGTTTTCACACTTTCCTCCACATCTTACTATTGAACTATTAGCTACAAATACAGGAAAGGGTGTTGGGGTGGTAATGGGTATACTCAACTATGTTACTTTTTGGGAACTGATGAAGTTGTGAGTGGATCCACTGTCAATGAGTATGGATAATGATTGGCTAGCAATGTATCCCACCATCTTCATGGTTCGTGGTGCTTGCCACCTAGATAATGCATGTAGAGAGATTTCAATATCTTTAGGTTGGATTGGCTATTCCTTCAGCTCATTAAGTCCCTCTTCCATCTCTATAAATAACAAGTGTGGGCTCTTACACTTATGCCTTGGGGTGTAGTGTTCCTCACAATGAAAACATATCCCTTATTCCTTCTTCTTCCTTATCTCTTCCTATGTAAGCTTCTTGACTGGTTGGTCACTTGGGTGTGGTGCTATTGTAGTGCGTTGGCTCATAGAACCTGACACATTTGAACTTGCTTTTGAGATCTTCTTTTTATGTGTCTCACACTCATCCACTATGCGGGCCAGTTCAATCGTTTCTTTGAGTGGCTTAGGCCTGGCCATTTTAACTCCTAGTTTAATCTCTTCTCGTAGGCCAACCATGAAGTCTCCCATCAATGCATTTTGTGGCCATTCTTTAACATGGTTAGTAATGCGTTCAAACTCCTTCTAGTATCTCGCAATTATCCCATCTATCGCAATAGCTTCAATGCTTCATCATAATCTTCGAAATTGGTATCCCCAAAACTAGCCAATTGCTCTTCCTCAAAAGCCTCCCATGTGACCATATCCCTGCTCCTTCGTAAGTCGCTTAGAGTCATTGAAGCCACTGGTTTGTTTCCCTTCTAAGTGGAATAAAGCCAACAAAACTCACTGGTCACTTGGCGTTCCCTGGTAGTGGAAGAATTGTCAAACCTGATGCAACCATTTTGTGGGTTTGGTTCTAGAGTAATGAGGAAAATCCATCTTTATATACTTAGGGATCATAGGATTGACACCCCCTAGTTTTCCCCCGTCCCTTCTCCTTTGAATTGTCATGTGGTTGGAGTGATACCTTGGTGGTGAGGTCCTTCAACACTATGGTGATAGCTTTTGTAATAACCGTAAAATTTAACAAAAATTCCAATTAAAGGAAATTTAGAATAAAATAGAGAATTTTGACAATAGAGATAAGAACCGTAGAAAATATGTATATTTATTACATGGATTAAATAATTACAAAAGAAATATGAGAATTTATGTTTTGGCGCGCTATAAGCAAATATATTTTTATTTGTTTAAAAATGATTATGTTTTACTAAAAGTAAGTAGACTTTTAAGTAAAAGAAGTATTGTATTGCTTAAAATAATTATACCGGCCTCTATTGAATTTTTATGGTATTTTTAGAAATATTCTTTCTTTTAATATGAATTAAGATATTTGTTTTAAAATTTATTTTATTATGATTTTTATTAAGAAAAATTATGATTTAAGAGTTTAACTAAAGATTTATGAGAATGAAAATTTTTAAGAATTTTTGGGATATTTTATGATGAAAAATGGAATTTATATGAATTTTTATAAAATAAAATCCTATTATTAATTATTTAATTATTATTATTATTATAAAAAATAAAAAAAAACGAAACCATAAACGAGAACCGGGGGCGGCGAAATATCAAAAAGAAGAAAGAAAAAAAAAAGAGGAATAGTGCTGCATAGTGAGTGAATAGTAATATCAAATTTTATCTTTCGATTTGGAGTACCGATTAGCTTCCGATATCAAAACTGAACGTGTTATTGGATTCAGGACGAAGAATACTTCAGTTTTGACCGATCAGTTTTTCAAATCAACCGTTGAATCACCGTAGATCTGAAGTAGAAAATCTCGGTAAAAGGTAAATTCTGAAAAACCTTACTTAGGGGCTTCTAATTAGAAATCTGACTCCGTAGATGGATTCAGAAACTAGATAAATATTAGGATATGAAATTATTTTGTTGATTCGGTAAAATTTTTGTGACAGTGAATAGTGGCGGTGAATAGTATTTTCCGGCGGTGAACAGTAACCAAGCTCATTTAAGGTTTTTGGACCTTCCGGACTCGATTTTGGGGTCTGTTTTACCGAATTCAGACCATGAACTAGGATTTTAGGGCTGTCCAATCTGGAGCCCTTACCTGTGAGTGGGTTTTTCATACTATAGCGCATGTTTTATGAATTCGGTTTATACCTCTCTCTCTCGTATGATTTTAATAGTTGGAATGTATGCTAAATTGTTTTACTGCTTTGAAAACCAATATGTTCCAACCATGTTAGAAATTATAAATTTAAATCCTAGTTGAACTCTAGGTATGCAGGGCAAGCATCTAGGCTGATAATTCTCCATTTGAGCAAGATTTACAGAAATGCGAACTTAGTCATAGAAATGAACTAAGTTAGCCATGAAATGATTTGATGCATGATGAGCATCTATGTGACGTCTACGGACGATCTATGTTTAAAAGGGAAAGTTTATGATTATAAAGGTCTCCATGGGAATTCATGGATGAGATATATTTTAGAACGGAATTTTATGCATGAAAAGAGCTAGATGGAGAATTATAGCTTTATTGTAATGTTATTGAAATGTTTTACTTTAAACTCTTTGAATAGCATATTTCAAATGTTTTCTATTGGAGGGACCCTTTTAGATCACTGTTAGCTAGCCGCAGGGAGTGCTAGCCCTGGTGCACCATGATCATGTTAAGGCTTCGGCCTAGGATACTGTGACGGGCATATGACTGCCTAAGACACAGGGATTTAGGGTAGATTTATGTCTATGCCTACAGTGATTGCCATACCCATTGCTATGTGCTTGGGGACCCATTGCTATGTGCTTGGAAAATTTAGGGTAGACTTATGTCTATGCCTACAGTGATTACCATACCCTTGCTGTGTGCTTGGGGGATTTAGGGTGGACTTATGTCTACGCCTACAGTGATTACCCTACCCTTGCTGTGTGCTTGGGGGAGATGATAGATCTGTTAGGAAAGACCTCCAATAAACTGATGCATTTTTCTTAAAGATTAAATATTTCTAAACAAGCTCATTCATCATTGTTATTGCATAAATATCTTCATTTATTACTTACCATGCATAATTGATTTGCTTTACGGTTACTGATTTAATCATGTTTTATCTTTTGAACATACATTTGAATTGTTTAGCTTTTCTTTCAATAAATTATGGTTAAATGCTTAATGATTTCAATTATTTAATTCATTGTGAAACACTCGTGCTTAGTTTGCCCTGTTTCTGTTATAGTATGATTTACTCATTCACTGAGATGTGGTAATCTCACCCCTCTTTTGTTTCCTCCCCACAGATAGTCAAAGAGACTTTGATCCAGCTACAGCTTCGTAGAAGGCTGAAGATAGTGTTGGTGAGCCCCAGTTTGGGCAAAACTCTTTTGTATTGTTTATTTAGTTTAGTTATGTCTAGAGTATCTCCATGAACATACAGGCAGGATCCTCGCTTCTTGCGTATTTTGATGTGTTGTTTGAAAAAATGGTTTTATATTTTACAATAATGTTGGTATTATGAGGCCTTGGGCCAAGTTAAATCACATGAATATTATGAGGCCGTGGGCCAAGTTGAATCAGAATGTTGGATTCATGAGATATCATGAGGTATATATATATACATATATACAGTATTTTCTGATATTGGATGTGGCATATGTGGCCAGTTATATTTATTATGTACTCTGGATTGTGTGCTGGATGTTTGTGCATGCTATGTGTTAGGCTTGCGGCTAGGGGGAAACCCTTATGTCGTGCCGGTCATGTGTTCCATCATTTGGGGCCGTGACAGCTTTCATGTTGTCATTGGATTTTTCCTCAAGTCTACGAATATGCAACTGCACCTCATGCACATCCGATTCCAATCGGTCAAGTCGTTCCTTTTGAGATGCCATTTGGCTCTAATACCAAATGTTGCAACGTCATGCAAGTACTGATATTATTATTTTGATATTTTCCTAAAGTGTACAGTCTTACTCTTATATGAACTTAACCTAATCCCTACTAACTAATTTCCAAATATCTAGCTAACAAACCAATAAACCATACTTATTAGATAGCAACCCATATTTATCTTTTACTGTAGCAACTAATATGATTCAGCTCATTGCACCCTTATCCCATGTGAACAGTAATCACGCATAATGTGGATTTGGCTTTCTAACTTGCTTCTCTCGACTCATAATAGATTATGAATAGGCTATAAACCAACTATGTGATTGATGCTTCAAGAACCCATTTCGTTCATCAAGCAAGGTCCTTCTTTACTAGCAATAGATGTAGAACAACTTAATTAGGGATGCTGTCAATGGATAACTGGCCTATAGTGAATCCCGGCCCAAATTATAAGATAGAGAAGTTTGATGAAAGCCCAAATTTCTCAGGTCACACTAGCCTGTCCCCAACTAGTTAACCAAAATCATGTGGTTATCCCAAAAGATTTTCAAGTTCAAGCCCAACTGCTGGAAGTGACACCAACTCAATAGGACCCTTTTCAAGTCCCCATTCAAGTTCCAGTATAAAACCAAATGCATGTCCCGTCCTATAATGATAACATAGGGCTTACTGAGGAGGAAGAGGGGTTTGATTTATCGAGTTTCCCCTGGCTTAGACCTACTCCCCACTGCTTTCCTTTAGACTGTGTCTCGATAGAGGAGATTATGTTAGAACCAACAAACAACCCCTTCGTAAGCCTAAGACTTCTAGATGGTGAATTGAGGATGGCAATAAGATGTCTGGCTATAGAAGGGGTAGAAGATAGTATAGGAAATAAAGTGGAGGAATCCAGTAGTAGTTCTGAAGCAATTCAAGCCTACTTAAAGTTCCATGAAGAGAATGTATGTAGGGACTTGAACAAAGACTTGGCTCCTCAGATACTTTTTTTTTTTTTGGGACAAGGCTCTTCAGATATAAGGGCAGGGGATAATTGTAACTGACCATGCTTGGCCATTGAATGGGATCCTCTAATTTTTAGGGGTCCAAATTAGGGGACTTACTGGACAGAAGGTTCATAACTTGGACCCAGACTTGGCTCTAGATTGGTCTCAAAATCTTGAGCTTTAGTCCCTTTGTACCAAGTTTCTACTTACAACGTGGCAAAAATGCAAAAGCAAAATTACTTAAGGAGAAAAAAAACAAGCCACACAGGATTGTCCAAAAAAAAAAGTCACACAAGAAACTGATTCTGGAGGTTATTGAATAGAAGCAAGAGTGTTGACAAAAAAAAAAAGTAGAAGCAAGAGCATAATAGTGGTAGGAAAAAAAAAAGGCAAAGGACTAAAAGAGTAAAGGGAGGAACCATAGGTTAAACATAGATCCAGTTCTGGCTGACTGAGAGTTCTTGGCGTAAATGGAAGTTTGTTTGGTTTAGAGTATGGAAGAAAATAAACATATATAATGTATGTGCTGATTGATATCTTCTAAAGTTTTTAGAAAATTTTACATAATAAATTTAAAGGGAGAAATATATTTTGTAGTACCTACATCTGAATTATAGATCCCATTTATTTGTTCAATATTAATTTTATTAAATTATATATTTTTCTCTCTCTAAGCTTACTCTGTAAAATATTTTAGAGATCTAACTTCTTATATACAACTAAGTCTGATTAGTTCAGGTCTTTCAAACCATATTTTTTAAAAAATATATATAACTGATAAAACATATAATAATTGTATTTCCTATCATCAGAAACCTCCAAACCAAACACGCCAAAGAGGTAGCAATAGAGAGCTTTCCTAAATCGAAAGGGAAGTACTAAAAATTCACGCCGGCACAAATCTAAATTCTGAAAACTTACAAGAGGTTTCTTATTTTATAAATTCATCATTTGATTTGGCCTAAAATGCATGTGTGGAGGAAAGTGAGTTTAAGCGGCCGGCGTACAAAATAAGGTGGAAATATATCTGCAAGTGGGGCCACGGTCCTACGTCTTGGTAATGAAATTCATATATTAATTATCCGACATCTATTTTATAATCCAAGATCAAAGCAACAGAGTGGAATCGAATGAAAGCATGAGTTAAACAGTGGTGATAGGCGTACGTCTAAGTATTATAGATGTAAATGTAGAGTTAAGGGAGGATTTTATGTAAATCGTTGGCAACCCTAATGGATAATGCTGAAGTAATATCTTTTCATTATTATTTTGATTAAAAAATAATTATGATGGACCAAGCAATTTGGGTGAACACAATTTATATAAGCACACTAATAAATGAATATCATACATATATAAGAGACTCCAAATTCTTGGAATCAAGACATGGAAAAAAATGAGTTGAGATTTAATTGTCATGAACTTAAGACCTCAAAGGATTACTTATAAACAAATGCGCTCATTAAATTTATGGTAAAAATATACTTTTCTACCATAATTTTTGTATATGATTGTTATTTTCTCTGAATCTATAAATTTTCACAACTACTCTCCAAATTTATCTGACCTAATGCATTTAACTCTCTATTATTTAATTTAGATGTTAATTTTAATAGTGCTTAAATAAAATTGCCAAAACATTATTCCTTTCACTTGATATCTTATTATTTTGTCTTCCTTTTTATAGGAATAGTATTTTGATAATTTTTTATGTAGTTATCATTAGAATTAATGTCTAATTTAGATAATAAGAGTAAATATCTAGAACACTTAATTAATTAAGGAGTCAATTGCAAAAATAACTAATCAAGGAAAATATTGTAATTGAAAACAAATACACAGTGAAAAAAAAAATATTTTTTCCTAAATTTATAGTCAGCTCCAAGGTTTCAGTTTTTATTCTAAGATTTGGATGATAACGAACTATACAAACATGGTGTTTTTAATGCCTAACAATAAACCTCATGTGACTAATTCATAAAGTATTCCAAGTCATTTACTTCAGATTATTTGTACGACCTTAGTATTACAAATGATATACTAATTAATTTATATGTAATCTTTCTTAAAGGTATAAGTTGAAAATAATCAAGCCTAATATGACAAAAGGCTCCATAGAAGGAAACATTTCAAAAAGGGTGCTTGATGAAGGTTTAGGATAATGTTATGCCCAGAAACACAACCTTTAAACATGAGTAAAAAAAATGATCAGAAGCAAAAATCAAACAGAGAAAAAATTTATAGTTTGCCCTATCGTTGAGTTTACTACAAATATTCTAAGTGAACTTAAGCTTGTCAAAGTTTATTGAAACTTGCAAGATTTCAGCTCCTCTTCTCTCAACGGTCTAGCACATTCTAGGAGCATTTTTAGCTATTGTTTGATACTCTACATGTCTATAAATAGAGTAAGAGGAAGCATCGTTTATTTAAGAGAGTTTGAGTGTTATTCTTGCAAGCCTAAGGTCCTGGGGTAACAGAGAAGACCGAAAGTTTAAGGGAGATAAAGACCATGTTGTAACAGCAAAGGGGCAGCTTGATATCACATGCAAGACAAGATGTGGAGTAATCAAGAGAGTCAACTTGGCATTAGTAAGGAATCTTGTCAATAAAAATCAAACCTTGAGCTCTTATGGCAAATACTTGTCACCTAGAAAGCTGCTTTTGTTCAACCAGAAATTTCAAATTTCAGCAAATTTTGTCCAACGGCTAGTGCATTCAGTTGGGAAAAATTCTATAATATTTCATAATTTTCAAATAATAATATTTTGCTATAAATAAGTATATTTTTATTTTTAGGCGATTATGTTTTGCTAAAAGTAAATACGCTTTTAATTAAAATGATTTTTGTTTTGCCTAAAATAATTATGTTTAGTTCTAAATATATTTTTTATTTTAATAAATATTATTTCTTTTAATATGCAAGAAGATATTTTATATCATTATTTTTTTATCAAAATTTTTATTAAGAAAAATCATGATTTAAGATTGCAACAAAAGTTTTGCAATACTATAAATTTTGAGAAATTTTTAAGATATTTTAGGATGAAAAACAATATATATATATATATATATATATAATCAAATAATAAATCTTAAATATTTAATTATTAAATAATAATAAGTAAAAAAAAAAGCAGATCAGGCAAATGGCAAGCAAGGAGCACCATTTGTTTTCTCTTCTCTTTATCTCTGTAGGTTTCATCTTCTCTCTAAAATATCTCTCAACTTAGACATCCATTTGAGATTCCGAAGATACCAATAGACTCGTGGCGACGAGAGTTTCAAAACCCACCAAACAATTTCACTAAAAACTAGCCGAAAGCTCGCCGAAAAATAATGAACAGTAGCCACGATAGCATCGCTTAGAATTTCAAAATTTCTTGGTGTTTTATGGTGATTTTGGCTCTAGAATAATGTTTAAGAGGTAGAGTAATCTTATTATACAAATTTTTCTAACTGGATAGCATTATTTGGGGCCTTAAATAATGAAAATTTCCTATGATAAACAGTAACATGAACAGTGTTCAATGTCTGTGTAAACAGTGCATAAACAGTACCACGCTTTGAATTTCTAAGCTTTGTTTGATTCGGATCAAAGAGCACAAAATGGAGGTTCAAGTAGTTTGGATTTTTTTTTGGGAAAAAAGCGAGAAAAATCTATGTCAGATGAAGCTCGAAGTTGGTAAGTAAATGAAAAAAATTATAACATGAGGATGAGTTATAATTTGTCTTTAAAATTTTATATCATGTGTTGTGGTTATGTAATTTAAATTATTGGTTAATTATTTTCATTTAAAATTTGTGAATTGAATGGTATATGAATTTATGTGGGTAAAGTTATGTATATGTGAATATGTGGTAAATTGTTTAGAAATAGGGGGCATTAGGAAATTGTTATGAAAGGAGGAATTGAGGCATGTTGGATTGATGCAAGCATAGGCAAAATGAGAGAAGGGAATTGGTAATTATAATTTTATTGAAATTGTTGATAGTGGAAATTTTGGTGGTACTTGGACATTAATTTTCTTACAATGTAAGTAGTGATTTTAGCTATCAAAAACGGATGGAAATGTCTATTTGAAAAGAATCAATTGAGAAATGCTTTGTAATAGTTTGAAAATGTAATTAAAAGAATCAAAAGTGCTAGAACTCCTTGATAATGGAATGTGAAAAGTAGAGTTTAAGTAATTTAGTTTTGACTATCAAAGTGGGAATGTGGAGAATATTTTACAATAACGTCTGAGTATAGCACAAGTGATCAAGGTATATGTTCTAATAGGTTATATCGTATTAATTTGAAGTTTTTTTATGTAAAATTTGGAATATCTCAATATTAGAAAATTTTGTGTGAACAATTGTTAAGAAATCCTTTAAGGTGCTGGGGTTAGTTAAATGGAATTAAATAGGCTAGAATGTTCTGTCGCTATATTGGAAGTATAAAAGATGTGAGGTCGATAGTGAGGATAATGTGGGCATGAGAAGAATGGTATAGGATCTTCATGATGGAATAAGCTAAAGCTGTTAAATAACTATTAGTGACACATAGGAATTTAAAGTGTTTAATGGACTTAGTAATGCACACAAGATGTATTGATTAATGGATTGTAGGATAAAAATAAATGATAGATTAAGATGATGAGATTCATTGGAGGATGTTGACACATGAGAATCAAAGATAACCAGGTAGAAGTCTAGAATAAGAAAAGTTGGTTACCTAATATGAATGTATATATATTCTTTTATGTATATGATTCCTAATATTGACCTATGGATATATGCATGCAAAACTTGAGGACGTAAATGAATGAGATACACAATGGAAAAGTTTCTTATCTATATATAATTTGTTGACTATTTTGCATAAAGTGTATAAGGTGGTTAAAGTGTGACACTATAATTTTATATAATGCAGGATGTTTGAGATATATATGAATACGAATGCATGTATATGTAATAAAATCTCAAATATAACCAAATGGATTCCCAAATAATATTTAATGATGGCAACCCTAATAGATATTGAAATAATAAATAATGATAGAAGATTATAAGATTGAATGTAATGAAAAAAAAGATACGACTATCAAATTGAAATTTCTTTATTTAAGTAAGCACATGGATATATATATATATATATATATGTATATATATATATATATACATATATATATATATATGTATATATATATATACATATATATATATGTATATATATATATACATATATATATATATATATATATATATATATATATATATATGTACACTTTAAAAATATAAATGAGTAAAAAAGAAAATGAATGAATGAAAGTAATATGACTAAAAGTGATGATTATTGAATTTGATGTTTAATGATGGTAAAATATCTATTGTGGATACAATGATTATGATAATGTGATCACAATAGATTATTATTAATTATTGATTAAAAGAATACTTTTTCTTAAAACTTGAAAACAAAAAAATAAATAAATAAGACTAATAATAATTACACTGAATTCTTTTTCGAAAACACTGTCATTTAGCGGCAAATATAGCTAACCTTTGTACACTCTTGTAACCCTAACTAGCAAGGGAGTTACTAGCCCCGTGTGCAAAAAGGCACATGAAGATTAGATTATGGATATATAAGGATTTGAGGTATGTCTCCTTCTATAACTAATGGCATTCTGCCTAGTTACCAATGTGAATGTAGTGATTTACCCACCCTTGTTGTGTGCTTGGGACAATGTGAAATGGTTAGGGAATTGAGGGGAGTTTCTCCCAATCTTATGTGATAGATGATCATGTTTTAAGTTTCCCTTACTAGGCTGTGTGATTGGGTATATGGTGATTTTTCCTTGTCAGGCTGTGTGCTTGGGTATGCGGTGATTTTCCCTTATTAGGTTGTATACTTGGGTGGGTATGTTGAAATGGTTTTGGATTGGAATCCTTCAAACTAAATAATACATGTTTATAATAATTATAATAATAAATAATGGACAAGTATGTATGGTTTCGTGACTTTTCTCTTAAGCGATGGTGGGAGAAACTTCAGTAAGGATGCTGAATCCCTAAACAGGGGTAAATGAGACCCTTAGGCGAATTTCACATTGACAAAGTACAAGAGAGTCTTGGACTGTACAAAGAAAATAATTAAAATAAAACTATTAAAATATAAATAAGAAAACAAGTCTTGATAGCATAAAATCAATTAATATAATTATTTTATTTTAACTATAAATCTTAAATATAAAAATTTAAATTGTATATATGTATGTATGTATGCCAATATAGCACAATATTTTTATATAGCACAAGGGCACAATGAGATAATGGTAATTGTCACGTCCGTACTTTACGAACGCGAATACCCTTACTACCCGAAAATCTTTTCATTACACATGTACAAATGATCTCACGATAACACATATTCAAATATTATTCAACGTTCACAAGTTTACAAAAACCAATAATTATACATGCCAAATCTATATACATCAAGTTTACAGCGGAAACAAGGATCCTGCCTGTGACTTTCAGAGCAACACTAGAGTACAAATATATTACAATATAATACACTGAGAGCCTAGAAACAAGTTAGGCTCACCACTGAGGCACGACACCTAGTCAGTCAAGTAGCTGCGGGACCAAATTCTGGGTCTTTATCTGAAAAATATGTCAACCACGTGTAGTGAGTTTTACAACTCAGTGAGCAGATAACACCTCCTATGACTTCTCAGGTCAACATAAGGATGTACTCATATTGTAAAACTTATCATATTAAAATATACCGTTCAGAAGTACATTCTTATGGGACCCGCATTTTCAAATATTCTCTGTTCAAAAATCATAATCAAGTCTTTCAAACTGTATGCGATACTGTATAAACAATGCTCATATCAAGTTCAAAATCATATTCAATACTGTAAAATTATTAATCAAATTATGCTATGCATCAAAACATTTCTGTTAAAATATTCGGAGGATCCCATATCAGAACCACCACATCAGAGTTTGACCCCTTCCGTACTTTGGTGGTATAGGATTTGCCTAAACTCAGCATCCCGCTGAGGTTTGCCCTACTACCATTCAAGAGGACACGCGAAGGGACTCTATATGGGTCTTTCCCAAGCACACAGCAAGGGAAGGCAAAATAACATCTCATAACTGGCATCTCGCCCATATATAGGAGGCATTCCGCTCTCCTTCACATATATTCTCCCGTGTGTTGGCCCTCACACGAGGCTAGCACCACCCCCCTGCTAGCTGAGGCAATCAAGGTGCGCACCAGGGCTAACATCACCTGCTGTTAGCTGACAGTGTTTCCAATAGGATTCCTCCACAAAAATTATCATATGCGTATATGCCATATATTATAGTATAAAATTCTCAATGTAATACAGACTATCAGTTTCAGTACATTCATCTGTCAAAACTTCCCATTCAGGGGAATCATGTATAAATGCCCACATCCGAGGCAAACATATTACTGTATAAAATCAATGTCACATGTATAACATATTTTCTTTGCCATGTCATGCAAAATACGTGTAAAAATCACATGCTTAATGTGTTTCAAAACTTATTGTAAAATCAAACTCTTCTTGAACTACATATCATATATTAAATATTTCAGACATTTCCAAACCATTTCAAGAACATATGGAAGTATAAATAACATGTAATCATACTCATTTATCAATGTAAAGTTCAAGAAGAGTAAAACCAAGCCATAGAAAGGATCATCTACTCACCTCTTTGAAGCACAAAGTTGGACACCCTTAAAATCCTATTTTCTGATCCGAATTCAGTGAAATAAACCCCAAAATCGAGTCCGGAACGTCCGAAAACCTTGAAAACGACTCCGGATTTGCGAAATTTGGCCTCCGGGAGCTCGGTCAACGCAGGTCAACGCGAGGAGGTTCGGATGCCACGCGCTACACGCGCCGCCCGAGGAGCTGCGCGTGGGCGTCACTCTCCGAGGAAGATTCGGCGCGTGGGGGAGCGTGCGGTGGTGGATCGGCCTGAAATTTGAGATCCAAAGGTTTCGGTGCCTTCTGGATCGATCTACGGTGTTAGTTTTGGCGTTTGAGAACTAAAAGTAGGAGTTTCGGAGGTTACCTTTTTGGCCGTTTTTCCCTTCAATTTTCCGACCAATTTCCAGCCAATTCTCCAGAAACCAATCGGATGGATTCGAAGAACTCTTCGTCCTGAGTCCGTTGGTGGTGGTCGTGTCGAAATCCGAGGTCCGTAGGCGAAGAAATCTTAGAGAGAAGTTAGAGGGTTTTCGGGGAGAGTTTTCTGAAGAGAGATGGAAAAATCTGCGAATGATTGCTTCCGGAGTGATTGAGGCCCTTAAAATATCTCGGGGGACCTTTCTGCAAAATTTCACTTTTAGCGGAAAGTCCTTGCAAATTTTTCTTATTTATATTTTAACCCCGAAACTTTTAAGAAATTGCATTTTTGCCCCGAAACGTAAATTCTTAACATTTCTTTTATAATTCTTTAATCCATATAAATAATAACTTATTTTCACCGTGTCCTAATTCCATTTTTGAAATCCTTTGTTTTAATTCCAAATTTTCCTTAATTAAAATCTCCATTTTCCAAAATTATCTCTTTTATTCTAAATTCCTTTAGTTGAACTTTCTCGTTAACTTTACGGCTATTACATTCTTCCCCCCTTAAAGAAATTCGGTCCCCGAATTTCATCACCATAGTAGCAGATAAATACTAACCTCGTTGTTCAAATAAATGCGGATATCTGGCGCGGATGTCATCTTCTCTTTCCCACGTAGCTTCCTCAGACGAGTGATTTTGCCATATCACCTTAACCATAGAAATATCTCGTGACCGCAACTTTTTTACTTGTCGATCAGCTATAGATATCGGCTTTTCCTCATAAGTTAGATCCTTATCCAATTGAATTTTCTGGGGTTGAATGACATGAGTAGGATCTGGTAAATATTTCCGTAACATAGACACATGAAATACTGGATGAACATTCAGTTCTGGTGGCAGAGCTATGCGATATGCCACTGCACCTATTCTGTCCAATATTTCAAAAGGGCCTATATACCGAGGGCTTAACTTCCCTTTCTTTCCAAATCTCATCACTCCTTTCATGGGTGAGACTTTCAGGAATACTTGTTCACCCACTGAAAATTCTAACTTCCTTCGTCTATTGTCAACATATGCCTTTTGTCTGCTCTGAGCTGCCTGCAGCTTTTCTCTTATCAGCTTTACCTTGTTCAATGCTTCTTGTACAAGATCTGGCCCTATAAGTTTAGCCTCGCCCACTTCGAACCATCCAATGGGAGATCTGCACCGTCTACCATACAAAGCTTCAAATGGGGCCATCTGTATACTAGTCTGGTAGCTATTATTATATGCAAATTCAGCCAAAGGCAAATACATATCCCAACTTCCACCAAAATCAAAAATACAGGCTCGAAGCATGTCTTCTAAAATCTGAATCGTACGCTCAGACTGACCATCAGTTTGCGGATGGAAAGCTGTGCTCAAGTCCAATCTCGTTCCTAATGCTTCTTGAAAAGCTTTCCAAAATCGTGCCGTGAACTGCGGCCCTCGATCAGATATAATTGATATAGGAACTCCATGTAGCCTAACTATTTCATTTAAATAGAGCCTGGCATACTGAGCTACATTGTAGGTTGTTTTCACAGGCAGAAAGTGTGCTGACTTGGTCATGCGGTCTATAATGACCCAGATAGAATCATTTCCCTTGGAAGTTCTTGGTAATCCAGTGATAAAATCCATAGTAATTCTCTCCCACTTCCATTCTGGTATCTCTATTCGCTGATGTAAACCTGCAGGTCGTTGATGTTCAGCTTTTACCTGCTGGCACGTCAAACAATGGGAAACATATTCCGCAATATCCCTCTTCATACCATCCCACCAATACAATTCCTTTATGTCTTGGTACATCTTTGTCATTCCCGGGTGTATGGTATATGTAGATCGATGTGCTTCCTCCAAAACTTGTTTTCTCAAATCATGAACATTTGGAACACACAATCGTCTACCGTATCTTAATATCCCTTCAGTATCCACCGAGAATTCAGAATCCTTACTATCCTTCATTTCACTCTTAATCTTGAGCAAATTAGCATCCTTGTCTTGATCGGCTTTGATTTGCTCAACTAAGGAAGATTGGAGCTGCACATGAGCCAATAATATTCCCGGTTCTTTTATTTCAAACCTTATTCCCTTACTTTCTAACTTATGGATGTCTTCTAACAATGGTCGTCGCACCTCTGCTATATGAGCCAAACTTCCCATTGACTTTCTGCTTAGAGCATCAGCTACTACATTTGCTTTACCTGGATGATACAAAATCGTACAGTCATAGTCTTTCAGTAGCTCCATCCATCTTCTTTGCCTCAAATTAAGATCCTTCTATTGAAAAATATACTTGAGGCTCTTGTGATCTGTATAAATCTCACAAGTTCTACCATACAGGTAATGTCTCCAAATCTTTAGAGCAAATACTACAGCTGCCATCTCTAAATCATGGGTGGGATAATTCTGTTCATGCGTCTTCAACTGTCTAGATGCATAAGCAACTACTCTTCCATTTTGCATTAACACACAGCCTAAGCCCACTCTAGATGCATCACAGTATACTACGTAATCTCCTGTATCCATAGGAATGGTAAGGATTGGGGCTGTAGTTAAGCACTCCTTTAATTTCTGAAAACTCTTTTCACAAGCATCAGACCACTCAAATTTTATTCCTTTCCTAGTCAACCTGGTCAAAGGAGCAGCTATCTTTGAAAAATCTTTAACAAATCTACGATAATATCCTGCTAACCCAAGAAAGCTACGAATTTCTGTAACTGTCGTGGGGCGTGGCCATTGCTGTACTGCTTCTATCTTTTTGGGATCAACATGAATACCCTCTTTGGTAACCACATGCCCTAGGAATGTAACATTACTAAGCCAAAATTCACACTTTGAAAACTTAGCATACAATTGATGTTCTCTTAGGGTTTGCAAAGCTATCCTTAAATGTCGCTCATGCTCCTCTGAACTCTTTGAATACACCAGAATATCATCGATAAATACAATAATAAACTGGTCTAGGAAAGGTTTAAATACCCTATTCATTAAATCCATAAATGCAGCTGGGGCATTCGTTAAACCAAATGGCATTACTAAGAACTCGTAGTGCCCATACCGAGTCCTAAAAGCAGTTTTTGAAATATCTTCCTTCTTTATTTTCAGTTGGTGATACCCAGATCTCAAATCAATTTTTGAAAACCATTGAGCACCCTGTAACTGATCAAACAAATCATCTATTCTGGGTAAGGGATATTTGTTTCTTATAGTCACCTTGTTCAACTGCCTATAATCAATACATAGACGTAATGATCCATCCTTTTTCTTCACAAAAAGAACAGGAGCACCCCAGGGAGATGTACTGGGTCGAATAAAACCTTTATCTAATAAATCTTGTAGTTGTTCCTTCAATTCCTTAAGTTCTGCAGGTGCCATCCGATAAGGAGGTATGGATATTGGTTGTGTTTCAGGGAGAAGGTCAATACTAAACTCAATCTCTCGGTCTGGTGGTAAACCTGGCAACTCTTCAGGAAACACATCAGGAAATTCTTTAACTATTGGAACTTGCTCTAAACTTGTATACTTCATATCAACATCCTTGACTATTGCCAGATATCCCTGACACCCTCTTCGTAACAGTTTATGAGCTGTTAAGGCGGAAATTAAATTACTAGACTTCTTACTACAATCTCCTTGTATCATAAAGGAGGATTCTCCAGGTACATTAAACTTAATCACCTTATTATGACAGTCTAGAATGGCATGGCATGATGCCAACCAATCCATTCCCAAAATCACGTCAAAGTCTATCATATTTAGAACTATCAAATCTATAAAAGTCTCCTTGCCTTCTATCGAAATCTCACATGATTTATACACATCATTTACTACTAGAAGTTCTCCCATAGGAGTAGCAACCATGAAAGAATAATGCAAGCTAGCAGGATCTCTATCCAAGTTCTTAGCAAAGCATGGTGATATATAAGAATGAGTAGAACCAGGATCGAACAGAACATATGCTTTATGGGAACATACTGATAATGTACCTGTCATAACTGCATTTGAGGCCTGAGCATCCTGTCGTGTCAAGGCAAAAACTCGAGCTGGTTCTCGCCCTCGATTTCCTGATCCTCTACCAGGACCCACACTACTTGCTTGGACCGAGGCTGCTCGAATAGGTCGTGCTGGCACAGATGCAGGGGGTAAAGCTGGTTGCACTGTTGCTTGACTAAAACTTCGCAGTTGTGGACAATTCCTCATCAGATGACCCATTTGTCCACACTTAAAACATGCACCAGTTTCTCTGCGACATTGTCCAGTATGGGACCTACCACAATGTGGACATAGTGGAATTGATCTTGAGTCTTGCTGACTCGGGGGTCTCATATCTCTTTGGAACATTCTCTGCTTGTTAATATTAACTGATGGCTGGTTAGAACTACCAGCTCCTGTTTGATTGAAACGCTGTGGATTTTGAAATCTTGACCCACTAACAGTAGGATTAGATCTAGTCTGGACATTACTATCTCGATCTCTCTTCCTTCTCTTAAAACTTTCTATGTCAGCTTGCTCTCGTGTTTCCATCATCCTAGCACAGTTCACAGCTGCTGAATAAGTTGAAAAATGATCCATCTGAGGACCCACTGACTTAAACAAGGGGCGTATCAATCCCAAAACAAACCTCTTAATTCTATCCTTTTCAGTTGGGACCAGGTATGGTGCATATCTGGACAATCGGGTAAAACGAATGTCATATTCAGAAACTGACATGTTTGGTGTTTGTTTCAATTCCTCAAACTCTCTGGCCCTCTTGTCTCTTTCACTTGTTGGTAGAAAGCGATTCATAAATGCTTCCTTAAATTCGTTCCATTCCATTGGTGGTAAAACAGCTGCCCGTCCTTGTACAAATGTCTCAAACCAAACTTGGGCCACATCAGATAGTTGAAAAGACACCAACTCCACAGATCTTCTACTAGAGCACCCCAAAGCTCTGAAAATTCGTTCCACAGCATCAATAAAGATCTGTGGATCTTCCTGAACATCTGACCCAGAAAAAGTCGGAGGTTTTAACTTAAGGAATTGCGGTAATGACACTTCAATCCCTCTCAGCTTATCCTCTTGGTCAGCTGTTCTTCCTAGTTCTTGCACTTCAGGATCATGTTCTGCTGGCTGGCCTTCCCTTCTACCCTGTTCCACTATAAATCCAGCCAATGTTTCCAAACTTCTATGAATACCAGCAATCATATCAGCGTTTCTATCAGGTGGCTCCTGAGGGGTTTCTACTCTTTCCTCAGGAACTCTATCAGGTACAGGAGTCTGTTCTCCTTGTCTTGGGGTTCTCAAACCCCGTGCACGTCCTCTACCTCTACCTCTTCCTCTTCCTCTAGGTCGGCCTCTACCACGGCCTCTTTGTACTGGTATTGTAGATTGTGCAGACTCTTCTGTAGAGGGTGCACGATCTACAGCTTCTTCTCTAGTGACCGCTCTAGTTCTTGGCGGCATCATTAACTATACAGAATAAAACACCTCTTTAAGACACATGTATTCAAACTTTACTCAAGGAATTTAAAGACACTTGGAAAGGAAGTGAATATCCTATAGATTCTCTCAGCAGCACCTGAAGTATAAATATGTCCGGCTCATATCGATACTAAAGGTCCTACTAAAGAATCCCTTGCTCTGATTGTCACAGGGAAACCTAATGCTCTGATACCAACTTGTCACGTCCGTACTTTACGAACGCGAATACCCTTACTACCCGAAAATCTTTTCATTACACATGTACAAATGATCTCACGATAACACATATTCAAATATTATTCAACGTTCACAAGTTTACAAAAACCAATAATTATACATGCCAAATCTATATACATCAAGTTTACAGCGGAAACAAGGATCCTGCCTGTGACTTTCAGAGCAACACTAGAGTACAAATATATTACAATATAATACACTGAGAGCCTAGAAACAAGTTAGGCTCACCACTGAGGCACGACACCTAGTCAGTCAAGTAGCTGCGGGACCAAATTCTGGGTCTTTATCTGAAAAATATGTCAACCACGTGTAGTGAGTTTTACAACTCAGTGAGCAGATAACACCTCCTATGACTTCTCAGGTCAACATAAGGATGTACTCATATTGTAAAACTTATCATATTAAAATATACCGTTCAGAAGTACATTCTTATGGGACCCGCATTTTCAAATATTCTCTGTTCAAAAATCATAATCAAGTCTTTCAAACTGTATGCGATACTGTATAAACAATGCTCATATCAAGTTCAAAATCATATTCAATACTGTAAAATTATTAATCAAATTATGCTATGCATCAAAACATTTCTGTTAAAATATTCGGAGGATCCCATATCAGAACCACCACATCAGAGTTTGACCCCTTCCGTACTTTGGTGGTATAGGATTTGCCTAAACTCAGCATCCCGCTGAGGTTTGCCCTACTACCATTCAAGAGGACACGCGAAGGGACTCTATATGGGTCTTTCCCAAGCACACAGCAAGGGAAGGCAAAATAACATCTCATAACTGGCATCTCGCCCATATATAGGAGGCATTCCGCTCTCCTTCACATATATTCTCCCGTGTGTTGGCCCTCACACGAGGCTAGCACCACCCCCCTGCTAGCTGAGGCAATCAAGGTGCGCACCAGGGCTAACATCACCTGCTGTTAGCTGACAGTGTTTCCAATAGGATTCCTCCACAAAAATTATCATATGCGTATATGCCATATATTATAGTATAAAATTCTCAATGTAATACAGACTATCAGTTTCAGTACATTCATCTGTCAAAACTTCCCATTCAGGGGAATCATGTATAAATGCCCACATCCGAGGCAAACATATTACTGTATAAAATCAATGTCACATGTATAACATATTTTCTTTGCCATGTCATGCAAAATACGTGTAAAAATCACATGCTTAATGTGTTTCAAAACTTATTGTAAAATCAAACTCTTCTTGAACTACATATCATATATTAAATATTTCAGACATTTCCAAACCATTTCAAGAACATATGGAAGTATAAATAACATGTAATCATACTCATTTATCAATGTAAAGTTCAAGAAGAGTAAAACCAAGCCATAGAAAGGATCATCTACTCACCTCTTTGAAGCACAAAGTTGGACACCCTTAAAATCCTATTTTCTGATCCGAATTCAGTGAAATAAACCCCAAAATCGAGTCCGGAACGTCCGAAAACCTTGAAAACGACTCCGGATTTGCGAAATTTGGCCTCCGGGAGCTCGGTCAACGCAGGTCAACGCGAGGAGGTTCGGATGCCACGCGCTACACGCGCCGCCCGAGGAGCTGCGCGTGGGCGTCACTCTCCGAGGAAGATTCGGCGCGTGGGGGAGCGTGCGGTGGTGGATCGGCCTGAAATTTGAGATCCAAAGGTTTCGGTGCCTTCTGGATCGATCTACGGTGTTAGTTTTGGCGTTTGAGAACTAAAAGTAGGAGTTTCGGAGGTTACCTTTTTGGCCGTTTTTCCCTTCAATTTTCCGACCAATTTCCGGCCAATTCTCCAGAAACCAATCGGATGGATTCGAAGAACTCTTCGTCCTGAGTCCGTTGGTGGTGGTCGTGTCGAAATCCGAGGTCCGTAGGCGAAGAAATCTTAGAGAGAAGTTAGAGGGTTTTCGGGGAGAGTTTTCTGAAGAGAGATGGAAAAATCTGCGAATGATTGCTTCCGGAGTGATTGAGGCCCTTAAAATATCTCGGGGGACCTTTCTGCAAAATTTCACTTTTAGCGGAAAGTCCTTGCAAATTTTTCTTATTTATATTTTAACCCCGAAACTTTTAAGAAATTGCATTTTTGCCCCGAAACGTAAATTCTTAACATTTCTTTTATAATTCTTTAATCCATATAAATAATAACTTATTTTCACCGTGTCCTAATTCCATTTTTGAAATCCTTTGTTTTAATTCCAAATTTTCCTTAATTAAAATCTCCATTTTCCAAAATTATCTCTTTTATTCTAAATTCCTTTAGTTGAACTTTCTCGTTAACTTTACGGCTATTACAGTAATCATCTTGAGAAATATGATAAAGTAGATTTAGCCCATTTGCTATAGTATGTGCAAAGGTTTGCATGGAGAAATGTTCAAAGTATTACTCAAAAAGGAATAGTGAAGGAATGTTGATTGAGAAAAACTAAAAGGTCATTTAGAGACTTATATGTACATGATGATAGAACTAGACAAAAAAAAAATATGAGCTTGGACTAGATAAATGTAACCAGATAAATTTAATAATCTTCAATAATGTTGAATAAGTTTTAAAAGTTTATTTATTAAAAGTATGAATTTGAAGTTTAAAATTAAAGATAATATTCATAACTTAATTCTAATGAAAATAACTAAATAAAACAAGTAAAAATACCCTAAAATAGTCGTAACTTAAATAATATGTAATAAATCATAAAATACTAAAAAAAAATTGTTGTCCGCATGTTATAATTATGTTATTTATTTGCTAAGTCACAAGACTTATTCCTTTCTTTATATGTTTTTCAGTTAGTTGCAGAAAAGTGCAACGAAAGCATGGAGATGTTAAGCTCAATTTCTTGGAAATGTTTTTTATTTGTTCACTAGTATAGTTGTTGTATTCTAGAGTATACTCCATTACCACAGACAGGATCCATATTTCCAATGCGTGAGGAAAAATGTAAAATGTACATGTAAAGTAAGAAATGAAAAATGTAATTGCATTGTTTTATGAAGCTAGATCCTTATTTATATGTTAATAGCGTTTAAAGTTTTAAAAAGTGGTCATAAACTCATATGCTAGATCAGGATGACGGTTAAGCTTACGGAGTGGGGAGAAATCCTCATTTTGTGCCGGTCACGTGCTCAGATAATTCTAGGACGTGACAAATTCCATTAGACAATGCATGCTAAAGGCTGTATAAAAAGTGCTCAGGACATGCAGATGGTATAGAGGTCTAAGAAGCATTTGACACACGTTGAGTTATTTCTTGTGAGCTACCTCTTGCATAAACTTTTTAGCCACCTTCTGCTTAGTGTCTTGGTATATTTGTCCATTTTAGGAGCTTTTTTTGGTGCTTGAGAGAAATTCCTATTCTCTATTTATGCCAACATACTTTTCTTTCATTTATCTTGTATTGTTGTTGGTAAGTGAATGAAATTTAACTGAGAATGTGTTAGGTCAACATGTGAAAATCTTGACATTGTTAGTGTACGTGATAAATCTTCTTGTAATCCGTTGCTTGTAAGCAAAGCTGAAAATAAACTGATGTAATGGTGAATAAATTTTTTCAGGAATCAAGAGGACTAGGCGTAGGTCTCAACTTGAGACTTAAACGGTATAAATTTTTTGTATCCTTTTTCTTTCTTTATCTTCTTTATTTGTTGCCCTTATATCTGTTTGTGTGCTAAATCTAATTGCATGTGATATTGTTTTTCAAGTGCATTCTATTTTAGAATTTCTTTCCTTGACTTATACCTTTCTTTTTGTTAAGACATTGTTTTTAAAATTGTTTTATAATATATAATATGAAATTTATTTTGGTCCAGTTTTGTTTTTAAATAGCTTGTTCTTTGTTTTCTTTTATAAATATGTGCCTTGGGCTCTATATATATATCGCACACCATATCCTTATTTAACGGAGCAGGAGGCCCGTTTTAAATGAAGCTATAATAGATGATCTTCCGAAGAAACAATCTTTTCACTTAATACCCGAGAAGCAAGGAAATCAAGCTTCATGAACTAAATCTACATTCCAAAGAAAGGAAGTGCAAGATAGTACCATTTTTCTTTCTTTCTTTTTCTCTTTTTCTTTTATTGTCCTACAATATCAGTTCCAAAAATACTACTATATATCCAGCTCTTTCAATCATGTAAAGTAAAACAATGGAATATCTAATCACGCCAAGATTCAAGAACTTATACATATAGCTAAGAATTTAAACGAATTGCTAATTGATGCAATAACAAATATAATGAATTGAATGTTTCGTTTTCGTCCGTGCATGTGATTTTTAAATAAAGAATATTAGCTTAATAGAGGAACTTATTAAAGGAGCACAGTCATTATCAGATATCCATCAATGAAAGTTAATATAGTTTGTTGCGACGTCAATTAAATTTATAAATGGATGGCAAATTAAGGAACTAAACTTTTTGTGTTTTGGGGGGAGGGGGGAGAAAGAACTAAAATGAATACGGAAAAAGATCAACCTCGTTCTATCGAGGCAAGAATTCACTCTTGGACATTTCATTCAGAGAGAATGCCTTGGAACTATGAGAAGACTGACCTGAACCCGAATCTGTTGCCATGTTTGGGTTCGCTCTATTATGCATGAAGAATGCCGGTTTTTTAGGAAACGGTAATTCAACTGAAAGATTACTGAGATATGAAACAATTTTAGCCATTGTAGGCCTTTCATCTGGATTTTCTTGAACACATAATAAGCCAATTTGCACACTTTTTAAGACTTCATTTAGAGAACTACATTCTACTAGACATGGGTCTAATATCTCCTGTGGTGTTTCAACATGCCAATGTTTCCAAGCCTGCAATAATTTGTTAAATAAGATAATCAAATGTTCAACTCTCTTCTTTAAACTCTTGAATATATTTTTCCACTAAGATAGAGAAGATAATACGAGAATAAAAAATAAAAAATAAAAGGAAACATACTACTTGAATTTTATACTCACATGACTTAAGAGGTGTGAGTGTGATTCATGAGAGGAACTATGTCTTTTTCCACTTATTATCTCTAGTGTCATGACTCCAAAACTGAAGACATCTGATTTTTCTGAAAATTGTCCATGTATTGCATATTCGGGAAACATGTAACCACTACAATGAAAAGAAATCAATATTAGCATAATATAAAAAATGTAACATGAAGGATATTAAGTACTAATTGAAAAATAAATTAAACTATTTAATTAGTTGTAAGTAGGATGATCAATCAAAATTGATCAGAGTATTGAATCTTAATTTCTTTCTCAGGCAGCAAGACAAATGAACTAGTTGGAGAAGAGGCACGGTGAGGAAATAAGGATTGGAGAGTACTTACTATGTTCCAACAATTCTATTAGTACTTCCTTTGTCTTGATCTATAGTAACCATTCTTGCCAAGCCAAAATCTGATATTTTGGGATTCATATTGTTATCTAATAAGACATTACTTGGTTTGAGATCACGATGAATAACTTTGAGCCGAGAATGCTCATGCAAATAAAGAAGTCCTCGAGCAACTCCTCCTAAGATTTTGAAACGTTCCGACCAATTTAATAGTCTTCTCCTCTCAAAATCTAAAAATGTATCCCCAAATTAAAAAATAAAAAGAATGCTTTTAGTAATAAATGAAAATAACTGGAATCAAATAAACAATTCCTAGAAAGCATGCAAATAATGTTAAATTTCAACAAAAAATTGTATATAGACCAGAAGTTATATACCAAATAAAAAGTGATCAAGGCTCTTGTTAGGCACATATTCATAAATAAGTATTTTCTCTTGTTCTTCCAAGCAAAATCCTAACAAGGCCACTAAGTTTCGGTGCTGAAGTTTAGCTATCAGTATAACTTCATTTTTGAATTCTAATGCTCCTTGTCCAGAATCTTTTGAGTGTCTCTTCACAGCAATTTCTCGTCCATCAGTAAGAATGCCCTGAAATATAACAATTCATAAAGTGAATATGAAAAACAATCCTATGTTATACTTTTGTCATACTAGTCACCTTGTAAACTTCTCCAAATCCGCCTTTGCCAATTATGTGCTCGTTTGAAAACTTATTTGTCGCTGCTTCAATTGTAGCCAAATTAAATTGTAATGATTTCAAGTTGGAACTTTCTTCCCCAACTGGACCAATAGAAGAATTTTCAAATTGTAAGCATGCTACAAGGTAAAGCTAACCAATTATCAAGCTTAAATGTATGTCTCTTTTTTCACATTTCTTACAGTTTTCTTTTAGAATAGCTCTGTGACTCTTCCCCGCTTTTCTCCAGAGGAAATAGCCACCCAAACCAAAAAGCGTCACTAAAACAGCACTGGGAACTACAATCACGACAATGGTTCGTGATCCAGTACCTCTCTTACCTGTATAAAAAAAATTAATTTATAAATTGTGGTCGCAATTAAAGCGTCACTAAAACAGCACTGGGAACTACAATCACGACAATGGTTCGTAATCCAGTACCTCTCTTCTTGTATAAATAAAAAAAAATTAATTTATAAATTGTGGTCGCAATTATATATTATTGTGAAAAGGGAAAAAAATGATGTAAAATGTAGACATCGCAATGACAAGACAAACTTGGTTGCAAAACCTAGCGCAATAATAATATCATAACCATAATATATTGCAGACAAAAATTTAAAACCTAGTAATATATATGTACTTGTCACAACTATTCATAATCATATGGAGAGAAATTCACTGTGTGACCTAGTGGCCAAAGCTTTAATAGTTTACAAGAAGTTTTGAGGTCAATTTTTCGATTCTGTTTGTGTAAAAAGAAAATATTGTGCGGCGTGAGGAGCTTTAGACTGTTGCGGGCTTACAGCAATAATTATTGGCGTTCAATCTATTTTTTGTATCCTAGATGTTGGCAAAGAGAGGGCCTATAGTCTTATGGTCCATTAGAAGAGCTCCATCTATAAAGGTATGTAGCAAATAAATTCTCTCTGAGAGTATGCAGAAATTCATTTATTATTTATTAAAATGTCAATACAAAAAAGCTCTAATTATTGTATTCGTGCACCAATGGGATCCTCAAAAGTGGCTTGAGTTTCTTAACCAACGAGGATCCCTTGTTTATTGTACTCATCAACCACTACCAACTGTCTAACACCGAAGGTCTCCTTAGTCTCTCTGCCCAAGTATTCAAAGTCCAAGCAGTGCTTGAACTAGTAAAACAATGTGAACTGGGATATCATCATATCAATGTGCTTCTTCCTAGTCCACTCACAAATAATTAACAGCTAATAGTAAAAATTATAATTTCAATATAATAAAATCCATCTAAATCATGCATAATAAATATTGAAAGGTTCATCCCGCACAAAAATACTTCTTTTATATCTTTCACTAAAATAATACCTTCTAAAAAAACTCGAAGTATCTTCAGAGAAATTATTATAAGACTAGTTAATCTTTTTTTAAAAAAAATTACAATTTCAACTGAATAAGGTTTCCAAAAATTTGAACTTGTAAACTTCTGTTAAATTCTTAAACCGTTTATCAATGACCAACCAGTTTTATATACTAACATAATACTTCACTATTTTACCAAAAACGAAAAGCAGTCACTATTCTCCTTAAAAAACAATTAAATAAAAAGAAGAAAATGAAAGTGGATCATTTCAGTCATATTACCTGAAGGAGAAGCTGGTGGAATTTGTGGAGCAGATGCAGCTGATGTCGCGGTTACATTATAAAATGGATAAAGCTCGTATCTAATGTTACAACCCGGAAGCAGAACTCTAGCGCCTTGTCGTCCCTCACAACACGCCGGAATGTACCCAATGGCCGTTTCGAAGCACTCCCTACATTCCTCTGTCTTCAAATCCGGCGTGCACTGCTCTAGGCCGTACAGCTTCTGCGTGCTCGTGAATTTTTCTTCGCCGATAGAATACTTCTTCTCCAATGGCGAATTCGCAGCCTTCACAGCCAAATCTTTCAAAAAGCCACCCAATAATTGCTTGAAAAGGGGCTGGTCGGATCTATTGATATACTGCTTGTTGTTCACGAACCATCCAGCAAGCATGCTATCGAACTTGAAGGATTGGTTGGTGTAACGCAACATGCAGAGATCGTAATAGATTATAGACTCAGTTTGGTTAGGGCAGAGAAGTATGATCTCTTTGGCTGCCTCAGTTACACAGTCTTGACAAGTGGAGGGAGAGACATCGCCACGACAAAGAAATTCTCCGTTGACGATGTCTGTGGTTCCCCAACCCATGACAGTGCTATAGAAGCCGTTGTCTTGGGTGGCATTGGAGGTGAGGGAGGAGAGGAGGACATGAAGATTGGCTTGAAATGTGCTGTTGGGTTTGTATTGTTGGTTTTGGGATTAAGTCCCACATTGGAAAAGATGTTGGAATGGGGAAGGCTCCTTAGCCTATAAAAGGAAGCTTCCCCCCCTTTTTTTACACACCAAACTTTGTAGCCTTTTGACTCTTCTAAAGGCTTAGTTGATTTTCTCTCCTTTGTATTTTGTTTGAGGAATATATTTGTAGTGGTGTCCGGGGACGTAGGCACAATTGGCCGAACCTCGTCAAATCCTGGTATTCTCTTTGTTTGCTTTTCTGCTCTTTATTTATCATTGTTAGCCATTGTTAGATTTGCTATTGGTGGAAAAATAGCTCAATTTCCACAACAATTGGTATCAGAGCATTTGGTTGCGATTTCTCTTGAAAATTTTAGTATGCTCTGTGGTTGCGGTTTTAACTGATCTTCCACATCAGAAAAAATTTCTTGAGATTTTTTTTTGTAAAGTTGGTGTTAAAATTGCTAGTAAAATATTGTCTAATTAAGTGCATGTCTAGGAAAATTCTATCTAAGGAAACTGGTTTTTAAGTGGGACCGTGTGACCCCTCCAGTTTTTCCTGAGAATTTTCCTGGTGCATTTTTTTCAGGCTAAATTATTACTAGTAATTTTTTCACTTTTGAGCAAAAATGGCTGATGATAAAGAGCAGACTCAGAAAGCCACAGTTTCCACTACATCAACTTCGGCAGCTTCTTCGTCGTCAATTTTGACTAGATTTGCTGCGCCAAATGCAAGATTTGCGGTGGAGATTTTTGACGGTACGGGTCATTTCGGAATGTGGCAAGGTGAAGTTCTAGACGCGCTTTTCCAGCAAGGTCTAGATATTGCTATTGAAGAGGAGAAACCAGATGAAATTGAAGAAAAAGAATGGAAGACCATCAATCGGTTGGCGTGTGGTACTATTCGATCATGCCTTTCCAGAGAGCAGAAATATTCCTTCTCAAAGGAAACTTCTGCAAGTAAGCTGTGGAAGGCATTGGAGGAGAAATTCCTGAAGAAGAGCGGTCACAATAAGCTCTTTATGAAGAAGAAATTGTTCCGGTTTAGTTATCAACCGGGTACCACCATGAACGATCATATTACTGCTTTTAACAAGGCAGTAGCTGATTTAAGAAACCTTGATGAAACCTTCAAAGATGAAGATCTGGCATTGATGTTGCTGTTTTCACTTCCTGAAGAGTATGAATTTATAGAAGCTATGTTACTTCATGGGAAAGAGAAAGTTTCTCTCGGTGAAGTATGTAGTACTCTATATAGTCATGAATTGAGGAAAAAAGACAGGGAGGAAAGCAAGCATGCGGAGGTGGTTGCAGAAGCACTGGTAGCTAGAGGCAGACCACAAAGCCAGAAGAAAGGAAGAAGAGGAAAATCTCAGTCGAGAGGCAGACCGAGTAAAGATGAATGTGCCTTTTGTAGAGAGAAGGGGCACTGGAAGAAAGATTGCCCGAAATTGAAAAATAACGGCAAAGTTGACAAAGGCAAAGCTATTGCAGAAGCATGTGCTGCTGAGTACAGTGATGAAGATTCAGATCTTTCACTGGTTGCTACAACCTCCACAAGGCGATCTGACAAGTGGTTGTTTGACTCAGCATGCAACCAACATATGTGTTATATCCGGGAGTGGTTCTCTGAGTTCAAAGAAATAGACGGTGGAGTTGTCTACATGGGCAACGACACATTTTGTGAAACAACTGGAATCGGTTCAGTCTACTTAAAGAACCATGATGGATCAACTAGAGTTTTGACAGAGGTCAGGTATGTACCTGACATGAAGAAAAATCTCATCTCTTTGGGAGTCCTAGAATCCAAAGGATTGACGGTGACAATGCGAGATGGAGTTTTGAAGATAGTTTCTGGAGCTCTGGTGATGTTGAAAGGCACCCGGAAGAATAATTTGTATTACTATGGTGGTAATACAATTGTTGGAACAGCTGCAGTTGCAACTCTTGATGATGAAGGGTCAGATGCAACTAAGTTGTGGCACATGCGATTAGGGCATGCAGGTGAAAAATCCTTGCAAATTCTGGCGAAACAAGGATTATTGAAAGATGTGAAAACCTGTAAGCTGGACTTCTGCGAGCATTGCGTGATGGGAAAGCAGAAGAGGGTGAAATTTGGCACTGCAATCCATGATACTAAAGGTATTCTGGATTATGTTCACTCTGATGTGTGGGGTCCTTCCAAGACAGCTTCTTTGGGAGGAAAACATTATTATGTTACATTTGTTGATGATTTCTCTCGAAGAGTGTGGGTGTACACTATGAAGTCAAAGGATGAAGTGTTAGATTGTTTCCTTAAGTGGAAAAAGATGATTGAAACTCAGACTGGCAAAAAGATCAAACGGCTTAGAACAGACAATGGAGGTGAATATCGAAGTGATCCGTTTGATAAAATTTGTCAAGATGAAGGTATTGTGAGACATTTCACAGTTAGATATACACCACAACAGAACGGGGTGGCTGAACGCATGAACCGGACATTGCTGGAGAAAGTTCGGTGTATGCTGTCCAATGCTGGGTTGGGCAGACAATTTTGGGCTGAGGCTGTGAGATATGCAAGCCATCTGGTTAACCGTTTACCATCAACTGCAATTGGTGGTAAAACTCCTTTGGAGATTTGGTCTGGAAAATCTGTTACTGATTATGATTCTTTACATGTATTTGGTTCCGCTGCATATTATCATGTGAAGGAATCGAAGTTGGATCCGAGAGCCAAGAAGGCGCTCTTTATGGGGATCACTACTGGTGTTAAAGGATACCGCCTCTGGTGTCTTGAGACCAAGAAGATAATCGTTAGCAGAGATGTCACCTTTGATGAATCTGCCATGTTGAAGAAGGTTGACATTCAACAGATCAATAGTACTCCGCAGCAGGTGGAGTTTGAAAGGAGAATAGACCCAGTTATGTACAAAGAAGGAGAAACTCCTTTGGCAGAAGAGGAGTCAAATGAAGAAGAGGTTCAAACCCAAGAATCTCACCAGCAAGAAGAACCAATTGCATTAAGGAAGCCACAACGGGTAAGACACAAACCTGCTCGATTTAGTGATATGGTGGCTCATGCATCTATAATAGTGAATGATGAAATTCCTACCACTTATCAAGAAGCAATTCAAAGTTCCGAAGATGGAGAGTGGAGGAATGCTATGAATGAAGAGATGCAGTCTCTTCATATGAATCAGACATGGAAGCTAGCAAGTCTGCCGAAGGGAAAGAAGGCTATTAGATGCAAGTGGATATATGCAAAGAAAGAAGGATTTCCTGACAAGAAAAGCATTCGCTACAAGGCGAGATTGGTAGCTAAAGGCTATGCTCAGATAGAGGGAATTGACTACAATGAAGTTTTTTCTCCAGTGGTAAAACATTCCTCCATCAGAATCTTACTGGCCTTGGTAGCTCAACTGGATTTAGAACTAGTTCAACTGGATGTAAAAACTGCATTTTTACATGGAGACTTGGAGGAGGAAATCTTTATGACTCAGCCGGAAGGGTTCAAGGTTGCTGGAAAAGAAAATATGGTATGCAAACTTGAAAAATCTTTGTACGGATTGAAGCAATCTCCAAGACAATGGTACAAAAGATTTGACAAGTTTATGTTGGGGCAGAAGTACACAAGGAGCAAATACGATCACTGTGTGTATTTGCGCAAGCTACAAGATGGATCTTTTATCTATCTTCTTCTTTATGTTGATGATATGTTGATAGCTTCAAGGAATTCTGGAGAAATTGACAAGTTGAAAGCTCAACTGAAGCAAGAATTTGAGATGAAAGATTTAGGGGAAGCTAAGAAGATTCTCGGCATGGAGATAAATAGAGACAGACGATTGGGGCAACTTCGTCTAACTCAGAAAGAATATCTGAGAAAGGTGCTGCAACGTTTTGGCATGGATGACAAGTCAAAACCTGTGAGTACTCCGCTTGCTCCTCATATGAAACTTAGTGCTGATTTATCTCCGAAGAATGATGTTGAACGAGAATATATGGCAAAAGTTCCTTATGCAAATGCTGTTGGTAGCTTGATGTATGCTATGGTGTGTACGAGACCTGACATTTCACAAGCAGTTGGGGTAGTGAGCAGGTATATGCATGATCCTGGTAAAGGACATTGGCAAGCTGTCAAATGGATTCTACGGTACATTCGGAACACCGTGGATGTTGGGTTGTTATTTGAGCAGGATAAGAAGATTGGTCAATATGTAATTGGTTATTGTGATTCCGACTATGCTGGTGATTTGGACAAACGAAGATCAACTACCGGTTATGTGTTTACACTTGCAAAGGCACCGGTTAGTTGGAAGTCAACGTTGCAGTCAACAGTTGCTTTGTCTACTACAGAGGCAGAGTATATGGCTGTTACAGAGGCTGTTAAGGAGGCTATTTGGCTTCAAGGATTGCTGAAGGACTTGGGAGTTGGTCAGAAGCACGTCAAAGTGCATTGTGACAGTCAGAGTGCTATTTGTTTAGCAAAGAACCAAGTCTATCACGCACGCACGAAGCATATAGATGTTCGATATCATTTTGTAAGGGAGATTCTGGAAGAAGGTGAAATACTACTTCAGAAGATCCAGACAGCTGAAAATCCTGCAGATATGATGACCAAGATAGTGACATCGATCAAGTTTCAACATTGTATGGACTTGATCAATATTGTGAAGATTGCAGATGGATAGCACCGTAGGTGCTTTTGAAGACACTACTAAAGATAGTATTATTGTGAGAGAAGACTTTGTAATTGTTGTTTGGGACTTTATTCCCAAGGTGGAGATTTGTTGGTTTTGGGATTAAGTCCCACATTGGAAAAGATGTTGGAATGGGGAAGGCTCCTTAGCCTATAAAAGGAAGCTTCCCCCCCTTTTTTTACACACCAAACTTTGTAGCCTTTTGACTCTTCTAAAGGCTTAGTTGATTTTCTCTCCTTTGTATTTTGTTTGAGGAATATATTTGTAGTGGTGTCCGGGGACGTAGGCACAATTGGCCGAACCTCGTCAAATCCTGGTATTCTCTTTGTTTGCTTTTCTGCTCTTTATTTATCATTGTTAGCCATTGTTAGATTTGCTATTGGTGGAAAAATAGCTCAATTTCCACAACATGTATGTGCTACCATTTGTGCAGTAAAAGAATCTGTATCCGGGAACCACTTCAAATTCAATTGTAAAGTTAAGAAATCCCAACAGAGAAAGAAGTATATAGTGGATTATAGGGTATTTGAAGCTAGCCATCTTTGATCTCCCAATTTTCGTTATTTCTTAGATCCTCTCTTTCCGAGAGATGGTCGCATGTGTACAATATTAACAGCTCATTGAAGATATTTTGACAAGTCTTCGCTGATGTCATTGATGGAAGCAGCTGAAAACAGATTCACTGGATTTGTTAAACAACTCTGTTTTTAATTAATAGTTTGTAATTTATATTTATCAGTCACATCAAATTAATAATTCTTAATTAATATGAAGTGCTATTTGATTCACAGCTTTTTACCTATTATAATATATAATAAAGATAATTTAAAAAAATATTATTTTTATCATGATTTAAATATTATTAATAAATAAAAAAATATTTATCAATAATAGATTAAATTATTTTTTATTAATATAAATAAAATTTTTTGTTATATTTAAATTAATCTTTCACACGACTTTCTATTTTAAAAATTAAAGTTTCTGTTATTCGAGTTATTCACTTAGATGGAAACTCTTTTTAGTTAATAGTTTGTAATTTTTATTTATCTCTTGGGTGAAAATGAATACAAAATCAGGGCCTTCCAAAATTGAGTAAATTCAAGAATATATCTAGCTAGAGATTAAAATTATGATATATACACATATTAAAAGATAAAATATATATTCTCAAATAAACTTAAGCTTTTTTTTATGTAATCATTTGAGCTCTTTAGTTCATCACAATTAAATCTTAAATCACTGAATCTTATGTCCGGATCCTATAATTTGGAATCTATTTCAATTTCCATGCGGTAGAGCCATGACCCCACTCTTTGATATATAAGTTTCCACCTTACCTTGTACGTCAACTTACAATCCACACAGCTTCTTTTATTTTTCCTCTACACATTTTTGGTCAAGTCAATGTTGAACATAGACCGTTGAAGCTATCTTGTCTGATAAAGCCTTCTATAACTTTTCTTTTTTCTTTTTTCTTTTTTTTCCTTGTTGGAAAACGTCACCATGATTTTCCTATACTTTATTTAATTGCTAACTTTGGGTCTGTATGGATATTTAGATTCAATCTGAATTTTTTTCTGGATCGGAAACTAGTGAAGTAAGTTGTACTTGTATAACAAGGTTAGGTTGGATTAATTTTATCTAGGTTTATTTTGTGTTGATTCAAAAATATAAGTTAATAAATGTGACTTAGTGATGAGAGATTTGAGTAGTTAGCAAGAAGTCGTGGTTTTAAACATCTGCTCTCTCATGTATCAAAAAACAATATAATTCATAATTTTTTTATTATATTCATTATTTGTTATCACGTTATATTTTTTTTATTATATGGCTTTTTTTACATTATAAATGTATTTTTTAATTAATTAAAGAGGATAAAAATGTTATTAATTAAACAAGAATGCCCCTATTTATAAAATCCATATTGACTTGATTATAAATTAATTTTTGACATAATTTTAAAATGAAAAATTCTATTTATTCATTAAATATATCAAATTCTCTTCACGAGCTAACCCAAAAAAAATTACCTCACTAAGTTTTTTTCTTCAAATTTAAAACACAATTATTTTTATGTGCAAATAAACATGGGTTCTTACCATGATGGTAGATCTATTTAGTAAGCATAAAATTGTATATCATTAAATTAGTAAGCACAAAGTCCTGAAGATACAATGCATGCTTTAGCAAAAATCTCACTTGCAACAAGCCCACTCTTAAGGATAAGAAACAGTAAATAAAATTAAGAGATAACACACCTCTTAAACACAACTCTTAAAGTACAAAAACAATAATAACAAACTTCATCACCATTTAAATTAAAAATAAATAGCACTACAAGATAATTTGAATATTTTCATAGAGAGACAACACTTCTTTCGATCTGTCTCTGAAGATTGTATCTTCTAATTAATTAGTTCTCTTCTCCCTCTGGATTGTCAAGACTATTGTTGTAAATTTCAAGAATGTGTTATAAAACTTCCACAACATTGACTAAAACTTGAAGGTCTTGCCAGGAGGAGAGAAAAACTTCTATAATAGAAGAAAATGACTGCCAGAAACAAAGAGAAGAGGAGAAGAAAAATAAAGGTCATATAGGGAGAGGAAAAAGGACGAGTAGAAGTTAAGGCAGTTAGGTTAGGGTAGAGAAAACCAAAGGAAAAAGAATAAAAGCTATTCAACTTTCTGAAAAGTTTTATAGGATATCCTATCTCATCAGAGATGTCAAAATATATAGGCCTGGCCTGATCCAACTCTATTAGTAAATGGGTTTTTTTTTGGACTTGGATAAGTAGATGGGTTGGGCTAACAGTTTTTCAACTCATTTTTAATTTTTTGGACAGATTCAACTCATTTAAAAGTAAGGCTTTTGCCTGTCCAAAAACAAAAAAGAAGTAAGGCTTTTATCCTTTGGGCTAAATGCCCCAATGGCTAAGGTGGGCTGAGCCACCCACGATGAGAAACAATCTTTTTTTTGAATACTTTATACATTATTTTTCAACCAATATATATATATATATGAATGATTGAAAAAAATTATATATTTTTTTAGACACATACATTATCTTTGTGTTAAAAAATAGTTTTTTTTTTTGAAAATATATGGACCAGCCATAACCTATAAAGGGTGGGCTGTTAGGATTTATAATATCAAAATGGGCCGCTTTGCCCAATAGCCCCACCTTTTACAGGCCATGGCTGGTCCATATAAAAAATAATAATTATAAATCCTCAATGAATTTAAATCATTACCTAATATAAAAATAATAGGTATAAATTAAGTTCAGCTTAGTGGAAGAATGCCCCTAATGTGTATTGACTCATCAAATTATTAGTGTCATTAAAAATTATGTGAATGGAGGAAAAGTCTTTCATATAAATTGAAATTAGAGAGGATGTAAATAGGGTGAATGTATATGTTCAAAAAGTTTTAAAAAAAAATTGGATGTAATGTACTTTTAAAAGTTTTACATATTAGAATATAGCTAAATCAATATTGATAGGTGTAATATTTCGTAATTTTTAAATCATAATATTTTGTTATAAGTAAATATATTTTTGATTAAAATGATTTTTGTTTTGCTTAAAATAATTATATATACCTCTAATAATTTTTTTTTATTTCTAGAAATATTCTTTCTTTTATTATGCATAAATATATCTATTTTTTAATTTGCTTTATTAAAATTTGTATCAAGAAAAGACATAGTTTAAGAGTACAACTAAAGTTTTGCAATAATATAAATTTTTAAAAATTTTTGAGATATTTTAATATGAAAAATAGTATTTAAATGTATATACATATAAATAAATCATATTATTCAATTATTAAATAATATTAATATTAATTAAAAAAAATAAAAATGAAGCAGAAGAAAACGGGAAAGGGAGTGCAACATAGCGCGTAGGGGAAGAGAAATTTTCTTTCTCTCTCTAACTTTTACCTGCTTTCTAAGATTTCTTTCATTCTAGATATCCAATTGAGATACTGGAGGTACTGTTGGACTCGTGACGACGGAAGTTTCAAAACCCACCGATCAATTTCGTCAAAAAATTATAAATAGTAACTTATAGGTAATTTGTCTAAAATGCTGGATTTTTTATGGTTTTTCAAATTTTCAAGTTAGGGGTTTTGTTAAAAATATAGAGTATTAATTGTAGGATAAATTTCACGGTCAAACAATATGATTTGGTGCTTTAATTTGTAAAATTTACTTCGGTGAACAGTAACTATGAACAGTGTATAAAAAGTGTCCGAACAGTATTTCTGGCGTGAATAGTGATTTCGGTCGGGCGTGAATAGTGTCAGCATTGACCAAACTTTCAGGGTCATTTTCTAGGTCTTTGGACCATCCGGACACGTTTTGGAGGTCTAATTGATCAAATGCGGATTAAAAAAGTATATTTTAGAGTTGTCTAACTTGAAACCCTTATCAGGTGAGTAAATAATATTTAATATAATATGATTTTTAACTATTCATTTGGTATATACACATGAGACATTACTACTAATGTGAAACTCATTTATTTTAATTGCCATAATGTATTTTAAAACATGACTCTTAGTATAAACCTTAAAAATGCAGGACAAGCATCATATATATTTTATTTCTCTATTGATATTAATTTATACTGATTGAGAATATTCAAAAATTGTTGTGAATCAAGGTAATGTTTATATTCCACATGAATTGATAAATGTTTTTATGAGGCACATGTGTGGGCCTATGGATATAAATATACAAGTTAAGTTAGTATTGTTATGGCTATTATTGATCAGTGGAGATATAATTTTCTAAAAGTGACATGATCTTTTATTTATCTCTTGCATTTCTTATTATTTATTTATTGCATATATACAGAGGAAACTAAATTAGAAACATTGCAAACTAGCAGTTGTGAATGCTAACCCTAGTGCATCTTCAGTTCTATGTAACAGACTTTTGTTTGATTGATTGTGCGGACTTTTGCTTGATTGATTGTGCGGGCTTTTGTCTGATGGATGGTGCGGGCTTTTGCTTGATGAATTATTGTGCAGGCTTTTGCCTGATAGATGATTGTGCGAGTTTTTACCTGATGAATGATTGTGCGGGCTTTTATCTGATGGATTATTGTGCGGACTTTTGCCTGATGGATGATTGTGCGGGCTTTTGCATGATGGATTACGGGCTTTTGGTTTGATTGATAGTGAACACTCCTTTTATTGCATGCTCGAGAAATGGTTGTGGTTCTGATATAGTGAAAAACTCTAAACTTATTTGATATTTATATCTCTTAATATTGAAACTATTTTGTTATTGATCTTCCAAACATATGATGCATATGGCATTCATATTTTCCTTGCATTAAATATTTACTTGTGAAGGAAAAACTCGTGCCCTGCTTGTCCTGTTTCCGTTATGATAAGAATTACTTACTCACAAAGTTGTAAAACTCATTATACAATATTTTTACATTTTTCATATAAGAATACAGTCTTTTACAGATAGCTGGTCAGTTAGGTGACACATTTTATGGGCGAACCTACTTTATTTTCAAGACTCTCAGCTTTTGGCTTATGTTGTATTTTACACTCTAGAGTTGCTCCATATATCACAGGAAAGATCTTAACTTCTATTTGTATAGTATTTATGTATATTTTAAGATAATTAAAATTATACAGTATAAATAATAAAGCTCTCAAATGAATGTGATTATAAGTTTGGTTACAATCCATACTATTTGTGAAAAATTCATTTTATATGTATCATACTAGAGGCTTACGGAATGAGATTATTTTTAAAATCCGTGCCGGTTACATACTTTTAACTTAAGGTCATGACAATCGGAAAAGGAAATGCCTACCTTATAGTACCATTTTGATCATGAAGAACAATGTTAGAACTATCCATCTATTATATATAATAAAGTGTTACTACTATAGAGTCAAATTTTCATTTGTCGGGGAACGGCGCTTCAGACTTTTTATTTCAATTTTTGAAACTTTAATACACACACACTATATATATAAAATAGAGAGAGAACTACAGGTTTTAATGAAGATAACTTCACCATAGTAGTCTAGAAGCATTTAATGAACATATTCAACTTGTTTTGATTCATACAAACTTTGAAAAGATCATGATTGTAGTAAATTAAATTTCTTTCAAAGTATGAATGTTGTAGTCAACATAAAAATTCATGTTTATTGTTAAATGATATTGGTCAAATGCTTAATTTTCACCTAAAAAGTTCAAGAAGTAATTTGAAAACATTTCATGAAGTTTGGACATTAGGAAATGAAAAGTTAATCCAGCTTTCAATATAATTAAAATTACTTCTAAACAATTATATGTGAGAATTAAAGCTAAATTAATGGTGAAAACACTCTAATAAACCTTGACATTGACTTTGTTGGTAAGCATGATAAATCTTGCTGTTAACACTATTAGCGAACATAATAAACTTTATTATAATATGTTACTTGTGAGCGGAGTTAAAAATAAATTGTTGAATAGCGAAGAAATTTTTTTAAGAGTTAACGAAACTAGACGTGAGTCTCATATTGAGATTGAACCAATATAAATTTTTTTTGTCATTTTCTCTTTTCTTATACTCTATATTGATGTTCCTCATATTGGTTTGTGTGTTAAATTTAATTGTGTGTGATATTGTTGTTTGCGTGCATTCTTCGTAGAATTCTCTTATATGTTCTATACTTTGTATTTTGGTAAGAGCTTGTTCTTTAAATTGATTTCATAATATAATATTTATTTTGGTCTACTTTTTTGGTAAAATGATGCTTTGAACTCTCCTTTACTTAGTACTTACATAATTCATTATATATATATTGAGTTTCAAATATAAATTCAGGTTTGGTTGCTCTGTTCTTTATCTTGCTTTCAATTATAACACCCTATTCACCACAACTCCATCCAACCTCCAAAAAAAAATCACCTCCTCTATGGTGTGCTTTTCAGAAGCTTCCAAGTTTTTCTCCAAATTTTTGACCTAGTATGGATGGGGTTGCTACAGAGATATGGAAATAGCATATTCATCGCCACACCATATCCTAATTTAACAGAACAGAAAACCCCTTTTAAATGAAGCTATACGGGATGATCTTCCGAAGAAACAATCTTCAAGTTTCGTGATCTAAATCTACATTCCAAAGCCTAGTGGAGCCATGAATAAGTTTTTGAACCTACTGAAATTTTTTGCCTGGCCCAATCAGACCAGCAACTACCAAACCCTGATTGGTGGGGATGCAGCATCTTAAAAATCCAAAGTCTAGATGCAGAGCGGGCTTTCCACCTTGATCCTGCGTGAATGATTTTCTCCCTTCCATAAAACTTTTCCAAATCCATGAGACATTTCCTGGTGTGGAAGCTTCCATAAAGTTGCAGTGGGGAAAGTATCTAGCCTTGAAAATTTTGAAGAATAGTGACCTGTCATGCTGGGAAAGTCGCCAAGCATGTTTGGCTACGAGCGCCAGGTTCATGGCTTATAATTCTTTGAAACCAAGCCCCCGAAAAGTTTTTGGAAGATAAAAAGAGAGCCATTTATCTAGCTTATACCTTCGCCAATGGCGTCATCCTTCCACCAAAAATCACGAGAAAGCCTGCTAATTTCTTGTCACAGCTTCAAAGGGAGTTTAAAACAATCCATAGTATAATAAGGGAGAGTCTGAATAACAGAGTTAATCAGAATAGCTAGCCTTTCCAGCAGCAGACAATAATTTACCCTTCCATCCAGCTAATGAAATTAAAAGGTTTCCGTCTTTGATTTATTAACCATAGCAGGAAGCCTTAAATACTTGTCTTGAGATCCGATATTTCTTACTTGGAGAATGGAATCTAGTTTCGATCTAAATCATTACTGATTAGTTGCTCAAATTAAGTTGTTCTCCATTGACTGCTTCATATCTGCTGGGAATTCTTCTAATTTCTTCACGATGACTGGGACTGGCCTTAGAGAATAGGATAAAGTAATCTACAAATAGAAGATAGTAGATAGCCCAACTTCTTGAGATTTTAACACTTGGCTTATTGCCTGCACACTAGGAACTTTGTGAATGAGCACAATGATTGTATGATTGATGTGTAGCATCTTATGGGAACTAAAGAACCTCAACACAGCCTCATAAGCTTATGATACCGTAGTAATTTACCAAACAAAAAAAAAAAGGTTATGTAAAGCCATCGTCTCCCGGTGCACGGCTGGAATCAACAGAAAATACCGCTTTTTTAAACCCAGCAAGTGATATTGGGTGAAGAAGCCACCTGTTAACACTAGAAATGACTTTCTTTGGAACTTTTTGCAACTCACTATAAAAAAATTCTGCAAACAAGTGTAATTTGTTACTTAAGCCATAAATTTTTTTAAAAATAAAATAAAATCAATTTTAGAGATTGTCCATCGTGACTACTCCATCACTAATGTCTGAATTTAGCGACAAAATTTTTGTCTGTCCTTAAATTCATAAATAATTATTACTTTGAGTAATTACACTAACATCTATGAGATTTGACTAAATTATACTTGTCTCATCTCTTATTTCAAAAATAACATCCCCCTCCCCCCCGAAAAAAAACTTTGGAATTATAATATGAAAACACTCTCTACGTTTCATCAATATAGTTAGTGTAATTAGATTCCCAATGTGCATTTGATATTTCCCTCCAACCTTTAAAGTATTCTTTTGCTCTTACTGCTCTGAAATATAAAGTAACTTTGCTATTTTCTGTTTTGGTATTCAAATAAATATAAGGAACTTAAATGAATACATGCAGTGCATAGAACCGCATGACATAAAAAATAAGAAATTAAATCAATTTGCTTTAAATTTCAAAATAAAAGGCACAACATATTATTTATATTTAGTTGCATGTATGCATAGATCCATGCGTATCTAAATGTAAAATAAATTAATTCAATTTTGCTTTAGATTTTCAAAATATAAGATACAACGTATTATTTATATTGATCAACTACATGTACGCCTAAATTCATGTATATCTAGCTGCAAAGTAAATTAATTCAACTTTTTTTATATTTATCTACCCTTCAACCTAGGTTATACCACCAATGGCAAGATAAAAATTACCAAATATATACTAGTACATACTGAGCAGTTTATGTTATAAGCTCCTTTTAGAAAACAAATCATGACAGTTAATATTTTAGTAATTTTTTTAACTGAAATTAGTAAATTACTATCCATAACCTCTTGTGAGGTTTTTTTTTTCCTTAAAAGGACAATAAGAGTAAAAAATTGCTTCCAAGTTTAGAGGGGAAGGCATCTAATGCACATTGAAAATTTAAGACTAAGGTCCAATTTGGGTAAATAGTTTAATTAAGCGTTTATAGAAAAAGGTCTTATGTAAAAAGTATTTATACTATAAACTCTTTATAAATTAAGTTATTTAACTTTTGGATATATATTTAAAAAAGTGTTTTTCAAATTTATAAACTCTTTTTAAAAAATTTGAATATAATTTTGATAGGAGGAAAGTGAAAGGTATAATTTTGATAGAATTTTAATTTGTAAAAGTGCAAAATAGCTTCCTGATCATATGAATTTGAACTTCTGTAGAGACTTATTTCAAGAAGCTTAAAAATTGGCTTATGAAATAAGTTAAAATTAATTTATTGAGGATTGATAAGTTACTTATTTGAACTTATCAAAACACTATTTTTTTAACATAAAAATACTTATACTAATAGATAAGCTCTAATAAGTTATAAGTTATACTATCTAAACGGAGCCTAACTATATTGAAAAGTAAAGGGTTTGTGATGTTTATATATTAAAATTTTAAAATTTAAGAAATGGATTGTTATTTTTAAAACAAGAAAGATAGTGGTGTAATTTTGTTGAATCTCAAGAAATGTAAGTACAATTTAGGATGTGCTTGCTTGGAAAGTCTCAAAATTCGAGGAGTTCTCTTCTTTCTCGGCTTTCAACATCCTTGCTCCCCCGACCATTAATTAGTTAATCTCTCCTGGGTTTAGAATAGTCGTTGTCATCCTGGACAAAAGACCTTCCTCTGGCTCCTTCACTCAAATGGGCTACCTACTAGGGTAGTATTAACTGCTAGGAATATCACTCATCCTAGTATCTGCCCGCTATGTGAAAATGACCCAAAATCTCACCTCCATGTCCTTAAAGACCGAAGCCGGAGTAGTCGGGTTTGAAATCTTCTTAAATTTATGTTCCCCCAACCACTAACCTCATCCCTTGGATCAAACAAACATGTTCCCTTCCCAAAAAGGCTTCCTTGCAATTTCAAGCCACACCCTCCTTATTCATTTATGGTTGTTAGGCCATTTGGCATGGACCCAATGAACTTGTCTATAATGGATCTCCTTTTGACCCGTTAAGGTCTGCCAAGCTTGCAAAAGGTAGATGTCTTAAATATATTCCATCTAGTTTTCCCTTTGTGCCCTTCCGAGGAACCCCTCCCTAACCCTTCGGTGAAGTGAAACCCCTCCTTCTGGTTGATTTAAACTGCATACGGATGGTTCTGACTTGAAGAATCCAGATCTTATTTCTGCAAGCGGAGTCCGTTGTGGAAATTTGAGCTATTTTTCCACTAATAGAAAATTTAATAATGGCTTACAATGATAAATAAGAAGAAGAAAAGCAAATAAAGAGAATACTAGGATTTGACGAGGTTCAGCCAATTGTGCCTACGTTCCCGGACACCACTATAAATATATTTCTCAGAGAAAATACAAAAGAGAAAAAATAAACTAAGTCTTTAAAAGAGTTAGAATGCTTCAAAGTTTGGTGTGTGTATAACCAAGGGAGGAGGCTTCCTTTTATAGCCTAAGGTTGCCTCCCATTTCAACCTCTCTTCTGATGTGGGACTAAATTCTCAAAAACCAACAAATCTCCACCTTAGGAATAAAGTCCCAAAAGTTACAAACTTTTCTCTCACAATAATACTATCTCTAGTAGTGTCTTCAAATGCACCTATAGTGCTATCCATCTACAATCTTCACAATATTGATCAAGTTCATACAATGGTGAAACTTGATCGATGTCACTATCTTGGTCCTCATATCTATAGGATTTTCAACTGTCTGGATCTTCTGAAGTAATATTTTACCTTCTTCTAGAATCTCCCTTACGAAATGATATCGAACATCTACATGTTTCACAATATTGTTCTTTGCTAAACAAATAGCATTCTAAATGTCACAATGCAACTTGACGTGCTTCTGATCAACTCCCAAGTCTTTCAGTAATCCTTAAAGCCAAATAGCCTCTTTAACAGGTTTAGTAACAGCCATATACTCTGCCTCTGTAGTAGACAAAGCAACTGTTGACTGCAAGGTAGACTTCCAACTAACTGGTGCCTTTGCAAGTGTAAACACATAACCGGTAGTTGATCTTCGTTTGTCCAAATCACCAATATAGTCGGAATCATAATATCCAACTACATATTGACCAATTTTTTTATCTTGCTCAAATAACAACCCAACATCCACGGTGTTCCGAATGTACCGTAGAATCCATTTGACAACTTGCCAATGTCCTTTACCAAGATCATGCATATACCTGCTCACAACCCCAACTACTTGTGAAATGTCAGGTCTTATACACACCATAGCATACATCAAGTTACTAACAGCATTTGCATAAGAAACTTTTGTCCTATATTCTTGTTCAGCATCATTTTTCGGAGATAAATCAGCACTAAGTTTCATATGAGGAGCAAGCGGAGTACTTACAAGTTTTGACTTGTCATTCATGCCAAAATGTTGCAGCACCTTTCTCAGATATTGTTTCTGAGTTAGACAAAGTTGCCCCAATCGTCTGTCTCTGTTTATCTCCATGCTGAGAATCTTCTTAGCTTCCCCTAAATCTTTCATCTCAAATTCTTGCTTCAGTTAAACTTTCAACCTGTCAATTTCTCCAGAATTCCTTGAAGCTATCAACATATCATCAATATAAAGAAGAAGATAGATAAAAGATCCATCTTGTAGCTTACGTAAATACATACAATGATCGTATTTACTCAACATAAACTTGTCAAATCGCTTGTACCACTATCTTGGAGATTGCTTCAATCCGTACAATGATTTTCAAGTTTGCATATCATATTTTTTTTTTAGCAACCTTGTAGCGAATAAGATTATGATGGAGAAATGTTTCACCACTGGAGAAAAAATTTCGTTGTAGTCAATTTCCTCCATCTAAGCATAGCCTTTAGCTACCAATCTCGCCTTGTAGCGAATACTTTTCTTTTCAGGAAATCCTTCTTTCTTTGCATATATCCACTTGCATCTAATAGCCTTCTTTCCCTTCGGCAGACTTGCTAGCTTCCATATCTGATTCTTATGAAGAGACTGCATCTCTTCATTCATAGCATTCCTCCACTCCTCATCTTCGGAACTTTGAATTGCTTCTTGATAAGTGGTAGGAATTTCATCATTCACTATTATAGATGCGTGAGCCACCATATCATTAAATCAAGCAGGTTTGTGTCTTACCCGTTATGGCTTCCTTAATGCAATTAGTTCTTCTTACTGGTGAGATTCTTAGGTTTGAACCTCTTCTTCATTTGACTCCTCTTCTGCCATAGGAGTTTCTCTTTCTTTGTACATAACTGGGTCGATTCTCCTTTCAAACTCCACCTGCTGCAGAGCACTATTGATCTGTTAAATGTCATCCTTCTTCAACATGGCAGATTCATCAAAGGTGACATCTCTGCTAAGGATTATCTTCTTGGTTTCAAGACACCAGAGGCGGTATCCTTTAACACCAGTAGTGATCCCCATAAAGAGCGCATTCTTGACTCTAGGATCCAACTTCGATTCCTTCACATGATAGTATGAAGCGAAACCAAAAACACGTAAGGAATCATAATCAATAGCAGGTTTTTCAGACCAAACCTCTAAAGGAGTTTTACCACCAATTGCAGTTGATGGTAAGCGATTAACAAGATGTCTTGCATATTTCATAGTCTCAGCCCAAAATTGTCTGACTAACCCAGCATTGGATAGCATACACCGAACTTTCTCCAGCAATGTCCGGTTAATGCGTTCAACCACCCTATTCTGTTGTGGTATATGTCTAACTGTGAAGTGTCTCACAATACCTTTATCTTGACAAATTTTATTAAACGGGTCACTTCGATATTCACCTCCATTGTCTGTTCTAAGTTGTTTGATCTTTTTGCCAGTCTAAGTTTCAATCATCTTTTTTCACTTAAGGAAACAATCTAACACTTCATCCTTTGACTTCATAGTGTACACCCACACTCTCCGAGAGAAGTCATCAACAAAAGTAACATAGTAGTGTTTTCCTCCCAAATAAATTGTCTTGGAAGGACCCTACACATCAGAGTGAACATAATCCAGAATACCCTTGGTATCATAAATTGTTGTGCCAAACTTCACTCTCTTCTGCTTGCCCATCACATAATGCTCGTAGAAATTCAGCTTACAGGTTTTCATGTCTTTCAAGAATCCTTGCTTCACCAGAATTTGCAAGGACTTTTCACCTGCGTGCCCCAATCGTATATGCCATAACTTAGTTGCATCTGACCCTTCATCATCAAGAGTTGCAACTGCAGCTGTCCCAATAATTGTATTACTATCATAGTAATACAAATTATTCTTCCGGGTGCCTTTCAACATCGCTAGAGCTCCAGAGACTATTTTTAAAATTTCATCTCGCATTGTCACCATCAATCCTTTGGATTCTAGGACTCTCAAAGAGATGAGATTCTTCTTCATGTTAGGTACATACTTGACCTCTATCAAAACTCTAGTTGATCCATCATGGTTCTTTAAGTAGGCTGAACCGATTCCAGCTGTTTCACAAAATGTGTCGTTGCCCATGTAGACAACTCAACCGTCTATTTCTTTAAACTCAAAGAACCACTCCCGGATATGACAAATATGTTGGTTGCATGCTGAGTCAAACAACCACTTGTCAGATCACCTTATGGAGGTTGTAGCAACCAGTGAAAGATCTAAATCTTTATCACTATATTCAACAGCACATGATTCTGCAACAGCTTTACCTTTTTCAATTTTGACCTTATTTTTCAATTTCGGGCAATCTTTCTTCCAGTGTCCCTTCTATCTACAAAAGGCACATTCATCTTTACTCGGTCTGCCTCTCGACTGAGATTTTCCTCTTCTTCCTTTCTTCTGGCCTTGTGGTATGCCTCTAGCTACCAGTGCTTTTGCAACCACCTCTGTATGCTTGCTTTCCTCCCTGTCTTTTTTCCTAAATTCATAACTATATAGAGTACTACATACTTCACTGAGAGAAACTTTCTCTTTCCCATGAAGTAACATAGCTTCTATAAATTCATACTCTTCAGGAAGTGAAAACAGCAACATCAATGCCAGATCTTCATCTTTGAAAGTTTCATCAAGGTTCCTCAAATCAGCTACTGCCTTGTTAAAAGAAGTAATATGATCGTTCATGGTGGTACCCGGTTGATAACTAAACCAGAACAACTTCTTCTTCATAAAGAGCTTATTGTGACCGCTCTTCTTCAGAAATTTCTCCTCCAGTGCCTTCCACAACTTACTTGTAGAAATTTCCTTTGAAAATGAATATTTCTGCTTTCTGGAAAGACATGAATGGATAGTACTACACGCCAACCGATTGATGGTCTTCCATTCTTTTTCTTCAATTTCTTTTGATTTTTCCTCTTCAATAGCAATGTTTAGACCTTACTGAAAAGAGCATCTAGAACTTTACCTTGCCACATTCCGAAATGACCCGTACCATCAAAAATCTCCACGGCAAATCTTGCATTTAGCGCGGCAAATCTCGTCAAAATTGACGACGAAGAAGCTGCCGAAGTTGATGTAGTGGAAACTGTGGCTTTCTGAGTCTGCTCCTTATATCAGCCAATTTTGCTCTAAAGTGAAAAAATTACCAGTAACAATTTAGTCAGAAAAAAATTCACCAGGAAATTTCTCAAGAAAAAATTCACATGGTCCCACTTAAAAATCAGTTTCCTTAGACATAATTTTTCTAGACATGCACTTAATTAGACAATATATTACTAGTAATTTTAACACCAAATTACACACAAAAAATCTCAAGAAATTTTTTCTGATGTGGAGAATCAGTTAAAACCACAACCACAGAGCATACTAAAATTTTAAGAGAAATCACAACCAAAAGCTCTGATACCAATTGTTGTGGAAATTTGAGCTATTTTTCCACCAATAGCAAATTTAACAATGGCTTACAATGATAAATAAAAAGCAAAAAGCAAATAAAGAGAATACCAGGATTTGACGAGGTTCGGCCAATTGTGCCTACGTCCCCAGACACCACTACAAATATATTTCTCGGAGAAAATACAAAAGATAGAAAATAAACTAAGCCTTTAGAAGAGCTAGAAGGCTTCAAAGTTTGGTGTGTGTATAACTAAGGGAGGAGGCTTTCTTTTATAGCCTAAGGTTGCCTCCCATTTCAACCTCTCTTCCGATGTGGGACTAAATTCCCAAAAACCAACAGAGTCATTAGGGACGATTTTAGAAACTGGGTTCTTGGCTTTTCTGTGAAGGTTGGCTTTAGGTCTGTCACCCTGGCTGAGCTTTAAGACCTGCAACATGGCCTCTCCATTGTAGCTAAAATGGGGATTATGGATAGAAGAAACTGAAGGATAAACTCTGTTGTTATTTATATAGAGAAAGTGCTAGATGTGGGAGATAAACATACGTGATGAAGAGCTGAAATCCATTGCTGAAGAGAAATGGAGAGGACTACAACTTGCAATACCTTAGCCCCCAAAAGAGAGAATATGAAATGTGTATATATTTAAGAGAGGAGGATTACACTCCTTTATATAGGAAAAATTAGGGTTTCATATGGATTAAAATATTATTTAATCATGTCTCTCTTCAGTCAGTATTGTGATAGGAAACTCACTAACTACATAACGGGCTGCAAGTTGGGGTCTCTACCCAACGGGCGTGTAAGTAATTAATCTGGCCTATCACTAATTATTTACATTTAATCAGGTCCCAATCCATTATAAGTTTAGTGCTGGGCCAAGACTGATTACTTAATTTAATTCTGTATTTGAACTAATTTATTAATTAATGCTAATCCACATAAATTAATTCAATAATCTCCCATTTGGATAGCATTAATCACTTATTAGAACAAATAACAGAATAACAAAATTTTAGAAAATATTAAGTAATCAGTATACACTAAATATCAACAAAACTCAAAAGTGAAACATTAACACAAGATCATTGAATCCGATAGGGAAACAAATGATAGATACATGATCATTGAATTCGACAGGGAAACAAATGATATATTCAATCATAAATAATGTCTCAACATCTGAACATAATGGAATACATAAATGGACTTTAACCATTCAAAGATGTCAATATTACATCAAAAGTGTCTCTTAAAGACACAACTTAGACTCCCACTAGACCAAGGCATCATCAAAATTTTTAATAAGACCCATATGAGTTACATGATTTTAAAATACTCTTACGGGTAAGCCTTTGGTCAACAGATCCACAAGCATATGTTCACCAGAAATGTGAACCACTCTTATCTGAGATTCATCAATCTTCTCTCTAACAAACAGGAGCTTAACATCAAAGTGTTTAGTGCGACTGGAATTCCTGTGATTTTGATAAAAGTATACAGCAGACGAACTATCACAGTAAATGGTTAGAGGTTGTGATATAGAATCAACAAGATGTATGCCAGATATCAGTTTCCTTAACCACATAGCCTGACAAGTGGCCTCATAACAAGCGACATACTCTGCTTCCATAGTTGAGGTAGCTGTGAATGTCTGTTTGACACTCTTCTACGAAACAGCTCCTCTAAACATCATAAAGATGTATCCAGAAGTGGATTTACGATCATCCACACAAGATGCATAGTCTGAATCCGTGTACCCCATAATTTCAAATAGATCAGACTTTCTAAAGGTCAACATATGGTGTTTTGTACCTTGCAGGTATCTCATGACCTTCTTTGCAGCTCTCCAATGATCCTTGCCAGGATCACTCAAGTATCTACCAAGCACATTGATAGCAAATGCTATGTCCGGACGAGTGTATACCTGAGCATACATTAAGCTGCCAACAGTAGAAGCATATGGAATACTGCTCATCTCAGTCCTCTCAACATCGTTTTGAGGACACTGTGATTTGGACAACCTTTCACCTTTCTGAATAGGTTCAGCACAAGGAGTACAAGAATGCATATTAAATCTTTTCAGTACTCGATCAATATAGGTTACCTGAGACAAATCAAGAATGCCACGAGACCTATCATGATGGATTTGAATCCCAAGAACGAAGGAGGCCTCTACAAGGTCTTTCATATCAAAGTGGCATGAGAGCATATGTTTTGTTTCATTCAGAAAACTCACAGAATTGCTGGCTAGAAGGATGTCATCAACATAGAGCACAAGAATGATAAAATTGCTCCCATCAAATTTCTGATAAATGCATTGATCTGAAGCATTCAATGAACTCAACTGAGGTAACAACCTCATCAAACTTCAGATACCACTGCCTAGAAGCTTGTTTCAACCCATAGATGGATCGATTCAATTTGCACACTAAGTGCTCTTTCCCTGATTTAACAAAGCTATCAGGCTGAATCATATAAACTTCTTCAGAAAATCTTCCATTCAGAAACGCAGTTTTGACATCCATCTGGCCAAGTTCGAGATCAAATTGAGCAACAAGGGCCATAACGACTCTAAAGGCATCCTTTGTAGATACTGGTGAGAAGGTTTATGTGATTGATCATACTCCTGACCATATCCATCAAAGTCCGGTTACGCCTTTCTGCAATTCCATTTTGCTGAGGGGTGCCAGGCATTATATACTGAGCCTCTATACCATGCTCTTGCAGGAATAGAGCGAATGGCCCAAGATTTTGGCCTGCTTCAGTGTACCTTCCATAATACTCGCCTCCCCTGTCTGATCTGACACATTTGATAGTCCGACTAGTTTTCAACTCAACTACCCTTTTGAAAGTTTTAAAAGCTTCCATGGATTCAGATTTTTCATGCAATAGATCGACCCACCCATATATAGAGTAGTCATCTATGAAAGTGATATAGTATCTGAATCTACCTATAATAGCAGAAGTAATGGGTCCACATATGTCAGTGTGAATTAGATCCAAAATGTTCTCACACCTATTTGCCCCTTTAATTCTAGCTCTAGCAGGAAACTTTCCCTTTGTATCAACACAGGTACCAAAATCTGAGAAATCCAAATTATGTAGCACGCCCTATTTTACCATCCTTTCTAATCTTTCTCTGGAGATGTGACACAAACGTCAATGCCACAACATAGAAGAGTTCTCGTCAATTCTATGACGTTTGTGTCCGATAGCAACATTAACAGGAGTATCAGTAGAATGATCATAACAAGCATTTAAATTTAGACAATACAAGCCATTCTGCAATAAAGCTGAACCAATAGTAACTGATTTATAGAAAATGTCAATTTTTCCATTTCCTTGCAAAAGAGAATATCCATTTTGGTCCAACACAGAACTGGAAATTAAATTTCTTCTAGAAGAATGAATGTAAACAACATTGTCTAAATTCAAAACATGTCTAGAAGGCAAATGTAAAGAAATAACTCATATCCATTCTACTGAAGCAACACTTCCTTCAACTCCCAGAATGCTCTTTTCTCTTTCACTTGGCATTCTCCTGCTTCTGAATCCCTGTAAAGAATTTGCAACGTGAACAGTTGCACCAGAATCCAACTACCAAGAGTCAGAAGATACCTCAAAACTATTAGTCTCAAAACATACTAGAGCTAAAGGAGCAAATACTAAATATGTACCTTCTTTTTCACGCTTATTTTTCAACTTGTAACATTCAGACATCCTATGCCTAGGTTTCTTGCAATAGTGACAATCACCTTTAAAAGCTATCTTCTTAAAACTCTTATGCCCTTTGCCACCTTTCTTGAACCCAAACTTCTTATTATCAGCGCGATACTCTGTTTTCTTTCCTTTCTGAATATCACCACCTAATTTACTCCCTGACCCATGGGAGAAATAATTAACAGATGGTGTGAAGGCATTTCCCTTCTTCAGTGACTCCTCTTCCTGAATGACTATAGAAATCAGTTGATCAACTGACCACTCTCCTTCTTGAGAGTTATAGGTAGTCCTCAGAACTCCGTATTGAGATGGGAGAGATTCCAAAATTCGTCAGACCAAATAACTCTCTCCCAAATCAATATTATAATATTTTAGCTTGTTGAAATAGTTCACAAGTTTCATAATGTGTTCACGAACACCTGACACTTCATCATAACGAGTAGTGTCTAGTAGAGACAAGTAATAAGCCTTTTGGGTCTTGTCAAATTTCTTGAACTTGTCTCCAATAGCTTTCAAGAAATCAGCAGCTATATTATTATCTGGAATACTTTGTCTGATAGTCTTATCCATAGTATATTTCATCACCGTTAGACAAATTCTGTTAGAGTCATACCATTTCTCATGGTAAACGTTTTCAGCAGCAGTAGAGTTTACAGCAAGATCTACCGGTCTTGCCTTCCTAAGAGTCAAATCTTCTTTGGCCAAAGCCAAATACATGTACAGGGACTCCTTCCAGTCGTCATAATTAGTCTCATTAAGAGTTTTCACTGCCGATAGTTGCATGGGTACAGAAGCTGATGAAGCATAATTAGGAAACATTAATTATGTGTGTCCATCATAATTATAAAACAAGGTTTCCTTCAAAATTCAGCTTATGCAACTATATTCACAAGATTGTTTATCATAATCCCGCCGAGGGGTCCCGGATTACAATAAACCAAGAAAACTCATAGCATACCACAAATTTGGCTCATAGAAGGACTAACACAAGAATGTACTCAATATCTCCATACCGATAGGGTACAACATTTATTGAAACATTATCTATTTACTGCTAACAGATTCATGGTAAAATGGATCAACACAATATATATATATATATATATATATATATATATATATATATATATATATATATATTGACAATATCACACCGATAGGGCATGTCCATTATCAAAATTATATATACGTTTAAATTTTAAAAGAATTTAAATTATTTGATCCCAAATTTTTTTTTTGCATAATTATACTTACGATAGGCAAGTTTATAATTATACAAAACAACATTATATTTGCAGTCATATAATAATCCATCATTGCATAATTTATAAAAACTCATCAATTTGATATAAGATATATTTAATCCACAAGATTTTGTATAATTATGCTCACGATAGACAAGCTCATAATTATACAAAATAACAACATAACTTCTGGTATTTAATCAACATAATATTGCATATTCTACAAAATTATAACAATTTAATGCAAACTATATTGTTTTAACCCAAGATTAAGATCTAAAAAATATATATTCTATGACCAGAAAATAATACCAGGGAGAGTACCCGATATATATAAGCCATAAAATTATCAAATAACATGTATAAAATTTTTCAAACCCAGAAGCCGAGAGTACAGTATTTAAACTACTGAATTACTTTATGTATAATTAAAATAAAATATATAATGGAAATAAAAAATTCCAAAAATTATACAGAAAATTATTAAATTAAAAATAAAAATTTCTAGAAGAAAAAAAGCAAAAATTTTCATGTCCACACGTGCAGTCACGCGCTACACGCGCACAAGGGCGCGAGTGGGAATCGCCAGGTGAGGTTATCTTCCTCACCCGGTTTTCTGAAAATGGGTCATCTTGACCCGCGATCGACCCAAAAAGGATTCTCCCGTTTTACTCCATTAGAAGCCGTGATTTTTATGTATGCTATCGTAATAATGATCCGAAACAATATCCCCAAAACAATTTGCTGTTTTATCGAGTGAAAAAAGCAGATCGGGCGACGAAAATGCGAAGAAATTGCACCTAATAGATCTAATGATTTGTTCGGTTTTAGGCAGATTCGAACCACAATTTTTACATATTATGTTCATGGTATTATGTAGATCATAACCCCTCTATCAATTTTGCATTTTATCAGAGAAAATCGAAAATCCCAAAATGAGGTTAGATCTACGAAATATGAGTCCGATTTCATGTAATTTCTTCATATCTTCAGCAATTGATAATACAGACTACTAATTTAGCATCAGATAAACCAGATTTCGAGATCAATTTACTCAAATTGCAGCCAACACAATATTAGGGTTTTTTTTCTACCATAACATTCAACAAATCCTAACCATGCTCTGATACCAATTGCTAGGATGATGTGGGAGATAAACATACCTGATGAAGAGCTGAAATACATTGCTGAAGAGAAATGGAGAGGACTACAACTTGCAATACCTTAGCCCCCAAAAGAGAGAATATGAAATGTGTATATATTTAAGAGAGGAGGATTACACTCCTTTATATAGGAAAAATTAGGGTTTCATATGGATTAAAATATTATTTAATCATGTCTCTCTTCAGTCAGTATTGTGATAGGAAACTCACTGACTACATAACGGGCTGCAAGTTGGGGCCTCTACCCAACGGGCGTGTAAGTAATTAATCTGACTTATCACAGATTATTTACATTTAATCAGGTCTCAATCCATTATAAGTTTAGTGCTGGGCCAAAACTGATTACTTAATTTAATTCTGTATTTGAACTAATTTATTAATTAATGCTAATCCACATAAATTAATTCAACAGAAAGATGTAGCTATATAAACTGCCACCTACACAATCTATTGTTGCTACTCTGTAAACTAAAGTATTTAACTAATATAACAACAGTATTATACTAATCCTAGTCATTACTCCTTATAGGAATCACTAGTTTGGAAATTGAAATGGATTCTAAAGTGGGAGTTGATCTCCTGCAAATTGAGCAAAACACTAACCCTCATTTTTATACTATCATTTGTGAATGCAGGTTATGTCTTGTCACCTGGATCTCTTTCTAACCATTTCCTTTTTTTTTTTACGTACTAAAATGTTTCGGGTGAGGAGAGACTATCACGTTTTACATCACAAGTCTCAACAAAGGCTTACAGTACATATCGCCTATTAAAAGAATCTGCTGACAGCAAAAATAAAATTTAAACTATTTCCATTTAATCTATTTCCTTATTTACCAAAATAAAATTTGCCAAGTGCAGACCCAAAGATTAAAAGAAGATCATGAGCAGGCACTTCAAAGAAAACGATCAGGGTTCATAAGCAAGGGACTGCGACAAAATTCCTCTTATTTTCCAGTAATTTTGGGTTACTTATTTCTTCAATATGTTTAAATAAAACATAAGGGAAGAGAAAGCCAAGGACGAAATTATTTTATTGAAACATTTTTTCTGTTTGAGAATATTTTATAACGACTGGAGGGAAAATAGTTATTTTCAAATTTCAATCAACCCTAAAAATATTACAAAACTTTCCAATGTACATGTTTTATTTGATCTCTTTCTAAAGAAGAAATTATGTAACTTACTAATATTAGATATTATTTTTTAAATAACTAAAAAAATTAAATTATTATAATTATTTATCTTAGCATAGGAAAATTTTCTCAAATTGTATTTTAAGTTTTTTTATATAATTATTTATTATCTTTTTTTATTCTAAACATTCAAATACATTCTAAATAGTTCCATGTTATTTCTTTTTCTTTTATTTTCCTACATTCTCAATTCCAAAAATATTACTGTACATCCAGCTCCTTCAATCATGTAAAGTAAAACAATGGAACATCCAATCACGCAAAGATTCAAGAGCTTATACATACAGCTAAGAATTTGAACGAATTGCTAATTAATGCAACAACATTTATAATGAATTGCATGTTTCATTTTGGTGCGTGCATCTGATTATTAAATAAAGAATATTTGCTTAATAGAGGAACCTATAAAAGGAGCACATTCATTATCAAAATTTCATCAATGAAAGTTAATTTAGTTTGTTGTGACATCAAAATTATTAAATGGATGGCAAATTAAGGAACTAAAATGGGCCCCAAAAAAAGGAACTAAAATAAATACAGAAAAAGATCAACCTCGTTCTATCGAGGCAAGAACTCACTCTTAGACATTTCATTCAGAGAGACTGGCTTGGAACTTTGAGAAGATTCACCTGAACCCGAATCTGTTGCCATGTTTGGCTTCTCTCTATCATGCATGAAGAATGCTGGCTTTTGAGGAAACGGCAATTCAACTGAAAGATTACTGAGATACGAAACAATTTTAGCCATTGTTGGTCTATCATCTGGATTTTCTTGAACACATAATAAGCCAATTTGCACACATTTTATGACTTCATTTTGAGAACCACATTCTATTAGACATGGGTCTAATATCTCTAGTGGTGTTTCAACATGCCACTGTTTCCAAGCCTGCAATAATTTGTTAAATAAGATAATCAAATATACAATTCTCTCATTTACACTTTTCTATATATTTTTCCACTAAGATAGAGAAGACACTAAGAGAAAAAAAAAAGGAAACAAACTACTTGAATTTTATACTCACGTGACTTAAGAGGAGTGAGTGTGATTCATGAGAGGAACTATTTCTTTTCCCACTAATTATCTCTAGTGTCATGACTCCAAAGCTAAAGATATCTGATTTGTCTGAAAATTGTCCATGTATTACATATTCAGGAGACATGTAACCACTACAAAAACAAATATTATTAGTATAATATAAAAAAAGTACCATGAAGAATATTATGTATGAATTAAAAAGTAAATTAAACTATTTAATTAGCTCTACGTAAGATGATCAACCAAAATTGATTTGAGTATTGAATTTCTTACGCAACAAGACAAATGAACTAGGTGAGGAAGAGGGCATGGAGAGGAAATGAGGATTGGAGAGTACTTACTATGTTCCAACAATTCTATTAGTACTTCCTTGGTCTTGATCTATTGTAACCATTCTTGCCAAGCCAAAATCTGATATTTTGGGATTCATATTGTTATCTAATAAAATATTACTAGGTTTGAGATCACGATGAATAACTTTGAGCCGAGAGTGCTCATGTAAATAAAGAAGTCCTCGAGTGATTCCTACTAAGATTTTGAAACGTTCCGACCAACTTAATAGTCTTCTCTTCTCAAAATCTAAAAATGTATTTCCAAGTAAAAGAAGTGAATAATTTTAGTAATAAATAAAAATAAGTGGAATCAAATAAACAATTCATAGAAAACATGTGACCGATGCTAAATTTCAATGAAAAATTGGATATAGGCTAGAAGTTCTATACCAAATAAAAAGTGATCAAGGCTCTTGTTGGGCACATATTCATAAATAAGTATTTTCTCTTGTTCTTCCAAGCAAAATCCTAACAAGGCCACTAAATTTCGGTGCTGAAGTTTAGCGATCAACATAACTTCATTCTTGAATTCTAACGCTCCTTGTCCAGAACTTTTTGAGAGTCTCTTTACAGCAATTTCTCTTCCATCAGTAAGAATGCCCTAAAATATAATAATTCATCAAGTGAATATGAAAAGCAATCCTATGTTATACTTTTGTCATATTAGTCACCTTGTAAACTTCTCCAAATCCACCTTTGCCTATTCTGTGCTCGTTTGAAAACTTATTTGTCGCTGCTTCAATTGTAGCCAAATTAAATCGCAATGATTTCAAGTGGGAACTTTCTTCCCCAACTGGACCAATAGAACAATTTTCAAATTGTAAGCATGCTACAAGCTAAAGCTAACCATTATTAAGCTTTAATTTACGTCTCTTTTTTCACATTGCTTACAGTTTTCTTTTAGAATTGCCCCGTGACTCTTCCTCGCTTTTCTCCGTAGGAAATAGCCGCCCAAACCAAAAAGAGTCACTAAAATAGCACTGGGAACTGCAATCACGACAATGGTTCGTGATCCAGTACCTCTTTTTCCTATAGAAAATTATATATTACAGTGAGAAGGGAAAAATGCAGTAAAATGTAGACATAGCAATAAAAAGATAAATTCGGTTGCAAAAGCTAGCGCAATAATAATATCATAACCATAATATATTGCAGACAGAAAAACTAAAACCTAGTAATGTGTATGTGCTATTTGGTGTCACAACTATTCATAATCATATGGAAGTGAAATTTACTGAGTGTGACCTAGTGGCAAAAGATTTTAATAATTTACATGAAGTTTTGAAGTCAATTTTTCGATTATGTTTGTGTAAAGAGAAAATAATGTGCAGCGTGATGCGATTGAGACGGTTACCAATAAGGATCCTTCGTTTATTGTACTCAACAACGACTACCAATTACAGTCCAACACCAAAGGTCTCCTTAGTCTCTGCGCAACCTTGGCCAAGCATTGAAGTACAAGCAGTGCTTGAACTAGTAAAACAATGTGAACTCTGATATCATCATGTCAATGCTCGTCTTCCTTTTAATGATCTCACTCACAAATAATTAACAGTTAATAATAATAATTAAAATTTTAATATAATAAGATCCATCTAAATCATGTGTAAATAAATATTGATAGGTTGATCCTACAAAAAAGTACTTCTTTTATAGATTTGTTTATGGAGGATATGAGGGATGTTAGATTTGCTAGATTAGCTTAGTCTGCTGTTATTTCTCTATTTACCAAAAAAATTAAAAAAATACTTCTTTTATCTCTTTCACTAAAATAGTATCATTTTTTTTATAATAAAAATCAAGGTATCTTCACAGACATTATTATGAGACTAACTAATCTTTTTTGAACTTTAGAGTGATTATAATTTTTAGCTCTACTCTCAATAACGTGTCCTACGATTAGTGCTTTTGATCTTTAAACTAACTAGTTGTAGATATTAACTTAGTAATTCACTATTTTTTTTTATTAAAAAAAGTAGTACTTCATTCCTTTACAAAAACAGATGAAGTGAATCCTTTCAGTCATATTACCTGAAGAAGAAGCTGGCGGAATTTGTGGAGCAGAAGCAGCTGATGTCGCGGTTACATTATAAAATGGATAAAGCTCGTATCTAATGTTACAACCCGGAAGCATAACTCTAGCGCCTTGTCGTCCCTCACAACACGCCGGAATGTACCCAATGGCCGTTTCGAAGCACTCCTTACATTCCTCCGTCTTCAAATCTGGCGTGCACTGCTCTAGGCCGTACAGCTTCTGCGTGCTCGTAAATTGCTCTTCGCCGATAGCATACTTCTTCTCCAACGGCGTATTCGCAGCCTTTGCAGCCAAATCTTTCAAAAAGCCACCCAATAATTTCTTGATAAGGGGCTGGTCGGAGCTATTGATATGTTGCATGTTGTACATGTACAATCCAGCAAGCATGCTATCGAACTTGAAGGATTGGTTGGTGTAACGCAACATGCAGAGATCGTAATAGATTATAGACTCGGTTTGGTTGGGGCAGAGGCGTATGATCTCTTTGGCTGCCTTGGTGACACAGTCTTGACAAGTGGAGGGAGAGACATCGCCGCGACAAAGAAATTCTCCGTTGACGATATCTGTGGTTCCCCAACCCATAACAGCGCTATAGAAGCCATTGTCTTGGGTGGCATTGGAGGTGAGAGAGGAGAGGAGGACATGAAGATTAGCTTGAAATGTGCTGTTAAATCTGTATGTGGTACCCTTTGAGCAGTAAATGAATCTGTAACCGGGAAATATTTCAAATTCAATTGTAAAGCTAAGAAACCCCAACAGAGAAAGAAATAGACAAGGGTATTTGAAGCTAGCCATCTTTGATCTCCCAATTTCGATCTTTCTTGATCCTCACTCTCCAAGAGATGGTCGCATGTGTACAATATTATCAGCTCATTAAAGATATTTTGGCCAGTGTTCGCCTGTGTCATTGATGGAAGCAGCTGAACGTACATTCCTTGGATTTGTATTTAGGTCAAGATTAATGGAAATTATCATGAATTTGACTAGACATAACTTTATCCCATTCCAACCGGTCCTTATCTTCACTTCCATTTTTCCTCCACGCAATTTTGGTCTAGTCAATGTCCACTCTTAGATATAATTATGGATTTGAATCTAGTTCAATTTCCATGCGGTAGACAAGATCCCACTCTTAGATATATAGTTCTCCACCTTACTAATTTGCACGCCAACTTACAGTCCACACAACTTATTCCCATTCCACCCTCTTATCTTCATTTCACTTCTTTCATTTTTCCTCCACACATTTTTGGTCAAGTCAATACTGAAATTAGAACCTTGGAAGCCACCTTGTCTGATAAAGTCTTCCTATAACTTGGTGCAACCGTGACTCATATCTGACGATAGCTTAAAAGCATTAGTGGGCAGAAAAAGAAATGTCATCTATTCTCTTTCATTAAAAGGGAATAATTGGCTAGTTTTAACATTTGAGAAAATTAAATTTATTTCTTTTTTAGATTTATGAAAATCACACTCATACAGTCTCTTTAAATTAAAACAAGAACTTTCTTTAAAATTTTTAAAACTTACACTCATACCTTTTCAAGTTTTGAAAAATTACTCTCACCTCTCTTAAGTTTTTATAAACATTAATTTAACTTATGATGATTTATATTGTATTAAACTATGCTCTTTATGAGCTTTTAGGAGAAAAAATATATAAAATATAAACTTCATTAACAGTTTGTGAAAAGAAGAGTAGTTTTCATATAAATGAAACTAAAGAGGGTGTGAATGGGATGAGTGTATGTTTTAAAATTTTCAGATAAGGTGAATGTAATTTACTTTTAAAAGTTTTACATATTAAAATAGCTAAATCATTATTCATTCGGAAAGGAGATATCTACCTTATAATGTCTACGAAAGAATTTGCAAATATCAAAATTGGAGTTAATTAAATTTCTTTCAAAGCATGAATGCCATAATCAACTTAAAAGTTTATGTTGATATTAAATGATATTGCTCAAATGCTTAATTTCCACAACAACAAAAAAGGTTCAAGAAGTAATTTGAAAAAATTTCATGAAGTTTGGACATCAGAAAATGGAAAGTTAATCCACTACAAAAAAATGGAAAGTTAATCCACTACAAAAAAATGCATTATTGCGACCGAAATAATCTGTCTCAAAAAAGGATTATTTCGGTCGCTAACAGTTTAGCGACCGAAATGAGACCGATAAATGAAAGTTGCGGATATACTAGTTGCAACAATTTTAGCGACCGATACTGACGGTGGCAATCATTTGCGACCGAATTTTCTTTCAAATCTGTCACTATTTCACGCGAATAACAATCGAAAAAATGGACTTATATTGTGACCGATGTGGTAGTCGCAAGGTTTGTCACGTGGATAATCGGTCGCAAACGTCAATTTTTTGGTCGCAAAAATGGAAAAAAATTTCAAATGCTTCAATTATTTTTTTGTCCTCCCCCTATTTCAATTACAAAAACCAATCAGACCAGAATCAATCAAATTACAATCAACAATCCGGCAAATCAATTCCAATGGTATAAATGCAACAATTCAATTAATAATAAAAGCATGTTATAATAAAAATTAAAGAACACTTAGAATAGTTAAATAAAAAGAACTTTAAAAATTTGATTAGACATTGTTCGAATTAAACTTATACAACTCAAGACGTTTATTTTAATACGGATCATCAGCAGCATCCGCATCATTATGATGTTCAGGAGAAGCTGGCTGAGTCTGATCATGTGATGGCTAGCTCTGATCATGTGATGGGTCAGACTGCTGGTTATGAACTGAAGGATCAGAAAGTTGGTGATCTGGCACTAAAGTGGCACTTGGTAGAATAGGAATTCCAAGATGCTGAAATAAAAACCGTGTCGCCTTCTCAGTTTCGTGGAGCCGGTCGGTGATTTCACTAATAATAGCATCTTTTCCCATGAGCTCCATGGAAAGGGCAACAACCCTCGCCCTTAACTGGACCAACTCTGCACTATCAGGTGCCCGCGAAGATGATGCAGGATGTGTTGAAGTAAGCAGCATAGGGCCTAGCTCGCCCATCCCAAAGACATTGCCCTTACGTCCTTGACCTCCGACAACCTCTAGGTAGAGAGCATTATCAGATGCTAATGAGCTCTCTCCCTTACTCTCTGTGGACTGAGCCCGGCGCCGGTGATACTCAGTCTGCAAAAATAATAGTAAAAATGACAAGTTGAACATAAATATATATATATATATATATATATATATAAATATATAAATATATATATATATATATATTTAACCTTACATATTAAAAATTATATACATACAGCAACACGTTCAACCTTCTGACAAGACCAGTGTCCATCATTTAACTTCTTGGTCCACTCCATAATCTCGAAAGCAGTAGGCTCTCTATGCAGGTCATCTTTCTGCGAAAAACTCATTATTAAATGTTAATACATGTGATACAAAATAACATAAAAAATTAGAATTAAACAAAATTACCATAAAGTCATACCAATCTCTTTCTATGCTCAGCTGTAGAGATCGACCCACCAGTGTATGATGAAGCACCTGCATCTACTGACTGGTTCTGCTTAGCTTTGATTCAACTGCTCCTTAACAGATGGATGCACCCAATTAGTTTTTTCTTTTCCCGCTCTGAGTTTGTTTATAAGGTTTTTGAGGCATTTTTGACCCTTATGGTCAAAAATCCTCCTAACTGTATGGTCATGAACAGGAAGCCATTTATATGTTTCCTGCAAATAAAAGAGCTAGTTAGTTAACAATTATAAAATACACTTGCATACTAATTAAAAATATGCTTCAAAAAATAAACTTACACGAAATTTTGCAAACCATACAGTCTTCTCACGCTCAGGGACCTCACTCCAACATGTCCAAAGTCCAGTGAAGTGAGACATAATGGCATCAGCAATGATATCTGACGGTCCTCTAGTAATGTCAAATCTTATTTCAAAGAAAGAATGTAAGTTAGCATAAATCTCCAAATTAATTATACATACTAACATGCTAATAAACACAGTTGATTTACTCAAAATGGACATCTCCAGGAGAAATCAAAGTCCTCCCATCATGTGGTTCATCAGGCTGAGTGGATAAAGGTGCCTGAGTGCCCAATGTGACAGGACAAGGCTGTGTGGATGAAGATGGTGCTGATGATCCCTGAATGACTGGGGTGGATTGGGTGGAATCATCCTTAGTGGGAGTGGAATAAGTCACTCTACCACGTCCTCTCCCAGGAGCCCTAGTGGCTCGACCACGTCCTCGACCTATGTCACCAATCTGTAAATTATAAAAAGAAAACAAATTCATAATTAATACAAATTACCAAAATAATAATAACCATAACTTCTTTTATTATTGCAATAAGGTCATTACAATATATTATAATCTAACCTAAACTAGTCAACGGATGATTCTGAATCACTAAATTCAACCTCGCTATTCGAAGAAGCATAAACATCTTCACTTGAAATATCTACTTCTGCTTGGTTAATCATATCCGCACTAATTTCCTCTACATAACCATCTCCATCTACAAGTGAATCTTCATATACATCTGTGTCAACATGTATTATTGGAAGATCTTGAACTTCATGTTGATACGGAACATCCCTTTCAATTTGTTGAGCACTAGGAGCATTTATTGTACTACGTGCCTTTATTTTAATAACACCCAACCAACCATTATGACCCTCTGGATACGGTGTATAATACACTTGTTCAGCTTGTTGTGCAAGTATAAAGGATCGTATGCCCGATTGTATCTTCTCGATTGTTTTACTTTAACAAGTCCATATTGGTGATGTACATTTGTCCCTTGATTAGGAGTATTGTCAAACCATTGACACTTAAAAAGAATTACTCTTTTGATAGGCCAACCAATGAAACTTACTTCAAAAATATCAGTCAATATCCCATAGAAGTTATCTTCTATTTGTCCATTAGTGCCTCGTACACATACACCATAATTTAAAGCTTGCTTGCCTTCGCTATGATTAAGAGTATGAAACCTATATCCATTGATTATATCTACTGGCCATGATTCAACTTTCGTAAGTGGACCCCAAGCTAAACCTTGTAAAATATGATCTTGAATATTATTTGTTGGGTTTTCCACCTAATTCAAAAAAAAATGTTATCTTATATAACATATGAGCCAAGAACAAATTCATAGTTAAGTAAAATACTTACATATTCTCTAAACCACATAGGAAAATTGGAAGCAATCTCAGAGTCAATTTGAGATTCTGATAAATTAGGAACTAATTCCTTCAAAAATTCAGCGTACATCCTACAAAATATAATATGAATGAATTGTGAAGTTAACTTTGAATATGACAGTACGTGCTCAATGAGCAAGAATGTGTAAAATGTATATTTGCACTTACTCTAAGTAAGGCTGAACCTCTTCGCAGTTATTAAGAATGTACAAAATGGCAGCTCTCATGTCACGGTCATCAAGGAATATAGATTGAGATTTCCCACTGCCATGTCCAGGATAGTTGAAAATTGACATAGGTGTGTGAGAGGAAGAACCTTCACCTCCATCATTACGTGACATTCTAGTCCTTCTTGAACATACATCCGATGGATAATAATAAGAAGCAAATGTTGACATTTCCTCTACTAAATACGCTTCACATATAGACCCCTCCACTCGAGCTTTTGTTTTTGACTTTTTCTTTTAAAGTTCGCAAAAACCTAAACAATAATCAATAGGGTCATTAGGTAGTGTAAATCATATATCAGATACATAAAGTAAATTACTTAGGCAAATGGACACACACCTTTCAAAAGGATACATCCATCGGTATTGAACTAGATGACCAATCCGAGCTTCATAAGGAAAATGGATAGGAAGATGCTCCATTGAATCAAAAAAGCTTGGAGGAAATATCTGTTCAACTTTGCACAATATAATAGGAATATTTTTCTCCATACTCCTCAAATGATCTATCTTTAACATTGTAGAGGTCAAATCTCTAAAAAATAAGCTAAGCTCAACAAGTGGATTCCAAATAGGCCTCGGTAATGCGTCAAACGAAATGGGCAACAACTGTTGCATGAACACATGGCAATCATGACTTTTCATACCGTGCAACTTTTCCTCTTTCATATCCACACACCTAGTGAAATTGGATGCATATCCATCTGGCAACTTCAAATCCTTTACCCACTCACATATTGCTAACCGTTGTGATTTACTCAAAGTATATTTTGCTTTGGGTTTTATGTACTTATCATGGCCAATTTTTTGCATCTCAAGTTGCTTACGTCTGCCAATTTCACTCATATCAAGTTTGGCTTGACATGTATCTTTTGTCTTACCTTTTATGTCTATTACTGTATTAAATATGTTCATAAACACATTTCTCTCTGTGTGCATCACATCTATATTGTGAGGCAGAAGTTGTGTTTTCCAATATGGTAAACTCCAAAGTATACTTTGTTTTGTCCTATTATGATCCATATTACTCCCGAGTAGATGGGTTCCTTGAGATTCTTGAATGGTAGGTATTGCTCTAACTATATCCCATATCTCTTCACCATTAAACCGTTTTGGAATGGGAGAGTGTTCCTCACAACGCTTCTTAAATGAATTTTTATTCTTCCTATAAGGATGATTCAGTGGAAGAAACTTACGGTGACAATCAAAGAATGTTACCTTACGACTGTGCTTAAGATAAAACACTTTTGACTAATCCATACAAATTGGGCAAGCAAGCTTTCCTACAGTTAACCAACCTGATAACATTCCATAAGCAGGGAATTCATTTATAGTCCACATCAATGCTGCCTTCATCACAAAATTTTGCTTTAAGGAAACATCGTAAGTTACAATGCCTTCATTCCACAACATCTTCAAATCATCTATGAGCGGCTCCATATAAACATCTATCTTACTCTTAGAGTTCGATGGACCCGGAATTATAATTATCAAAAACATAAATTCTCTCTTCATACACATCCATGGAGGAAGATTATATGGAGTTAAAATCATAGGCCAACACTAATATGTTTTACCATATTGTCTATGTGGATTAAATCCATTAGTGCATAGCCCCAATCTCACACTACGAGGATCATGTGAAAATTCTGGATACACTCTATCAAAATGTTTCCACGCTTCTCCATCAGATGGATGATACAATACACCATCCTCTCTCTGGTACTCATTATGCCATCTCATATGACCAGTAGTAGACATTGATAAATACAACCTTTGGAATCTTGGAACAATAGGAAAATACCACATCCGGGATTTAGGGATCTGTTTTGAGTTGCCCTTTTGACGAGTTCTTTTATATCGTTCTTCCTCACAAAATTTACAATGTGTAAGCTGCTCATCATTTTTGTAAAATAACATGCAACCTTTTGGACAACAATCAATTTTAACACATCCCATCCCTAGCTGCGAGACATTCTTCTTTGTATAATAAAGATTATCTGGCATACTATTTTCATTTGGTAATGCACTGCCAATACCCTTAACCATTCGATTAAAACAACCTTGGGACATATTATAATTTGACTTCAAACTCATAGCCCACAAAGACATTGACAACTCTGACTGAGTCTCGCATCCCTCCCACAACGGTGCTTGTGAAGAAGCCAACATGTCATAAAATCTCTGAGCGGCTGGATTTGTATCCTCCTCCACATTTTCAGTCACTGCTTCACCAAATTCTAATTGAGCACCAATTTCAGGTCCGGCTGCATCCATAATCATTTGCTGATAGACATTGTATTCTTCCCTTTGTCCATCTTCACCGTAGTACGAGCTTCCACCAACAATTGGCATCACTTGTGGTGATGCTTCTCCATGGGCTGTCCACCAGTAATATTTTGACATAAATCCCTTGCTAAACAAATGAACTTTAACATCATCCACTGTCTTGTACGACTGACACTTGCATTTTTTACAAGGGCATCTAATCAAATCGGCTGATTCATTTCTACTTTGACTAATAGCAAAACGAATGAACTCAACAACTCTATCCACAAACTCATCTAATATTCCTGACTTCTTCTCATTTAACCGGTTATACATCCACCTTCGATTTTCTGGAATTTCCATTCTGATAACCAACTGTAGGACAAGCTATTAGTAGATAAGTTATGATATTATTTCATAAATCCACATATTGTAATGAAAAATAGACAGTAAAGAGTAAGATAATGATGTAGGAATTATTGCATATGATACTATTGTGTAAATTTAAGAGCCACAGAAATTATATCATGATTTCGTTGTTATTTTCTTCTCTCTCTGAAGTGTCAAAACCAAAGAAAGCTAGGATCTTATGGGCTATAAATACTTGGTCATAGATGCTACGATGATAAGGATGATGGAAAGTTGAAAGACCATCTAATGTTGTCTAGAAGGTTTTCTCTTTCATTCCTTTCTTGAATAGAAGAAAGGAACTTCATCATCACAATTAATAACACTCAATAACTGAGTGGACCTTCAACTCTTTTCCCTGTGTGTGTTTGAGGAAAAAATATGGCCCACATATAACATCAGCTACCAGAACAGCTCCTTTATCAGATTTATCAGACTTTACTTGTTACCTTTACTAAAAAGGATGCCACAAGATATGTACTTGATCTGCCACTAAAGAAAACAAAGAAACTGCAAGAGAGCTTGGGCCCCTTTCAGATCGCAGTTCCAATGCATTCCCAGTGTGATAAGAGGAAATTGAAATTAAAAAGAAAAAAAAAACAGACCAAGGTAATGGCAATGAGCAAGGTTATAAAAATAGCATAGGTGAGAAAAATAGAGGTCATGTGAGCAAGGTTATAAAAATAGGACTGGTATAAAATGCTAGAAGTTATGTCTGCATTTACAAATGCTATAAGTATTTGAATTTTCCTTTACTACTGCAGTTGTTACCTTGTATTACAGTAAAATAGGCAAATTGATGCTGTCATCAAGTTACATTCCACCATAGACACTAATATATTGAACTTTCTTTTTCTGCTGCTTGTGTAGACAGCTATTTCTTTTGTTTATGTCATTCTCCCTAGTAGTTGAAGCACTTCATGCTTTCATACAAGACGAATCAGAGCATAAGTAAGTTTGAGTTTGTATTATGTAAGATAAGACATCATCTCTATTACTCTTACTTTTGTGGTTTATAGTTGGGTTCCATTTCATATATGTCAACATAGTTGTTATAGCTGTCATTAATGATCTGTTATTAACTTAGTATTATGAATCCTTACAAGTCCATTTGAATCCTCTGATATTTGATCAAGCTTAATCTTAAAATATAATTCTTGTTTTGTCCTAAATGATGTGTGGCATAAGTTAGGCACACTTTTTGTACATGTGTATGGCTTACTATCTTTTCAGATTCAGTATGTCATGGTTAGTGCTAAATGGTCTTTTGGCATTTCCCTAGTCTTTTTATATCCAAATACATGCAGATTTGTTTCTCTAGTAAGAAGAGGCCGTTGTGTTTGCATTTTGGTGCTTGTCATACCTACCTATTGTGGCTCTTGAATTTTATCTATTTTTTTAATATCTGCTGACCCTGTCCTGTTTGTAGGCATTACTTAATTGTTTCAGCAGTGACCAACATTCAATTGTAACCTTCTAATTAGTGACAAAAAGTAAAACTAGTCATATTCTGAAAAGCAAACAGCAGAAGTACACAGATGTAGAAACTTATAGTGTAACTCAAACTCAAACTTAACATTCTACCCGAGCTGTATACCATAATTTCTTAAATATCAGTCCATTTCCAAGTCAACAAAACTAATCCAAAAAGAGCCCAAAGTCCTACATCCCACGCAGTAAATTGGACAACCGAGAATGCAGAATTCAACTCACTGAATCCAAATGATTGATTACAAAAACACAATTTTCATTCTCTGATTAATATAACAGCGAACTCCAATAAGATCATAAACCAGAATAAAAGAAAATTAAGATGCAAAGAAGAAAGAAATTTTAATCAGAAGAAAATATCATTTAAACGCTTCAGCTTTAAGTATAAGTGTGATACTAGGATATACAATTTGGATCTTCACTCGACAGACTTTGCAACCAATTTGATTTGAGTTCCAAGCTTTTGAAACTAACCTGGTTGGGAGCTTTGATGGAGTCAAGCATGATGGAATAAACTCAACCAAGTCCCGCGATAGGTAATGGGGATCCAATATCGTCGTCCAAAGAAAGGTCACCGGCGGCTGGAGGCCAGCGGAGGAGGAGAATTCGCACACCACAGAGAAGAGACGACGCCCGGCTTGGTAGAGGAGACGAGACTCAGATTTGGGAATTAGGGCAGAAATCCTTCGAAAAGCTAATGCCAGGCATCTTAAAATCGATTTAACGCACATTCGGTGACAAAATGTATCTATTCAGTCGCCATTAGTGACCAATTAAATGAGTCGCAATATTTTCGTGGAAAATACTAATCTGCCACCACTCTGCCACGCTTTTGTCACTGAAAATTTTAGCTACCCCATCATCCGTCGCTATATCAGTCGCAGAATATCGCAAATTAATTTTTGGAAACTTCTGTCGCAATTAGTCACTGATAAGTCGCAAATGGAGACGGAATTTTTTCGGTCATTAATTGCGGTGGCTAAACGCAATTTTTTTTGTAGTGATCTAGCTTTTAGTATTAAAATTATCCCAAACAATTGTATGTGAAAATTAATGCTAAATTAATGGTACAACGACTTCTTCTACCAAACTAAAATAAATGAAATCAAGCTCAAACAGTTCATAAATAATTTTTGAATATAAAGGGACATCAAATCAGAAGAACAAGAAGGCCATTATCAACTCAAAGAAATTTAAATGATTCTTTGTGTGCATCATTTCCATTATTTGAAATTTACCCAAAATTTCAATATATTGAGAGAGTATTTTGTTATATTCTAAGAAAGTTCATACACATTTTTGGAATGTTCTGAAGCCATTTGAAATATCATAAGATTTAATAGCATGCCTTGGAATTTTATCCAGATTATCATTCTTCCAAAATTTAAATATTATTATACTTCTCCAAAGCTCATAAAGTAAATTCACCAAATAAGAAGAATAAGGTTATGGATACTTATCGAATGAGTTGAACTGATAAACTCTACTTTGGAAATGGAGAGCAAGTTAGTTCCCACCCTTTCCCTTTTTTGTTTCCATATTGAACAAATAGTATTACAGAGAGGTTGGTAGGCGAAGAGATTGCATGAGTTTTGTGAGTGTCATAACGGGTTGTTGTAGATTTGGAGTGGGCCGATGATTGGATACTATCTATCTATCTATCTATTATATATTATCTGCCACTAGAGTAAAACTGCCATTTCCTGACCATTGAATGGTAGATTTTCTATATATCATGTATTGAATTTAAAATACTATAATTAAAATTGAATTATAAAGAACAGTAACTTACCTATGGTGTAATAACCGTAAAATTTAACGAAAATTTAGAATAAAAGAGAGAATTTCGAAAATGGGGATAAGAACCGTAGAAAATATGTATATTTACTACATGGGTTAAAGAAGTACAAAGGAAATATGATAATTTACGTTTTGGCTCGTAATTTTTATTTTTAAATGATAGCATTTAGCTATAAGCAAATATATTTTTATTTATTTAAAAATAATTATGTTTTACTAAAAATAAGTAGACTTTTAATTAAAATAAGTATTGTTTTGTTTAAAATAATTATATTGGCCTCCAATGAATTTTTGTCGTATTTTTAGAAATATTTTTTCTTTTAATATGTAAAAAGATATTTATTTTGAGATTTGTTTATTACGATTTTTATCAAAAAAAATTATAATTTAAGAGTTTAACTAAAAGTTTATGAGAATTTAATTTTTAGAAATTTTTGGGATATTTTATGATGAAAAACAGAATTTGTATGAATTTATATAAAAGAAAATTCTATTATTTAATTATTAAATAATTATTATTATTATTAAAAAATAAACAATAAAAGGGAAGAAGAAACCGGGGGAGAACAATGGCGAAAAAACTGAATTGATGAATAGTGAGTGAATAGTAACCTTCAATTTTCTCTCTAGATCTGGAGTGCCTATTGACTTCCGATCTCAAAATTCAAGGTGCTACTGGATTCAGGACGAAGAATACTACGGTTTTGATCGATCAATTTTTTAAATCAGTCATTGAATCACTGTAGATCTGAAGTAGAAAATCTCGGATAAAAATAAATTCTGAAACTTACTTAAAGACCTCCAATTGAAATTCTGATACCATAGATGGATTCAGGAGCTAGATAAACCATAAGGTATGTATATTTTCGACCATCTAACAGCCTTTTTGTTCATCGTGAATAGTATTTTCTGGCGGGTGAATAGTATTTTTCAGCGAGTGAATAGTGTTTTTTGGTGGTGAATAGTGACCAAGTTCCCGAAATTGCTTTCTTGATTTTTGGACCCTCCGGAAATGTTTTTGAAGTCAATTTGATCAAATAGACAAGGAATAAAATGTCGTGCCGTTTCCACGAAAACATCCGAAATTTTTCGGTTTCCACACTCTCCGAAACGAAACAACAGTATGGAAACGAAATCACCCTTATTCTGAATTTCTGATTTCTTCCTACTTTCTTTATTTATTATCCACAGTTTTTTAAAAAAGAAATTGCAGCTTGTTTACAATGTAACCTGCGCCCGGGACCACATAGCTACTTTATATGTTAATAATTATTTAAAAAATTTATTTTAATTAAAAATATTTATACCTTTTCAACAAAAATATTAATATAATTTCAATACAGTTATTATTTTTTATTTTTTATTTTTAAAGATAACAGATTTTAAAATAATAAAATATAAAATATTTTTAACTTTCTAATTAAGTTTATATTATTTTTTAATTATATAATTATTGTAAAACATAAATTATAAAAAAAAATTGATCATTCACACTCAACTTATTCTTTTAAAATTTTATTAACAATATTTATAATAAATTTTAAATAATTACATTTAAATTTAATAAAAATTAAAATATAATTTTAATAATAATTGTTGTCAAATTTTATGAACATAAATTATATCAATATTATTTGAATAAAAATATTATTATTTAATATTATGTTATCTAATTTTATATATTTATATATTTATATTATTAATATTATATTATAATTTTTTAAAATTAAAAAAATTATTTTAATTTATTTGAAACATTTTTTCAAAAATATTTTATTTTCATAAAATTTCAAAATATTTCTATTTTTAAAATTACTAAAACGATACTTCAAAATGAAATTTAGTGATTTGCCCATGAGTTATAACATTTTGTTAACTTCTTACTCTCTTCTTTTATGTTCATGACATTACTTTCTTTTATTGTCTTTGTTTTAAAAATTAAATTACAAAAATAATAAAAGAGAGATTGATAGACGAAAAGATAGAAATATATCTTAGAGATATATCTGAAGAGAGAGATAAAATCATAGTCACATAAAAAGAGAGAAATTTAAAGATAGATGCTGGAGTTAAGAAAATAAAAAGATAAATGCAAGAGAGAAGTTATAATTAAATGTTGCTAAAATTTGAGTTAAAGTTTCCATTGCAGTAGTGTATTTTACTTATTATTCACCTATAAACACTAGTTTGAATTGATTTTAACATAATTTTATATATCTATATCATTAATATTATGTTAAAAAATTTTAAAATTTTTTAAAAAATATTATTTGAAATCTTTTGAAACATTTTTTCAAAAATCTTTCGTTTCTACGAAATTTCCGAAACGTTTCGAAATATTTCCATTTTTAGAGTCACCGAAACAATACATCGAAACGAAATTTAGTACCTTGCAAATAGAAATTAGAAAAGTACATTTTAGGGCTGTCCAATCTAAAACTCTTACTCTGTGAGTAGATGATTCTTCTATGACTTGTTTTTACTCTTCTTGAACTTTACATTGATAAATGAGCATGTTTATAAATTATTTATAATTTTATATGTTCCTGAAATGGTTTAGAATATCTGAAACGATTGAAATATGATATCAGGTTCAAGAAGAGTGACTTTTGAAATGAATTTTGAAATACATTGAATATGTGATTTTTAAATGTATTTATCATTATATGACAAAAGATATATGTTATGCATATGATATTGATTTATACAGTGATATGTTTGCCTCGGATATAGGCATGTATACATGATTCCCCTGAATGGGAAGTTTTGACAGATGAATATACAGAGACTGAAAGTCTGTATTATATTGAGAAATTTATACTAGATTATATGGCATATGTGCATGTGATATTTTCTGTGGAGGAATCCTATTGAAAACACTGTCTGCTAACAATAGATGATGTTAACCCTGGTGTACCTTGATTGCCTTAGTTAGCAGGGGGTGGTGCTAGCCTCGTATGAGGGACAACACACGGGAGATTATATGTGATGGAAAGCGGAATGCCTCCTATATGGGCGAGATGCCATTTATATGATATGTGATTTGCCTTCCCTTGCTGTGTGCTTGGGAAATACCCATAGAGTCCCTTCGCGTGTCCTCTTGAATGGTAGTAGGGCAAACCTCAGCGGGATGCTGAGTTTGGGCAAATCCTATACCATTAAAGTACAGAAGGGGTCAAACTCTGATATGGTGGTTTTGATATGGGATCCTCCAAATATTTTCACATGAATTATATTGATGCATACCATGATTTTATTATCGTACTGACAGCATTACTTATGAATCGAATATAAATATGAATTTGAACAGAGATGATTTTGAAATGTGGGTCCCATATGGATGTATCTCTGAATTGTGATTTTCGATGTGATAAGTTTAAAAATAAAGAGTACATCCATATGTTGACCTAAGAGTCATAGGAGGTATTATCTGCTCACTGAGTTGTAAAACTCACAACACGTGATTTATATGTTTTTCAGATAAAGACCCAGAGTTTGGTCCTACGGCTTCTTGATCGAGTAGGTGTTGTATTTCTGTGGTGAGCCTAAATTAGTTTTAGGCTTTCAGTGTTTAATTTGTAATATAAATGTACTCTATAGTTGCTCTGAAAGCCACAAGCAGAATCCCTGCTTTTGCTGTATTATGATGTTTATTGACTTGATTTGTATATGGTATATGTATAGAAAAACCTATATGTATCTGTTTCCTTGATAAAGGATTAGAATATTCATGTTTATGGGAATTATATGTTCATGGCATGCATGTTTCACGTGCTCTACAACTAGGGGCATCACAAGTTGGTATCAGAGCATTAGGTTTCCCTGTGGCTATCAAAGCAAATGATTCTTTAGTAGGACCTTTAATATCGATATGAGCCGGACATATTTATACTTCAAGTGCTGCTGAGGGATTCTATAGGGTTTTAAATTCTTTTCTATTCCAAGTTGCTAAAGTTTATAGTATAAGATAGATTGAATATTATGACATTTTAAGAGGTATCTATGGATCAATTATAGCTAGAAAGTGAAAGGGATAGACATCCCTGAGAATTTAAAAAATTGAGACAGATACCAAATATGATGGTTTCTGAATGTGATATCCGTTGTACCCGATTGTCTAGATATGGTAGACTTTGGTGTGATATTGAGAATGGATTAGTTGGCATTATGTCATGTGAAATGTCACTTTAAGGTGATTAAATTCAATATTCTTGAAAACTTTTCTTTCTTGATACAAGGAGATCGCAGTGAGATACTCAGTAACCTAATCTCTGCTCTAATATCTCATAAGTGATTACAAAAAAAGGTACCAAGAATATTTGGTAGTGGAGAGAGATGTTGATATAAAGTATACCAGTGTAAATCAAGTTTCAGTGGTTAGAGAATTTTCTAATGTATTTCCTGAGGAATTTCCAAAATTATTCTGAAACGATAAATAGAATTTGGTATTGATTTACTTCTTGGAACTTAACGAGTGTCTATATTTCCATATAGAATGGCAACCACTGAACTTAAGGAACTAAAAAAGAATTAGTTACAAGACGTATAAGACAAGGGATTTAAAAGCTCTAGTACTTTTACTTAGAGTATTCCAGTTCCTTTTGTGAAAAAAAAAAGATGGATCATTGCGATTGTATATATTATAGACAGTTGAATAAGGTGACAATGTGAAATAAATACCCATTACCTCGTATAGATGATCTGTTTGACCAGTTACAAAGTACTCAACATTTTTCAAAAATTGACTTGATTTGATATATAGATATCATCAATTAAGAATAAGAGAAGAGGATATTGCAAAAATTGCTTTCAAGATTCGGCATAGACACTATGAGTTTTTAGTTATGTCATTTGAATTGACAAATGCCCCAGCTACATTCATAGAGTTAATGAATAAGTAATTAAGACATCCCTGAATCAAGTTATTATTATATTAATTGATGATGTACTAGAATGTTTCAAGAGTTCAGATGATCATAAGCAATATTTAAAGATAGTTTTACAAACTTCAAGGGAGTATAAGCTATATGCTAAGTTTTCAAAATACGAATTCTGACTTAGTAATATTACTTTCTTAAGGTATGTGGCTAGCAAGATGGTATCTAAAATAACCCTAAGAAAATAAAAGTGGTACAGCAATGTCCACATCTTGCTATAGTTACAGATGAAGATCCAAGTCCAATTTGCACTTTCTGCTGTTGTCTGATGTCCAGTCTATTTGAGCTGTAATTAGATCAGGTACATGAACATATGCTTGTAAAGCATCAATTAACTCCTCAGCATTTGAAGCCTAGATGAGAATTTTTCGTGCTGAGTGTGGGATAAACCTTTGTTCCACAGCATGATCAAGAAAAGACAACAGACCATCAAAGAAGTGGTTAACATTTAACAAACCTATCGGTTTGTGATGCATATTTAGTTGTGCCCAGGAGACTATTTGAAAAATCTCCTCTAAAATACCAAAACCTCCTGGTAAGGCAATGAAGGCATCAGCATTGCTCATCATTCTAGCCATGCGCTCATGCATGGAAGCAACCCTAAATTCTTCCCCAATTGTCCTTCTTATGATGTTCGATGCAGCTAGAGCTATAGGAATAATACCTAGAACTTGACATTCTCCTACATGTACAGCTATAGACACACACCCCATTAACCCACAGTTACCTCCACCATAGATTAAATGAATTTTTCTCCTGGCCAGCACCATACCCAAGTTTTGTGCTGCTTTCACATATTCTCCATCTTTCTCAAGACTAGAACCACAAAAGACACAAATATTTCGAAACTGACGGAATGCGATTCCCTCCATAACTATACACACTTTAACTTTGAGTATGAAAGTAAAGATACTAACGTGTGAATTTATAGAATTCAGAGAAGGACATACATATGATAACTATGTGAATAGGTTGGGCATAATTAGAACAACTATATGAGTGATTGATGTATATCAGCTAAATTGAAGGTAAAATTTTTAAAAAATAACGACAAGCATGTATATGTACAGTAATTGTGATAGTCATTCAAATTAGGCATATAAAGAGAATAATGTTAAGATATCACCAGAAAATTTCCTTTTTCTTGTTGTCCTTGATGAATGATTGATGTCTTGATTCTTGTAAGGAAGTTGTAGATGATAGGCGTCATTGTAAAAAAAAAAGTGAAGATACAAACCAGATAATTATTGAAGAGGGATAATTAAATGATTTTTCTTATTTTCCCAATGTTCTTATCAGTCAATTATCGGTATTATTAAGTCGACTAGCTATTCTGAGAAATTTTAATTTGGACTGGTTATTTTACAGTTGATTAATTACATCTAGTTTGAAGCAATCAACTGTATCCTACCAGTTAACTACGTATTTTTTTATTTTCACATACTTTTATAAGCTCAGAAATATTTCTTTTCTATATGCTATCTTTCCACTGAATACCAACAAATTTAAAATAGATTTTGACATATATATTCAAAACTTGCGGCCACCGATTTTTACCGAAATAGCAGCTAAGTTTTGTTTACAGATTTTCAAGAATTACGGCCACCGATTTTAATTTTATTTCAATACTTTGTCCAAATTTGTGACTTCCTATTTTGGCACCATGCTCTATTATGTATGCCACATTTTCTGCTGTATTGTCCTACATTAATATTTGGCATTAAATGCAAAGTTCTTTTCCCTCATTACAAGAAAAGTTAATTTATTTTCTCTGAAACTCAGTTATTATGGTGTCCAAGTGGTTAGTAGGTTAAGGTAATAAAAAGTTTGTAAGGAATAGACGGATGATGGCCTTATGGTGTTTTGACGAATGTAATCAAGAATATTAGTGGTGTTAAAGTTTTTGAGGAAGAAAATATTAGAATTAGGATTTAAATTAATCTTTGAACTCTTAATTTGGAAATATGGAGAATATTCTGAGAATCGAGTCCGAAAATAATGTAAGTGATCAAGATATTTGTGTTAAAGGTTTATATTATCCTAAATCGAATCTAGTATCTAGAATGTAAATTATGTTAAAATTGAGAATTCATGTATGAGTAATTATTGGGAAAGATCTTCTTGAAATAATTGGATGAATTAAAAGGGATTGATATAAGTTAAAATGAGATAGTTTTGGATATGATAGAAGGAATGATTGAAATTTTTGACAATGAGTTTAATGGTGTTAATAAGATGGTATAGAATTACTATGATGAGGTAAGTTAGAATTATTAGATGTCACACCCCTAATTTTAGGACACGTGAAACATGTATACTATGAACATATAATTCCCATAAACATGAAAATTCTAATCATTTTCAAGGAAATAAATACATATAGGTATTCCCATACATATACCATATACAGATCAATTCCATATACATCAGAGTACAGCAGAAGTAGGGATCTTTCCTGTGGCATTCAGAGCAATTCTAGAGTACAATTATATTACAAATATAAAACATTGAAAGCCCGGAAACAATTTAGGCTCACCACAAAAGTACGGCACCTAGTCGATCAAGAAGCTGCAGGACCAAACTCTGGGTCTTTATTTGAAAAAAAATATGTCAACCACGTGTAGTGAGTTTTACAACTCAGTGAGCAGATAATACCTCCTAAAGCCTCTCAGATCAACATATGGATGTACTCATATAATAAAATTTATGTCAACAAAATTACATTTCAGAAGTACATCCACATGGGACCCGTATTTTCAAATATTCTCTATTCAAAAATCATAAACAGGTCTTTCAAACCGTATGCGATACTGTATAAACAATGATCATATCAAGTTCAAAATCATATTCAATATTGTAAAATTATTAATCAAATTATGTTATGCATCAAAACATTTATCATAAAACATTCGGAGGATCCCATAACAAAACCACTATATCAGAGTTTGACCCCTTCCGTACTTTGGTGGTATAGGATTTGCCTAAACTCAGCATCCCGCTGAGGTTTGCCTTACTATCATTCAAGAGGACACGCGAAGGGACTATGTATGGGTCTTTCCCAAGTACACAGCAAGGGAAGGCAAATAACATCTCATATAACTGGCATCTCGCCATCATATAACTGACATCTCGCCCATATATAGGAAGCATTCCGCTCTCCTTCACATATAATCTCCCGTGTGTTGACCCTCACACGAGGCTAGCATCACCTCCCCTGCTAGTTGAGGCAATCAAAGTGTGCACCAGGGCTAACATCACCTGCTGTTAGCAAACAGTGTTTCCAATAGGATTCCTCGACAGAAAATATCATATGCACATATGCCACATAATCCAATATAAAATTTTCAATATAATACAGACTTTCAGTCTCAGAATATTCATCTGTCAAAACTTCTCACTCAGGGGAATCATGTATACATGCCCATATCCGAAGCAAATATATCACTGTATAAATTAATGTCACATGCATAACATATTTTCTTTGCCATGTAATGTGAAATACATTTAAAAATCACATGTTCAATGTGTTTCAAAACTCATTTCAAAAGTCATACTCTTCTTGAACTAGATATCATATTTCAATTATTTCAGATATTCTAAATCATTTTAAAAACATATGAAAGTATAAATAACATATAATCATGCTCATTTATCAATGTAGTAATCATGCTCATTTATCAATGTAAAGTTCAAGAGAGTAAAAATAAGCCAAAGTAAGAATCATCTACTCACAAGATTAGGGTCCCAGATTGGATAACCCTAAAATATACTTTTCTAATCTCAATTCGATCAAATAAACCTCGAAATCGTATCCGGAGGGTCCAAAAAATCAAGAAAGCAACTTTGGGAATTTGGTCACTATTCACCGCTGAGAAACACTATTCACCCGTCGAAAAACACTATTTATGACGAACAAAAAGGTTGTTAGATGACCGAAAATATACATATTCTAAGGTTTATCTAACTCCTGAATCTATCTACGGTGTCAAAATTTCAATTGGAGGTCTCTAAGTAAAAGTTTCAGGATTTACCTTTTTCCGAGATTTTCTACTTTAGATCTACGGCGATTCAACGATTGATTTGAAAAATTGATCAGTCAAAATTGAAGTATTCTTCGTCTTAAATCCAATAACACCTTCAGTTTTGAGATCAGAAGCCAATAGATACTCCAGATCGAGAGAAAAAGTTGAAGGTACTATTCACTCACTATTCATTTCTCGATTTTTTTTCCTCGATTTACATAATAGTTCAGCCGTCTCCCTTACGTTCCCGATTCCTATTTCCCTTCTTAATGTTTGTTTTTTTTTAAATAATAATAATAATAATTTAATAATAAATAATATGATTTCTTTTATATAAATTCATATAAATTCTATTTTTCATCCTAAAATATTCCAAAAATTTCTAAAAATTTACATTCTCATAAACCTTTAGTTGAACCCTTAAATCATAATTTTTCTTGATAAAAATCGCAATAAAACAAATCTCAAAATAAATGTCTTTATTCATATTAAAAGAACGAATATTTCTAAAAATACAACAAAAATTCATTAGAGGTATAATTATTTTAAGCAACACAATAATTATTTTACTTAAAAGTCTAATTACTTTTAGCAAGACATAATCATTTTTAAACAAATAAAAATATATTTGTACTTATTTAACCCATGTAGTAAATATACATATTTTCTACGGTTCTTATCTCTATTTTCAAAATTCTCTCTTTTATTCTAAATTTCCTTTAATTGGAACTTTCGTTAAATTTTACGGTTATTACATTCTTCCCCCCTTAAAGAAATTCGGTCTCCAAATTTCATCACCATAGTTGCAGATAAATACTACCCTCATTGTTCAAATAAATGCGGATATCTGGCGCGTATATCCTTCTCTCTTTCCCATGTATCTTCCTTAGAAGAGTGATTTTTCCATATCACCTTTACTATAGGTATTTTTTTTGACCGTAACTTCTTTACTTGCCTGTCCACTATTGCTACTGGTTGTTCCTCATAGGTTAAATCTTTCTATAACTAAATCTATGGACACTGTATAACATGTGCAGAATCCGATAAATATTTCTGTAGCATAGACACATGAAAAACTGGATGGACATTACCCAATTCAGATGGTAAAGTTAAACGATAAGCCACTGAACCGATCCTATCAAGAATTTCAAATGATCCTTTATATCGAGGGTGTAACTTCCCTTTATTTTCAAATCTCATTACCTCTTTCATTGGTGAGTCCTTCAAGAATATGTGGTCACCAACTGATAATTTTTAGTGCTCAACATTCATGGTCCTTATAGACTTTTGACCGGTATTGAGTTGCTTGTATTCTTTTTCTAATCAATTTCACTTTATGCAAAATATTTACCAACTTACCTCATCACAGTAATTCTATACCATC